>OZ024903.1:42773284-43138284 GCA_964017125.1 Flabesymbios commensalis
ACTGGTAATCGTATATTATTTCACGTTTTGACCTATACTATACCCGATAAAATATCTATATCATACGGTCTGGATCTATTTCACATTATATAGGTAATAAGTTACTATAGTATTGACATAATTATCTTCACTGATCATATCGTAGTCCATTATTTTCCGATCAAAATACATATAGATACAATAAGCATGCGCCTGTACTTCCTTTCAGATAATTAATTGCTAATTTAATATGTGAAATATGACTCCGGGATGTTACAAAGTATCTGTATGTGGGTTATTTATGCTGCATGCATGTATATCGATTAGATAATTAGCCGTTACTAAGCTGAGCATGTGGTTTCAAATTAATAAATTAGCAGCGTCATATCATTTAACCCGCATATATGATTTATGGGGTATATTTAACAAACAGTCATTGGAGGAAACAATACATTACATTGAAAAAAAAATCGATATATACACGAACGCGGATATTTAAGCAGCTCTCGCCGAGGCGGGATTCCACACGGTCCGCTGCCGCCTTCACCACCGCCGGCGCAGTTACGTATTTGTTATCAACATATCTAATCTCCCAACTTCTGTTTTTTCTCTTATACTGGTGTTATAGAAGATGAACAACATTTCATCTGTAATTTATATGATGCCTTTCGTATTAATCTATTCAATGATGCTGAAAAATATATGCCAGGGAGAAGGATAAATTAAGGCCTTATGACGCATAAGTATGCATAGACTTACCGTCGTCAAAAAATTCCTATCTATCTGTCTAAAACATGAAATGAGATGTTAACAGCAAAAAAAATAGGGATGAACTTTATATTTTGCCCCCTTATAGGAGGGTACCTCCAAACCCGTCTAAAATTAGGGGGTAGGGCTACGCAAACGTCTGTCGTTGATGTTTTTGTTAACCAATCTGCACTTGCGATATACCATATAACAAATAATTAAATTCCCGTTCTTATGATATATCACACATTGCAGTAGAGTTAGTAGTTGTCTCTCCACATACGCTCAAGCATGATATTTTATTATAAAATAATCAAAATGAACAACAAAACAAACAATTCAACGTGTTGAAAAACAACGACTTAAGAACATGTAATTATTAGACATATCCATATCTGGCCTATATTTTCTGAACCCAGATATCCTTTCCACTGCCATAGCGTATTAAACCGGATCGTTTTTGCGGCCCTCTCAGAAACAGTACCATACAGCATAGGCCTGTCACAGCGTACTGGATCGTAGCGAAAAAACGGCCTTCTGACAAGCACCATCGTATGTCGTAGACCTGTCAGTAGTTTTCATCATCATTCCATTTTATTCAGTATTAAAACTAGTTTTGCTAAGCTGGTAAATAACGCACACTTGTAATCTTTGATATACAGAGAGTATTTCCCCATATCTTCCCAGTAAACTTAGCGGCATGCTTCTAACTTATCATGATGTTTACTAATTAGCAATTATAAATGGATAGTTATAAGATTATGTGAAATAAGCTATTTCGTCACTTTTACATGCTTTAAATATTATGACATAGATATTAAATATACCCGATTTTACACCTGCAACCCTTAGTTTGATTTCTTGTGAAGACATTTTGGTTTCCATAACATCTAATTTTCAATTAATTCTTCACTAATTATCTTGATAATGAACAGGGGGGTCAATAACAGAACATTACACTATGGCTGTTCCACGGCATTTCGTCTGGTTACGATTTAATACGTTGTAGCGTAGCTATGCCCCAGCCGCCCCGTAGCACTTAATGTGTATCCATCACCACGGCACAGTACGTTACAGCGTTGATACATGCCAACCATTCACAGCGCACACGATACATTGTCCCAATGTTGGTTTAATGCTGGGTCAGCGTCGCTTATGCTGGACCAATATTAATCTAGTAGTATCGTGTTTGCTGGGCACGTTGTCATCTCCGTGTGTATTTTCTCGGCCGTGACATGTTGACTTTTCTGTTATCTTAGTAGGCCTACATTCCACGATTACGATGTTGGAATTTTTTCCGGTTCATCAGAAGAACTGTTAGGCTGTTAGTATTTTTGTCTTTATTCCGTTTTCTTTATTAGAACAATTCAATTTCCCAATGTGGTAAACAACTCATACTTGTAAAATGAGGTGGTGGAATTATTATGATGCTCCTTAAACTTTGGATGAATAACGATAATAATGTGCAAAGATGTATTTTTCTGTTCACATTTAACTTGAAACATTCCACAAGAAATACACTCACCCAGAATATTATATATTACACAAAGCCTACGTTAATACGTAACCATTTTTCTCAGAGGACACAGACACCCTTATGATTTTTACTAGGCACCTACAAAAATTAATAAAATTATAGAAATGTTTCCAACATAAAAATATCGTAGTAATGACTATAAATTGGGTTTAGTTTGAATTATGTGTTCATCTGGTTTGTTCTGAACTGATATTTACTTGTGTATTCCATTCATTACTAGACAGTCAGTCGCAGACTGCACTCCCCTGTCTCGTTGTCTGGGCCCGTATTCTCAACCTATATAGTTGGATACCTTGTCAGGAAATATTAGGTTTAAATTATTTAAACTCCTTGCTAATTATCTTAATCGTAGCCATGTGGATTCATGAAAAAAGACTACACTTGGTGCCATACACCATATTACTTTCCCATCAAGCGGAATATGTTGGCAAAATACCTTTTCAATGGTGGGCCAGCGTCACAGGCGCTCCAGATGCATTATGTAGAGTAACCCTAGACGCTCTGTAGACGAAAACCCATAGCGTACCAATTCGTTATATCTCACCTCGCACGTCTGCTGTAGCGTAAAAATACGTAATAGCAGCAGCTGCTCTATACATGATTAAGAGAGATTTTGAGATAAATTACGGATTTTTACGCTATGCGTGAGAGAAGGCCACTTTTTGGATAGGGATTAGAACGCTGTGGTGTGAGTGCGGTATATCATAGTGTTTGTGAGAGGGCCGATTTTTCCATCCGTTTTGATACGCTGTGGTAGAGCTGTGGTATATCTACCCGGCAGTGGAAAGGATATATATGTGTATGCTTAAAAATGGGTGCTATTTATATTTATAAATGTCCTATATTTTTTTTAATGAAAACATATTAAAGCCTTACTTGAAAATATTTGTATTTAGCATGGGCTGATATCTGAAACATGCTTTTTTTCGGAATTTGTGTGTATAATTTATTTTTTATCCACTTCTTTTTACATAATTTGTGTGTGCTGAATTCGAATCTGTCGGATAATATTCTATATTTGATGACCTTCACCTTCAAATTAGCAAAACACAAAATGGCTGCCCAAATGTAAAGGAACCCCCGTATTTTCTATGTTTTTTTCTCTCAAGAAAACACAATTGATGACTTCTGCAAGATTTTTACTATAAATTTTTTAATACAAGATGTCTGTCGTTTTTTATATATTTACTGTTACTATAAGTATAACGCTAAAAATGTTGACGATAGTATGATTTATATCCGTTAACATAGCGGACCAGAAAAAAATATAAATTGAAATGAAAAAATCCAAAATGGCGGCGAAATTCACCTTCATATGAAAAAGAAACAAAATGACTATCTAAATGTAAATTAAACACCTTTTTTTATTTTTGGCAAGAAATTGCTCAATGTTTTTATTTTATATGACCTGGGGGCCGAAAAAAACATTCCTGGTGTTCATTGTTCATCGTCTGACCTATAGTTTGTCGTAAAATCCAAGATGGACGCCATTTTACATATTTACTATAAAAATAATGACGTTATTTTAAATACTAAGCAGTTCAAAGCATGTGTTAATATACTGTGATTAAATACATTACGAATGCCTTGCAACCTTATCTGCCGTATTACGTGGTCTATTTTTTAGTTTTCGATTAAACAAATGTTGTTTATGACATTATAGTTCACATGCATAAAAGCAGATTTTAAGTGTGTGTTGGCGGTAACCATTTTGAACTTGAAGGTCATTTTGATCGAAAAACATGAGCCATAAAATTGTCAACTCTAAATCATGCAGAAACCAGAAATCGTGCAATAATATGTAACAAAAATATAAAACATATGTGGTTTTGGCGGCCATTTTTTGTTTTGCTTATTTGAAGGTGAATGACACCAAAGATAGAATGTTAACCGACATATTCGAATTCACCACACCCAAATTATGTAAAAACAAGCCCAAAAAATAATTAGCACTCAAATGTCGAGCAAAGCTCAATGTTGTATTTTTCAGCCCACCTAAATACACACATTTTCATAAAAAGACTGAAATATTCTCCCATTTAAAAATATATATGCCATGTACAAATCTAAATGACACTCAGTTTTAAACAAATACACATCTGGGTTCAGAAAACATAAGTTAAATATAGATATGGTCAATAATAATATGTTATATTAAGTCGTTTCCATTGACCATGATAACTAGCTTATTTTGTTGTCGATTTTGATTATTTGCAATAAAAAAACATGTTTCAACGTATTTGTAGAAAAAATTACCTTTTATATGGTATATTGCATGTGTAGATTGCTAAACAAGAATAGCTACGACAGACGTTTGTGTAGCCCTACCCCTTAATTTTAGACGGGTTCGGGGGTACCCCCCTATAAGGGGTCAAAATATAAAGTGCATCCCTATTTTTTTGCTGTTAACATCTCATTTCATGCAAGACATATCAAAGTTTTAAAAAATGTTGGTTTGGGTGAAATGTGAGTGTGGGGGGGGGGGGGGGCATGGTGGGTGGTTCTAGCCCATGGCCTAATTCATATGGGCCTGTCCCCTCACACCTTTCCGATCAACGTCAACGATGGCGTAACGCACGATAAAATCAGCCGAACGCTGGCGAGCGCTGGCGAACGCTGACCATCGCTGGACCATCGTTATGCTATCGCCGTGTACGTTTTACGATCGTACATGTATTTGATCGCGTATGAACGCTGATGAACGCTGAGAGTTTTGAACAGGGTCAAAATTGTCAAAGCACACCAGCGTGTAATAGTAGACGCTAGATGAGCGTTTGGTGGGCGCTACTCAATTGCTCCACACGCTATATATTGGGGAGCGTTACTTTATCGTTGTACACGCTAGGGGACCGTTACTCAGTCGCTGTGCACGCTAGAGGAGCGTTATTCGATCGACTTACACTCTAGGAGAGCGTTATCCGGTCGCTGTACTATATTGCTGCATATAAATATAGTATATATGTATTACACTTCCTTGTGAATCATTTAAGGGCCTGTCACACCTTGGCGATCACCGTCAACGATCGCGTAACGCACATAAAAATATTAAAAATTATTGAAAACGCTGGCGATTGATAGACTCTCGTGATCCAGAACGATCGTCTAGCGTTTATAAACGCATGAGTAGCGTTAAAGTAACGTGATTGACGACTGAAGAACGCACATCACATAATCCATGATTCTATCGCGAGAGTAACGCATGCATAACGCACTCGACGACTGAGGACCGACTGTCAACGTGTGCTCGACGTTCCGCAACGCACAGGGCGAGGACTCTAGGGTAGTGGTTAGCACCGTTGCCTTTCACGCCAGATTTCGAGGTTCGGTTCCCAGTCTCGGCGGTTTGAAAGAAAAAAATGTCTCTTCCCCATCCACGTGTGAAAGTCAGTATTGTGGGGAGCCTCCGTGACCGAGAGGTAGCGTGCTCGACCTCAGACTGCCAGGGCTCGAATTTCGATCCTGTGTCTGGAGGACAGTGTCATCTCAATCATCTCACCATCCTCAGGAGGTTCTTCTGGCCCATGCAGTTTAGCCTATATGTGCACAAAGTGGCCTAAAGCCCGATTCATTTCATTTCATTTCCGCAACGCACAGTTACGATCACATAATTTATTTTTAAAACCACCAGGTTTTACTGCAGTATTTCATTGGTTTTAGTAGATTTCTAGCGGTAAATTGGTCTTTTTAAAGATGCTAACCCGTGATAATTATGTTGAATTTTCAAACGAAGTTTTGTCAGACAGTTTAGAAGTGCTTTGGATTGAACATTTTCTCGTGTTAAAGGCCTATATTGCATAGAAGTAGATTTCAAACATACAAACTTTTATAAATGCGCTGAACTTTTATAAAGATTGATACAGTTGTAGATATTATTGTCTATCATTTTTGTGGTTTTAAGTGATTCACCAGGAAATGTAATACATATATATTTTATGTATATGTATATTATCATTTATAAGCAATATACGTACAGCGACTGAGTAACGCTCTCCTAGCGTGTACAGCGACTGAGTAACGCTCCCCTAGCGTGTACAACGATCAAGTTACGCTCCTCTAGTGTGTGGAGCAATTGAGTAGCGACCACCCAACGCTCATCTAGCGTCTCCTTTTACACGCTGGTGTGCGCTGAAAGTTTTGAACCTGTTCAAAACCCTCAACGTTCATCAGCGTTCATCTGCGTTTTTGCGCTACGAGATCGTTGACGCTGATCGTGACAGGCGCTTCACAACCATACAAAAAAAGTAAAATATTAATGGTAATGATAGAGAATATATACAAATCTATCAATCTTTATAAAATTCCAACGCATTTATAAACGTTTGTGATCAGCTGGTCAATAATAATAAGAGTTTAAAATCTATATTTCTATGCAATATAGGTTTTTAACATGAGAAAATGTCGAATTCAAAATAACTTATACCAAAACACTTCTAACCTGTCTGACAAAACTTCGTTTGTAAGCTTAACATATTGTCTCATCGGCTGACATCTTTGAAAAGATCAATTTACCGCTAGAAATCTACTAATACCAATGAAATACTGCAGTAAAACCTCGTGGTTTTAAAGATAACTATTATGATCTATAGTGGGACTGTTATTGACATAATAATCGTTCAAATTGTCACAAAAGCAACATATTTAGCACAAATGATGGTTACTTTATGGGTATCAATTATTGAAAAAATGTGGAGACGTGATCAAGCTATGCTGACGGCGTTTATTTTGATTTCTTTGATTTCACTTCAGTCATATGACATGGTATCATTTATTGTTCACTCACATCACGATGTCACACAACTAATCTCAAAATGATGTACTCTTCATATAATATAATATAATAATGCCTTTTTTTTTTTAAGAAATACCACAATATTTGTTTTTTTAAATGTTAGCCAATATTTGAGCTAACACTACTAGTCACTGTCAGCAATCAATCAAAACACAACAATTTAACCACAATATAGTTGAAATATATTTAATAATCCAGTGTTTAATATTTGGTATATCTTTTCAGCCATGATATAGGCGAATTGAACTACATTACGGACAGCCATCGCGGTATTTGCATGCATTGGTGCATGGCAATTTTGCACTGTTTCACTTTTATAGTTTGTGCCAACCTGTATCTGGATTGCATCCACACGATATCAGATCTTCACCTGCGTTGGAAGCATCCGGTATCGTTGACCAAACAGGTAGCCTTCGAAACCCGTCCCTCTGCAAACCACATTGTGTTGGACTAGGATAATCTGGTGAGGCAATCAAAGACTGTCTCCAGATATAACCAGCTTGATATATGGATGTGCCAGTTCAAAGCATCTCCGGCTGGGGGTATATTTTCCTGGTAGAACTACCCTGAGAAAACATGTATCACAAACAAAAGTTGTTATTTCTGAGAATAGTTTCCAGGATTCCCATGCGGATTTTTTCCCCTTTGCAACATAAACTAGACACTATATCACTGCCCTTCGAATGTCAACACACTTGGGTTGAGTAAATATGCTGTTATGAAATAAAAAGTATAATTTCCGATTGCATTCGTATATCAAATAGAACACGTTCTCAGAAGACGAATTAGATAGGCTTCAGTCCCACATAACTTTCCAGACTGAACTACATGACATAACTTATAACAAGATATGTTACTCAAACTAAAGAGAGCTACCATTGCTGTAGACTAAGCCACATAGAGCAGTGTATTTCTGCTCGGCGTATTTGCAATTGCACTGGCTAGCACAGCTTTTAAAGTATCCGCAGAAAATTAGTTTCTAGCATGACTGTAATGCTTAGAACTGGCAGGGTGGTCCAGAAGAGATGCCACCTTGTAACATTATCCTTTTTTAAAGCCCCAGTTGTCTGGGCTCGGGGAGTTCGGGGTTAGTATTCATGGACTGATTCCAGCAGATGGCTTTATAACTGGCCCTTTCTACATGATGCTGAAGCTCTACCTTCGTATACAAGGTATATTCTCCAGCATCAAGCTCCAGCATCGTAGCATCATTGCGGTCATACTGTAGCGCCACAAGCTGTTGATTTGCATGGGTCAAAAAAGTATCTATCTCTTGTTTATCAATATAATGTGACGTGCCACATCGACACCCGACCTATGTCGGAGCTTTAGATTTTGAGTTATGGCCATGTTTTGTTAAAATAATATTTTTTGGCTGACTTTCTTTTTTTAAGCTGATTGAAAATACAACTTCAAAGCAATATAAGTACAAAATATTGAAGATATCCTAGTTTTATTTCTTATATAAAAAATGATTTATTTTAACTATTTAAACCATTTGTCAATTAAATGCAAACTTTGTAAGTCATTTTCTCAACATTTTGCAATATTTTGGGCCTTAGTTTCCGAATCTTGTTTCATCGATGATATCCTAAATAATTGAGATATATTTATAATTTTTGATGCATTTGAAACCTGAACGCTGGCTCTTCAAACGCCACCTACTAACTCATTTTCTATATTTTGCGACATAGAGCTGGTTTTGATATGGCACGTCAAATATATACAATTAACTGACGTTACTTCTCGCTTGTGCTTTAATGTTGGCTTCACAAATGAGCGACGGAATAATTGCAGCTACACGATTGGACACGTTTTTCTTGACAAACCTCCTGATGTACTGTTCTCCACACACTTGGTTCCACAACTACCAACTCTCTTCTCAATGGTGGCGTTCATGATATCCCTGGTATCCAAAAGCACTTTCCTCCAGAAATATATGCTGCCCATCTCTTCGGTCACTGCGCTTAGCGACTTGCTGCTTGGACCCCTTTATCACTGTTCATGTTGTTAATGGTGACGGTGTTCTCTGTCATTTTTGAATGATTTTGTGGTATCAACCTCGAATTCGGTTATCATCCTTGCCACATATACCACCAAATGCCTCAGAGTTGGCGGATTGCCTGTCACCGCCGTATCCCTTGAAGATTCTGCTCCTAACATTAGTAAATAGCTATGGCAGAAAATTAAACTCTGTCTTGTGCAGCACAAAGTTCAGCATCGAATTTTTTCAGGATATAGTATGTTTCAGGGAGATCAAAATGTAGGAATGGAAGGGGGGACACTGAACTTGACAATATCTTATAGATATGATTATTTTGACAATTATTAAAAATTTAGCAAATCATCGCTTTCATTTTAATATTGGGTTGTTCTCAAAGGTACTTAACCGGTACTTATTTCTTTCTCAAACTACACCATATCATGAATCGATCAAAACCTCATTGGGGTCATTTCCTGCAAGGCTGGGCTGATTTCCTCCAGAATACTACGATATTTAAGGTCATTTAGGGGTCTCTTCAAGTTAAAATAAATCCGAAAAAAATTGGATTGGCCAGACACCTGATAGTTATGCGATGTCATTGACCTATAGGGATCATCAGAGGTCCTTAAAATGGCTCCATGTCTGGAAATTAAACTTTGTAGACTTTATGAAAAATGTCATGCTTTTATCCTGAAGTACACACTAATCTTGATTATCCGCTGTACTACACATAACTTGCCCTGGCTGAACTACATCGCAAATTATATAAAATATATATCAACATGCCTTAGCAGTAATAAACTAAGTTTTCACGATATGATAACTTATAAACATGTGTATTTGGAAAGTGTGATTTTAAAATAAGTTGTTTAGTAAGAAATAATTTAGGAGTATTCACCATGTTGAGATTTAAAATGGCAGATGGGCGGATCACTTGTCCACATTTCTTATATCATTTCAAACATCGAAAACTACATGTGTACCAAATTTGTTGCTTTTGTGACAATTTGAACAATTCAAGTGATATGTGGTCATTGGCAGTCCCACTAATTGTAACTGTGCGTTGCGGAACGTCGAGCACACGTTGACAGTCGTTCCCCAGTCGTCGAGTGCGTTATACATGCGTTATTCATGCGCTACTCCCACGCTGGCAGTCGCTGGTTATCACTGGCGATGGAATCACGGATTATGTGATGTGCGTTCTGCAGTCGTCAAGCACGTTACTCTAACGCTACTCATACGCTTATGAACGCTAGACAATTATTCTGGATCATGAGAGTTCATTAATTGCCAGAGTTTTCAATAGGCCTAATTTTAAATATTTTTCCGTAACGGGATCGTTGACGGTGATCGCCAAGGTGTGACATGGACAAGGTCGACATGTGCAAGTGAGTTTTTAAAGATGCTACCGAAATTACGGATTAACTAATAAATAATACAAATTTTACTATCACATTATCCACGATATGGAAATGTGCAGGTGTTTTTTTTTCAAGGTTATAATGCAATTCAAAATGGCCGCCGCCGCGGATCAACTTCATAGTTTTTGTGGGCGCAAAATCTTGATGTCAGAGATTATTCAATTTAAAAAATCACATTTCCCACGATATGAAAATGTGGAGGTGATTTTTTCAAGGTTTTATTGGAAATTAAAATGGCCGCCACAAGTCGACTTTTTAATTATTTGTGAGTACAGTGTCACCGGAGTGGTCAGAACTAAGATGTGTAAATTGAACGTTGAGTGTTTATAATGCGATATTTGTCTAATTAACGTGGGACGTACGTAGGCCTATGACCCATCGGTACTCCCGTGAAGTGGACACCAGTGTACGTTTAAACTGACAGTATTGTTTGCTAGTGCTTACGCAATTGCAGTGGTACATTACCCGAGCGATGATATTGATTGTTTGCTCTGTTCCCGCAACTGATATACATGTATTTTGCCCATGATAAAAGTAAAAAATACAAACGATGTCATATTATGATGCACATAGATCGATGTTTTGCCATTACAGGTCCTTCGTCAACAGTGATTGCTGAGCACCTCACATACAAGAGAACAGTCGGGATAGGGGCTCTGAGTTGCACCATAGCTTTTTTCTCTTCTGCCTTCACCACGGAGCTTTATCAATACTACTTGATATGGAGTGTATTAGGAGGTATAACAAAATAAGTAGAATGTGTGTGGTGAGGTGTGCAGTGTGGAATATGGCAAAGCAGAATTAGCACAATATAACGGGATCGATGTTGCATATATTATTACCGTATCCCCGCGCATAAACGTGCATGCACTTATATTTGAAGATGCACTTAGTTTTCGAAAACACGTGCATGCACTTTTATTCGAACATAACAAATATTTAAAAAAAAATACATGCACTTATATTCGAACTTGAAATGACTTTCATAATAAAAAAAAGATAAATATTTGGACATAGAAATGCAAATTTGTAAACTTATTTATTTTTCAATGACATTTATAGTACGTATAACCTTATTAATACACCATCTTATCATCGAGATGTGCATTATTATATAACCTTATTTCGAGAAAACAACAATATATTTGCATTTACTATATAAAAATAGAAGATAAAAAAAATCTTCACTGTTTCAACAGCCAGCTATCATTCCATATAGTGCATGTTTGCATTGTCACAGCTATCGTCTACAGTGGCGTCCACACCTCTGTCTAGGAGGGCTTAAGACATGATCATTGTTGTGAAAACATAACGTTCTCATTGAATGAGATTAACCCTTTGAGTCACATTATTATTTTGGCAAAATAATTTGTTAGCAAAATACCAAATGCATCTACCAGTTTACGGAAGGCTACGGCAGCGTGTTTATGCCACATTTCATTTTTTTAGGTGTCACTATAAAAGATAATTAATGAGGTCACAAGTGCGCATTCTTTATACATCGTGCGTGACGTCATATAATGACACTATTTATGTAGTGGGCGCGCTTTCAAGCGCGGTTGTGCCTCAATTCTCTCCCCACTAACATGACCCCTCTCCACCCTCCCACCCTTTGTGAACTGCTGTCACCCACTTGAGCATTATTTTTTCTTCGCGGATTTAGAACTCCACAAGTACATGGTTTCTGTTTAGATAAGGGCAAAGTTTTTTTCAATAATTTTGGCGTCTTAGCAATAATCGGCTAAATGGGGGCGGGTGTTAAGGCCTATACGGGGGTGATTCTTATAATGTGACTTAGTAGACTAATTTCTTCTTGTCGTTTAAGGTGTTAGATTTGGTGACACAAGTCATATTTAGAGGGGTGCACTTAATTTTCGAAAACAAGTGCATGCAGTTAGGCCTATATTCGAACATAAACAATTTAAAACATCCCTAAAACAAGCGATTTTCACTTATAAGTACATGCACGTTTATGCGCGGGGATATGTATTAACATCACACAAAAACAGATTCCAGAATACGGCACCACAAAATGCAAAATCATTTCTTTTTAAATTGCAATATATTTTGAATAATTCAGCGGTATACACCTTCATCATGATAGATCAATATACTGTTTAAACATCAGTTTAATTTAAATCCATTGTTCATAAATGGCCTGTGTGTGTTTGTCACATGAACATGTAATATAACTGAGGCTCAGACAAGTATATTTATTAATGTATTGTTGTTATGTAACGTATGCTTTATTTTTCACAGGGGTGTCTGCAAGTTTGATTTTTGCTCCAATGCTTGCAATAATTGCGAAATATTTTGACAAAAAGAAAGGAAAAGCCATGAGTATCAGTACGTTGGGTGCTGGTCTGGGTACTGTGGTTGTTGCCCCGTATCTCAGTTTTGCTTATCAGATGTATGGCTTCTTCGGGGCCATGTTGGCCACCTCAGCTTTGATCTCACATTGCACGATATCTGCTTCTTTATTCCGTTCACCACCTGTTCAAGTAATTAGCACAACTGAGATAGAGATGTCTGATGTAAATAATAAAGAAGCTAATTATACACTCAAATACCCAGTCCGCACCGACGACAAAAACAAAGAACACAAAAGTAATCCTCCCATTGTTGTTGTTCAATCTAAAAACAAAAAGAGCTGGGCTACATCTATAATCGACATGTTGAAATTACTCACTAACTTCACCTTTTTGCTGTACTGTTTGAATATGGCAGCTTTACCACATGGAGTTCAATGTTGTCTATTGTTCTTGCCCGCTATGTGCAGAGAAAAGGGGTTCAGTAAAAGTCAGGGTGCCATACTTATATCTATCAGTGGACTGGCAGACGTTACAGGTAGACTGATAGCAGGGATTGTCTTTGATTTGTCCCCAGTCAGGAATAAAAGACGTGCACTCCACAGTGTCCTGGGTATAGCTGGTGGTTTTATGGTCATCTCTCTGGCATTAGCTGAAACCTACACAATAATGATAATATCAGCTGTGTTCTGGGCAAGTCTCATGGGTGCATTTCACGGTCAACGTGCCACAGTCCTTTCTCAATTCATCGATAAAGAAGTTGAAGCAAATGGTGTTGGCTGGGTGATTTTCTCGCAAGGGATTGGTAACTTTGTTGGACCTACAGTATCGGGTGAGAATTGTATCCATATAATGTGAAAATTATAGTTTTATGTCATTGTGTTAGTTCACAAAATATTCAAAGTATGCAATTAATCAAACATTGTTACATTCCAAATGTCTTTAGCCTCAACATAAAAATATAAGCGACACTGTAAATATTCTTAGTCAATCTATCGTTCAGTTTATAATGTATAATCATGTATTATATGATATAATATAAAAAGTAGTTTTGTCTAATAGAAGCAGTAAATTGTAGCAGGGCTTACTATGTTTTAACACAAAACATTTAAAACAACAGAGTTTCCAATCGGTAGTTTAGCACCGTATAATTATTATATGAATGCAGTAGGGCCCTAATGATTGTTTTACATATCACCAGTTTTCCTTTTGTGTTTATAGTCACAACAGGGTAGTATCCGTGGCGCGCGGGGGGTGTCTGTAAGCTTATTTTCTGTATATTTAAACCAATGACTGTTGCACAAACTGTTACAAGTATGCTCATTCTGCGATCCTCACACATGTGTCATAATTAACTTAGGTTATTTCACTCATTTTTTTAATCGATTGGTCGCGATATCTCACTTAGTTCGGATGTTTAGGCCCTACTCACAACCTACTAGACCTAGTAAAGGTAAAGGTGCAGGTACCGCATCCTCATCCGATCGAATGTTTATATAGAGGGCCCACACAGTTTTCTGTCAACATATAAAGGCCCGACGTCTACAATGCTGTCTATGGAACTGTGCACTATAAAGAAACTTCAGATATAATCAAAAAGAGTATGGGGTTTGTCTCGTCTTCTCCCTCCTCTTTTTGCGATATCGCAGCAAGCCTTGTAAAGCCACACTCACTCACTCACTCACTCACTGGATAACCTCCGCTAAAACCACCAGAGCTCGAATTTCTAATTATGATGTGTCGAAAATGTCCACCTCTGTCTCAACATCTATAATACCATGTCAACAATTGTATAGGGCCTACACTTTGGTGTATCATTAGCCTGTACTGCTTTTCGTGGAATTTCAACTGACTAGACTGTCACCTACTTGTAATCATGGTTGTCAAAATTTGTATTGTAAATATACTTTAGTCGAGAAATGTAATATTTTATCAACAAAAAATAAAATTCACTGATTGTTAACGAATTCGACAAGTTTGATATTGTAGCCATGAAAAAGAGCAGGTGGTAAATTAGTTATTTTAAGAGTTGTAAAATAATATATTAAAAGTCCTACACTGTGTCATGTCAATAATTACACTATTTTACTTTATAATTATATTATTTTGCTTACCAGGTATACTACGGGAGCGCTCTGGAACATACACCATCTGTTACTACTATATGGGATGCGTCGTGTCCAGTTGCTCATTTCTATTTCTACTAGAATATTTGTATCGACAATTGAAACAGAAACATAATCTTTCTCGTCAGGCAAAACCTCCTGTCGAACTATGACATGAGTACATTCAATACATATTTGTAATAGTTATTAGTATACGTGTGAAAGTATGAGATTATTTAATATTATTACTGTAGTATATATGAATCATCTGGAATAATATTCTACTCTTTAAAGTCCATATCAAGATTGTGCTACTAAAGCTTAATGACCCTGCAGAGATGCTATCGCCATCTCTGCAGTCTCATTAAGATCTAACACCATCTTGACACGAACCTTATAAAGAGTAGAAGATGATTCTAGTCTCGTAAAGATATTGTAGATGTCATTAGGCACTGGCACCACTCCTACCCATGCCGTCGTAATGACTTGTGTGAAGCTCTAAGCTATATAATTTACATGTTCACCTACTTTTTGTAGTTGTGTCTCGGTAGCGCCACCCGCAATTCAATTTAAAGTAATTGTTTATTTTAAGATGAAACATTTGTTAGTCTTGATGTTTAAGCAATCATTTCATACCCAATAACTGCGATTTGATCTGTTAATAAAACAAATTTAAAACGACCATAGTCGTGCTTGGCGCTAAAAGGGTAAATATTGCACAACACTGCTTTATAGCCTCCCCTTGGATATGAAAGGGTGTATCTGCCACTTTACAAAGTGGCAGATACACCCTTTTATATCCAAGGGGACGATATGCTGCTCAGCTCAGGTATGGTTACGATATGACCGTACATGTTGTGCAGAGTATGCAGATATCAAAATAACTAGAGATGACACAATTAACCCTTCACACGCCGGTCCCGATTATATTCGGTTTTATTGTTTTCTACTACAATATTACACATAATTTTTTAAACATATCAAAGATAAAACGTGATATAAATCAGCAAGATTTGAAAATATTTGACATCTATTTTGTCAAATTTCTATAGTTTTCACTCACTTGAAGGATCGCGTCAGCGAGACAGAACTTCAAGTGGGTGAAATTCAAATTGAATAATTTGGCGATTATAGGTGACCCGCCAAGCGGAAAGGACCATAAGCTTAAAATTGATTTTTTTTCAGTGATTTAAATGATAGAGGCTGATAAATACTTAAATTACTATAAATGTCCTACAGTAACGCATAACAACATGTTTGTCACGTTGTCAGATTTAACTTAGGTCCATCATGTAGGCATATTACACAAATGGGCAACGTGAGAAATCTCATTATTGAAAAATGTAATTATCAGTTTATATGGATAACCATTCTATCTAGCGGTCACGTGTGTTGTGTTGTGTGTTCTGAGAACTTCTAATGTGATGATACATTAACTAGCTCATGTGATGAATTGCATTACCACTAAATGATTAATACTGTAAATAAATACACACAATACTCACATTTACATGCATTTTATTGACTCAGTTATTTTGCTTGGATCAGGACCATGTGGCTAGAATCATAGGAGTGGTTTAGATAATTTACTGTGGTCACTTCTTCAGTATTCAGTGGTCAAGATCACTTTTGTAGTGGCTCAGATAGCTTTTAAGGTGGTTATAATCACTTCTTCAATGCTCAAGATTACTTTTGTAGTGACTCAGATAACTTTTAAAATGGTTGTAATAACTGGTCAAGCTCACATTTGTAGTGGTTTAAATATTTTGCAAAGTGGCTGTGATCACTTCATCAGTGGCCAAGAGCAATTTGTAGTGGCTTAGATAACTTTTAAAGTGGTTGACACCAGTTAGTGGCAAAGATCACCTTTGTAGTGGCCGAGATGACTTTTAAAATGGCTGTGATCACTTTTTCAGTGGCCAAGATAATGCATTTTCTAGTGTCTTATTCAGTGGCCAATATCACTTTTGTAGTGGCTGAGATAACTTTCAATGTTCCTTTTATAACTTCTTCAGTCAAGATGACTTTTGAAAAATGGCTCCAGAGAATGTAGAAATAATAACAAACATTTATACTATACAAAGTTAACATGAGCGAGAATTCCTGCTGGTATTCACTAAACAACGTCGGAAATTGTTCAAATGGAGGGAGAAAATACAAACTTAGCGCTTTGGTGTAGGCCTATATTTCGTATTTAACAGAAATGAAATATTATGTATTGCCGTTAACTCTATTATAGTTCATCTCTAAATGACCAGTGACCGGCGATGCTTGTCTTCTCAGATGAAAGCAAATTCAATCTTACAACGTCTTACAACGATGAGCGGGGTAGAGTTTAGAGAGGTATCACCCAGAGTGCCTGTCTCAAGCTCTGCGAAACACCGTTCAATTAATCATGGTGTGGGGGTGCATTGGTCGGGGGTGACACTTTATGTACGAGGATAGTGTAGATAAGTTTTAAACTGTGCGATTAGTAGGAGCCTACTTCAGCGGGCTTGAAATGACTTTATGGTCCAGTATTATATTATTACCAGAAATTTCGAAAGTGAACAGAAAATAAGTTTACCTTTGCTTGATATATCGCGTATTGCCCTAGAAGTGCTAGGGCGAGATGTAATATCATTAAAAGTGTTTAGATGTACATATTTTCGATGGTATGCGGTAACTAGATGTATCGCATTCCCACCCTTGACCTATGTTGGTGCAAAACATTGAACAGTTGTTCACAGCTCCCACGATAAGCTAGCCATATTGCAAACAATTGAGGGATTGAGGTATGATAGACTATAAACTAAACAGCTTGAAATTGATAAAAAAAGTGGGTATTTTCAATATTTTTTGTGAGTTTGACTTTAAAATGACCTTGATGTGCCCTTGACATGACATTAGTGTTATTCACCAGTAAAGCTCAACTCCTTCTCATGTTATTATTTGCTCATAAGCTAAGATCCTGCTGGTGTATTCGTACAAATATGACAATCAGACATTACAAAAAAAATAATATTCCTTTTTTACCCCCTCTCCCCGGGAATTCAGCGGTGGGAATGCAAGTGTGCCCAGGAGTTCGGCGTTAAAAGGGTTAAAGGCAAGGAGAATTATATGGCACAGTGAACTGTTGAAAAACGACAGAAAGGCAAGCGTTAAACATGTTAAAGGGGAATGGGGTAGCGTTCAATGGGCGACGGTGACACGTTACATTGCAGCAGGAGACGCTCAAGAGCAACAGAAAAACGTTAAAAAGCACAGACAGGGAAGTGTTGAAGGGTGATAGGGCGTTTAATATCGACGGGAAGGTATTCTCGTCCAAACTGCATCACTGAATGATAGTTTGTCCAAACTAGACTTAATTATTTTCCCTAATGAACCTAATTGATTTCCCTTGAATAGGTGCAACAAATCGTATCCATTGTAAAAGCACAATACTAGTGGAGGTGATAATTTCGACGTCAACCAAACGGAAAAATACCTCTAGAGAGAACAGATGGCGAGCGACAGGTTATCCAGTCTTTACTGAACAAAAAATTTCTAAAGTGTTTCAAATACAAATGAATTAATTGCATTTTTTGGTACTATAAACCTACAGTTGGACATCATCTTGTTTGTAATATTGGTGTAACTAACTGCAAGGTCAAAGCCTGATATAAATATTTTGGTGATCCTGGTCATGGCGATTGCTAATTAGCATAATCAATAATATTGTTTGGTATTTTATTTGGTAAATTTTCATTATCTGTGATTAGTGTCTTAGTGAAAAATAACAGATGCATATAAGACAACATGCATCACTTTTAATATGAATACAATTAAAAAAAACTGTAAACTTTTACCCATTTCATTTATGCTAATTAGATAACATAAACGTAGAATTAAGCAAGGCTAATTCAGTGTTTCGTCTTTTGAATCACTTTCTCGACATATTTGATAGGCTTACCCAAGAGCAGGGTATATTGTTTGAATGGTATGGTAATGTATTTCGTACCAAAATACCCGACCTCGTCAATTTGGCGGCCATTTTGTATATGCTAATTAGACTCAAATGTCCTTTTTATAGGAGCCGATGTCATAGAAATCCATCGATACACTAAATGGTGTATGTGCAGGTAAGATATCACTGTGACGTAGGCTGTGTTTGAATATTATTGTTTTTATTCACTTTATTTGAACATTATTCGTGTCATTGATGTCAGCCAAACGTCCAAAAAAGGATGAGCCTCGTCGGGCTTACTTTCAGCAGTGACTGAGAGTGTTACTTATTTACTATGTGGTTATGTCTAACTCGGCTTACTGTACTGTTATCAGTTGAAGGGTTCCATGCAAGAGTCTGTCAGTTATCTTCTTTTTATGTGTACATATTACTCATTTTTTATATTACACTGAATCTTATGTCGTCATTACATTAAATGTTTTTTGTAAAAGTAATAATGCTAACATAACATTATGATGCATGTATACGCGGACTCTTTGGTGAGAGCATAATGTTATAAATACACATAGCATGTTCTTGCACGCAACTTTTTCCAAGGAAATCTGTTATGTCAGGTATTGTCACGAGACCTTAGAAAATAATACCAACAGACGCAGAATAAAATTCTGAATAATATGGTATAGCTATTTTTTTTGTTAACTCGAGTTAGCAGGTTCTTGCATGGAACCCTTCAGTTAATGACCTAATGTTGAATAACCTTTTAATAAACATATTAATTTCTTGAGCTTGATCAAGCCTGTGTGCCCATCCCGGTGTCAAGTCCGGACATATACTGCCCTCCCAGATTATATCCGCGTAGATTTTGGGCGCCCCAGAATCTATACAGCAAGGGTAGATTACAGCCGCTCCCAGAATCTACCCTTCTCTCCCAGGATCCCCCTTTTTGTGATTATGTGAGGTGTCTTCGGATCCTATAGAACCTACCCCTCCATCCCAGAATATACCCCCATTTCAACAACTATATGCGACGCTCCCTGAAACATGAGAATCTACCTCTCCCTCCCAGAAAATACCCCCCCCCCCCTTTTGAACATCTGAATGTGAACCTTCCAGAATCGACACCTCCCTCCGAGACTGATTTCAGCCAAGATAATATATTATGTATATTCATTCGACCGCATTTTTGAAAAAAATCTCCATTTGCCCCAAATGAGCCATTTTGGATTTGTTCAGATTTGAATTCTAAACATGTTTATTAATTTAAAAAAAACTGCAATAAATTGTGCTAAACGATTTGCATGGTTCTGGAAAATACCCCCCTGTTTTCAACCGGACTAGCTATAGCATCAGATCATGTGGCCCACACTGCAATAGGATGACTTAATAACACTCCCTGCAGGGCAAAGTGTGACGTTCGTCTATAGTTTGGTAGTGCAAAATGTTTGTTAAAAATGATTTTTTGTTTATTCCTTTTTGGAACATAGTAGTGATGAGAACACAAAGGGATTTAATAGAAAATTGACTAAATCCAAAATGTGTCGAAGATCTTATCTATTTCACCATAACTTTTGAAATAATGAACACAAAATGAAGTATAATATATCGATCTGTATAGTTTTTAAGGCGAGAAAACTGATAACACTATTATATTTCACAAATAAACAGTTTAAACTCGATTTTTCTCGATTTTAACCAACAAAATTTAAAAACATGGCATAAGATATATGCTACGTGTCTCAGAGGTTGTGTGCTAGGCCTTGAACGATATTTAGGATACTTTGTGGATGGCAGTGCCATCTGATACATCTCAACATGCTCAGGAGGTTATTACCCTATAGGTTGGGGCACTAGATGAAAATTTGGGCTCGCTGTGCAGACAGAATAAT
Source organism: Flabesymbios commensalis (assembly GCA_964017125.1). Classification (NCBI taxonomy): domain Eukaryota; kingdom Metazoa; phylum Annelida; class Polychaeta; order Terebellida; family Flabelligeridae; genus Flabesymbios; species Flabesymbios commensalis. The sequence goes on from OZ024903.1 coordinate 42,793,967, forward strand.
CAAACTCTTAGTCTTGAAATACTAAAATATACATTTGAATATACAAATTTTGCCGAAAATATCTAGGTCCCATACAGTTGCTATACATACCATTTAATAGGCCTGTACAGATTTTAACAATTACACACCCTTTCCCAATAGACACAATGCTCGGGATAAGTTTTAACAAACAATCTGTCACTGTCTAAAAACATAAAAACCCTGCTTTTTGCAAAGCACACTCATCTAGGCGTGATATTCGGGACACAAAACAGCTTTTGAATATGCACATGGTGCAGCTGGGTTATTTTATTGACCCTTTAATATGAAGTACATGTGATTTTCATAACCTTATATATATAAAAAGTGTCAGTGTCACCTCTTGAAAATACAGAAATCGGTACAGTTCTAATACACCATGTTCACGTGAAGTTATCCTGGTCCAGTTTAGTCATAATTTGTATGTGCAAAAAAGTGTCATTCGTTCACTTATTCAGCCAGTTATTTTCACCCCCCCCCCCTAAGATATACATTATCAACAAATTTCTGAAATATTATTCAATTAATTACCATTTTTTAAATATTACATAACATTATCTTCAATGCAAGGAGATACCAAAAAGCAGTTACTAAAATTACATTCTGGCACAAAGTAAACTTCAGTTTGCAAAATATATATTTTTTTAATAACGATTTATAACGATAATGTAGAAGTATAAACTGTCTGTGATTCAAACGTCATCATCACATTTTCGAACCTCGACTCGGATCGTGACCTCAAACATGTCGAACGTGAAGTTATTTAATTATAGTATTAAGAATGCTGCCGCAAAAGACACGTAAAAGTTACAATTTGTTTTTAAATTCTAGCAGCCAACGAATGCAATATGACAAAATCTGATATAACAATACCAGTCAGAATTTTTAATGTATTGCTGATTATATTATCGGAACTATCTGTTCTCTAAGTATATATTGAAAAAAAAGATAATTAAAACAAAGTGTGTTTAAAGTGTTTCTTAAAGTTTTCGCCTCAACTCTTAGAAAAAGGCTTCGACTCTGTACGTACTTTGGATTAACGTTTCACACGTGTTGCCATTACATAATTATGATAACTACATCTCTATAATATATCTTGTATTATTTTTTAGTGTAATATTGAGGTATCAATGAATTAATTGTATCGATAACAGTTTTCAAAAAGTTATTAACATAACTCATATCACATACCGTATCCGTAATTATATGATACAATATAAATTTAAGGATACACACTCATGGTCATACCCAGCAAACACAAAACATTTGTATAACATTTGTACAATGTTGGACCAACGTCGAAGACGTTGGGACGACGTTGTACAAATGTTATACCAATGTTTTGTGTTTGCTGGGTAGCTATAACAGCTCTTAGAAAACTAACGATTAGATAGTAATTTTCGTGTATTTCAGAATAATTCTCTTTCATTTTAGATTAATTCATTCAAATAATATGTACCGTACATGTATTTATTATGAATAATATTCTGCAATAAATTAATATGATTTATCGTAGTAGGGCAATAACTCTAACGCTGAGTAACTCGATCCCAGATCCATACACGGCTAAGGTCATCTTAACTTCAACACACTAAAATGTTGAGTCATCTTAACTTCAAACACACTAAAATGTTGAGTAAACGTTTCAGACATACGTACCACAAGGTACAAGGATACATTAGGCCTGTTCCTAGCTTACATTCCAGGAATTTCACAACAGCAATGCAAGATCCAGATAGTACTTCCTCCTTTTGTCATCACAACAAGACCGATGTTAGTTTCAACTCTACCAAATTGGGAGATAAATATAGGCCTAGCTACTACAATGAATGCTACAAATGAATAAAATATCGTTTGCGGGGGATAGTCTAGACTTGTATGATAGCTAATGCCATAATTGTGTAATAATTGTTTTTGCGTAATAATTGTTTTATGTACGATGAGCTATTATTGGACCTTGCAATGACCCTAAGTTGTCCTTGGTATAATATTTGTTTGGTACTGTAAAGGCAACCCCTGCAACCCGAACCAATATAAATCTTCATTTTCGTTAGCATTGTCCTACCCCTTTCAATTAATGTGTAAAACATTACTTTTTTGCGTCAAGTGCTTGAGGACTCCGTATGGTATGACTTTGTTGTTGACTTTTTGTAAATAATCTTTATAATTATGGCACCGAGTTATTAATACCTATACGCACCGGCTGATCTGTGTAACTATCTACGAATGAAAAAAAGCTCAGTTATTCTTCCACTATTCTAATTTAGTATGTAACATGAGAGCATTTAACATTTTGGCCTTCAGAAGTGTTAGTTGTGCAGTTGACGTCTTGCAATTTAGAATTATGCGCAGAATATACCAGACTGGAATTAATTTATTTATTACACACGTATAATGAATAGATGTGCCGGTACGTAATTTACTTATATATATAAAGCTTATGGTAGCGTTTTAGGCATTACAATGATGTTGAATGATGATAGGATTTGTTTTAGTGTAGTTCCTGATAAAAAATATTGTGGTTTGTTGCTCAAAATATCACCTCAGTGATTTCATGGCAGCCTTTTTTGAATTAAATGTTTTACAAAAGACCCACAAGGGTGAGAGCTCCACATCCACCCAGATATCACCATAGGGGAACCAGCCAAGCATAATCAAAACAGAAAAAATACTTTCAGCCAAAACAATGTTAGTCGCAGTTTCACTGCGATATCTGGTTGTTTTTGCTTATTTTTGCATAAATATTGACTGTACAATAATCATTTTAAGGCCAGACTTCAGAAATGACATATCACATTTAATTATCAGATTTTTGGTTATTTTTTTCCAGATGGCCGCCAGCGGCAATCTTGGATTTTACTCATTTTTCACATAAACGGTCAAGGGATTCCGAACTCCACCCGGTAGATTCTGAAAGTAGACTTGGGCTGTAAAAATCAATCATAAAAAAACTACATACAAATTTTCCCGGTTTGGCCGAAGAATCTTGTTTGGCTATAAGTAACCCTTTTTTAGTATACAAAATCCACAAGCGAAATTTTCATCAAGCTTTTGAAGACAATTTTCTCCATTTTTTATTTTTTACAATATTGAGACATTCGTGTCACTAAAATTATCATAACTCATCTACGAATCAAGATAATTGCATGGTCTTGGCGTCATATTAAAGCTCCAGCTCTGTGCTCTCTAACGACACCATAAACTCCATATAGTCGGGCAGATTGGTGTAACAATATTGTGAGTTTATACATGGGAGCATGACATTTTCCGCAACAATGTGCCTAGCAAATTTACAGGGCCAATCGCAATACTGTCTATGTGAGTTTTGGCAGCCAGTTGTCAAAATGGCTGCCAAAAGAGCATTACAGTCGCATAGTATTTTGCATATTGAAGCGCAATCAATGATTATTGAAGGATTCAACTCATTCAAATAGTAGACAGTGTGTCTAGGCAAATTTAAAGCAATCGAAATACTGTCTATGTGAGCATAGTATTTTGCAAAATAAATACAATCAATGATGATTGAATGATTCAACTCATCCAAGTAGCACCCTTTAATGCTATAACATAAACTTGGGGAAGCTGAGCCTCAAGTGAAGTTTACTTGAGGATCCTGCTTGGTAGCCATACTGTATTTAAATGTGTTGCGAACAGTCAATGTTCTTCGGGCTATCTGCGGGGGCTTTACGCATGACAGTCTTGTCCACTGCATTGACACAAGGCAGTGCACTTCAGTGCTGCTTTATTGCACTTGGATCGTCCTCTGCAGCCTTTTTTGCAACAACAAGAAATTAGTTCCCTCGAGGACGTGCTGGCTTCTGGCAAAGTGGTCCACAGCGGTTTCCAGTTGGGTGGTTCAGCCCACCCCCAGTCTTTATAGGGGATGGCAGCTTTCGAGCAACTGCAGTTGCCTGACCCCAGTAGTGTCCCCCTGGTAGACTGCCCTCTTAGTGTGCTGCACCAAGGCACCTCGTGTTGGTGGAAGGACATCCATCGCTCTCCCCTTCTTGGTGAACAGCTCCTTCTATGTTGGTGAGGTCGCTGGTTCGGTCATACAGCAAAATAGTGAAGCGCTCCAGCACGGCAACATTGTCATCAGTTATTTCTGCTTGGCCTGAATACAGAGCCAGGAAAGTTGGAGTAGCGCCTTCAAATACTTTCCAAGTTTCCCATTCTGACTTCTTTCCCTTTCTGCCAAAGGATGATACCGTATCACACCCCGTATGTGCATGGAATATAGGAAGAGATCGAGACTTGTCAGGGCCAAGGGATGTAGCAATCTCCTGCGCGGGGATGTACCTAAAGTGTCGACCTCTGCCAAAAGCCACCCAGAGCTCCTGGATGTCTATCTCCACTGTTGCTGTCACAGCCAAGACCACCACATCTGTGTCTACTGTCCGCAGAATCACCTTGTACCCCACTTTGACAGCATCTTGCAAGTGCAGAATCATTCAGCTATCAGCTTCTTCGTGGTCGCAGGGGCGAGGGAGCTAAAGTTTCGAGGGAGATTGCACAGGGCATCCTCACTATTTGTGGTGACTACTTGCTTCTCTGTTTCAAGGTGGATGAGGTGTACTGCCAAGCAGGTAAGCAACTCTGCTTTGTTTGTATCGATCCGCAGAAACTGTTGCCAGTTTCCTGGAAGATTGGTGGCGCCTTCTATGGACACCCTTCCTGCTCTTCTCTTTGGTTTGAGATTTCAGGCTGACTTCTCTGTACTGGTCCCAGATCACGTCAACCCGACTGGCATGTTGCAGTTGACCCTGGACGTGGGAATATCTTCATTGCATATTCATCAAAAGTCTTGGCGGCATTTGGTTTGACCAAGTTGACAACCACTGCTCCATCGAGAATTGTGACGTCAGCTCCTGGGGCTTCACCTCTGGCTGCAGCACAGTCGCTCTCTAGGTATCCCAAGAGATCTGCCTTGATTCCCTATCTGAGCTTGCCAAGCTTAGATAAAGATGGGGACATGCCTGATTTTCATGTTTAAAAAACTCCTGCAGGTTGCCATCTCTTGACTGACAGACAATGTAGAGCCTCGAATACATGCTTTCCAACTTTTCCTCTAAAATGCCAGCAGCAATGTTAATACAGACAATTCTCCCATTTTGTGCCTAGTCTATAAATAATCTGTTGCTTTTGCTAAATCAGATTAACAATTGTTCAAACTCTTCTGTCTTACATGGTAACGCCTCTTCTCATCCAAAGAAAATTGTATGATTGTTTGGAGAGTCACTTAATATGATCAATATCAGACACAGATAAATAAATAATTATATGACTGGGTTTTAGATGGTATTTATAGATATTGAACAAATAAAAGAACAAATGGCGTCTCTTGCAGATACATCCTATGTTGTTTCAGAACGTCATCTAGTCACCTTTCGGTTCGGCAAAACCAGAATTATAATTAGTGAAATCTTCTCGGGTATCATGGAGGTGAACTGGCCTAAGCTGGTGGCACCAGAGTTGTAAGCACACGCAACTATATGCCTCTTTTATATCTATAGTTTCTGCCCATTCTCTTTCCTGAGTGTGGTTGAAGTTCCGTTAGAATATTTTTCCTCACTATTTAAAAATATTCTAGTTAATGAAAAATGTTATTTTCCCATGTTGATATCAGTATTCACCATATTAATAATGATAACAGATAGGTGTAAATATTTCAGCCTGTCATGGTACGCATATTTAACATAAATAGACAATCAAAGCAACCATGTCAAGCCGCCTTTTCACTTTGGTATATGCATATTTATTCCTATTTGCCTTTGACAACTTTTTGCATGCCCTGTTTTTGTGCTATTGAAATGCATCATGTACATAGCATAGACAATTTCTTCAGCTTTGAAATTGCTAACTTGACTTGGCACTTTTTTGCATGCAAGAATAAAGAGTTATATGCGTGCACAAATGTGTCAATAGTGTGTATAGGTGTTCCTGTCAAAAGCTTTCGGTAAAATTATTTATTCTATAACTGCATCAGTAGAGCCGCGAAAATAGGGAACAGTCACTCTTAAAATATGAAACTTGAAGGCTTGTTTTGAACTGCTCTCTTTGAGAGGATCGACTGAAAAGTTACAACTTGTTTTTCTTTATGGGTTCACTGATGGGAGTTGTTTGGATCAGTCATGAAAGTCTGATACTGTTCCGGGCCCATCGTCTCAGCCTTACGTACAAAGGAGGCCACAGTTGGGTCAACGATGTCCCAGGTGTCAAGTTTCAGGAAATCAGAGATCTCCTCCAGGAATGGGTTGCCTATCTCTTCCATGACATCAACCAGTTCTATGTTCTTGGTGTGCTTGCCTACTGTTCTTGTGATATTAGAAGCCTTCAAAAAGGAGTCTGCTGTGCCTGCAGATGCTACCTTGGCCTCCACCCAACCAGTATCCTCTAGCCAGTTTGTTGCACTGCAGAAGCTGAGCAACACGGAGCGATGCTTGATGTGTACCACTGCTTGACTGTGATTGGAACTAGACCATCAAGGATCATGGCTACGATTGTCAGAAGTGATTGGGGTACAGAGTTGACCTGACATGTCTCACCAAAGGAGCCTGTGAATGTAGCCTGGAGTTGGAACATGTCTATTCGCAAAATTTTGGCTGCTCGTGCGAGACAGATGGCTTCACCATCAAAATCTTCCTTGTAGAGCTTACGCCGAGAAGCTCACATGTCTCTGTAAAAGGCAATGAGTACATCCCACCTTTCTTTGTAAGCTTTCAGGTCTGGGAAGTGGGCAAGGATGCGATTTTTTAGGTCGGAGCTTTGTGGACAAGTGTCTTGCTCAATGTCAAATTGCTACAGCCGCGCACAATACACTTTGACAAGGTCTGCAAGCTTGAAGACTGGAGCTAAATCTTCAACCATCCTCGATTCATCGATGTATGTTAGCAATTCTGTGAGAGCAACACTTCGGCTGAGATTGTCAGTTGTGTTCTGTTTGCCTTTTCGGGCTTGTTCGGCTGCAGCTCTACAGTTGTAAAGTGACACTAAACATGCAAGGTGATACTTTGCGTCTTGTGCCACTAAGTCTTCAGCACTGAGTTTAGCCAGAAGTTATTGATCTTGAAGATATGTGGCACATTTTGTAACTTTATGGTTGAGCTCAAAAGTGGCTGATTCGTGGAGTGTGTCTACTGTGTCATCATCTCCACAGAAAAAGCAAACAAATTGTGTAGCACTTTGTCTAGTATATTTCTTAGAAGCACCTAAACTGGGGGTCACAGTCTTTCACAGAATGTCTTCTGTCTTTGACTTGTTAAATTTCGCTTTGCAGGATTTGTGCCACTTGGTCAAGAGTGTTTTAAAATAGTGGCTTTAATGCCCTTGTCTTCATCAAGGCGCCTAATATTAATTGGCATGGGCATAGAAGCGTATGAGGCTTGTTGCAACAGTTGAGTACCCTTGCCCAACATATACATCAGTCTGCTTGCTTTCAGATGGGCACTGCATTTATTCGGGAGTGTACTGTCTGACAAATACAGCACATTGTCCAGTCAGTTATGGGCTGTATTTCCCGAGAATGAGACGGACCAGCCTGTTGTGGATCGGCAATCTTATAGTTTTTGTACATGACTATTATCAAGAATTTATTAAATTCTTGATACTATGCCACTCAATATTTTTTTTTGAATTTTGTTTTTTTCAAAAAATCGGTTGGTTCATAAACCAACCGTCGGGTGTCATCATTAGAGTGTGATCACTGTTATCAGAATTTGGACATAAAAATGTCGGGATTTTATATTTAAAATATACGATCTGCCAGCTGTTTCGATTCGAGTATATTATCATATTTTACTTTCCAACCTCCGATGAAGAATTCTTCCTCGCAGATTGGACAGCCCACTGTCTTATACATATTAGCTTAGAGCAGCATATTAGCAATTTTATTGGCATTTGTACATGACATATGATGGACCCATATCCTTACGTATCAATATAATATTGTGTTACGTGTCCGACAACGACACACTCATTCGTTATACAAATGGGTAAATCAAAAGTCAGTTATTAAAGACAACTTCATTCGGCAACTCCACGCCTACAAAACATTTCATCGCCAAATAGAACCCAGATCTACTAATATACTTCAGATATGTGTCAGATTTCGCAGTGCTACTATTTGGTGCGGCGGAGAATGGGGACTGCACACCTTGGCCTAAGGCCTGGGGTGTGCGCCAGTGATATGGAGGCCTGCAGACTGAGTACTTCATTATTTAAATAATTTCAATCAATAAACAATTACAATAGCCGGCATTTATAGTCCATGAGCCAGGTAGGGTCATCGGTACCACAAAAAGGTACAAAATGCTATTCATACCATCTTATTCTACATGCCGTAGTAAACATTATTTGGTATGATAGCAATCTCAATGTGGTAGCTTAAGGTCTCACACAGTTATTTTAGGTTTCTCAGCGTAACATATATGTCCACTTTTAGAGGCGGAGTTATGTAGCTTAGGCACACTAAAACACAATAAAGTATATACCATTGTTTAGGTAAACATCTCACCATGCGAATAATTGAATAAAAAGGAAAGGTTAAACACGTGGATTTCGCATGAAATGAAAGATAAAACATGTGAACGTAGGTAATTTTATTTTCTCCAGAACGACCTGATAAGCTTATTGTAGAGACAATATGTCGTGAGGTGTGTGCCATGTGAGACAATGTTCTTAGCCTGTTTTTTAGATGCTTTCCCGGACACAATCTATTGTTGACATAAATACATCCGACTCGGTAAACAGTGATCTGGTATATTAAGGCTAAGGTGAGGAAGTATATAAACAAGTAAAAATAACTATTTAATAATTTGCGATATATTTCAAGTTATAGACAATTTAAATTTGATTACCTTCTTTTGACCACTTGACTAAAGGTCCCCCGAAGTTAAATGTAAATATGCTATTGTATGCCGATATTTTTGTACCATAAAGTCACATCACTACACAGTTAAAAAGCCATTCATGTTGTATTTCCAATAGAGGAACGGAATTTTAACTGAATGTTTCATCTGACACTAAATGTAAAGTTGTTTTTTCAAAAGTGTTTCTTTTGTATTTTCCATTCAATGGGCAGTTCCTTGAGTATTATAAGGTAACACATTCAGTATGCAGGTCTTTTGGATACTCGAATTAAATTAGTTTTTGCATAATTTTTATAGCAGACTGTGGCTCCTCTAGTGGGATTTACTAAGGAAATTTGTAGGCCCAGTACTATATTGGAGAAGTATTGGATAAGCCTAACATAAAACACATGTTCAGTGATTCAAACCACTAATTCATATTTCGACTTGAAGGTATTTGAACACAGCACATCTCAGCAACGATAATGGATCCCTGTTCTTTCGGATATTTTACATCAGCAAAGCTGTACTAGAGATGTATCGTGAGAGCTATCACAAACCTAGAAATACAATCATGTGACATATATACTATGTTGATTTTTGTCAATTATTAACATTATATCTCAATTCATCCTGCTGACACGTCACACCTACCATATAATATTTATCCAGAAATGCATACTTACTTTGCGTCTGGATGCTTCTGTGTATACCATCTTGGTATACCCAATTATTGAATGTATAATTATTTAGAGCATTTAATTTGCACATGGTACGACAAAATTTAGTTTTGAAGACATATGAAGTAACGTACAACCATATTTTCCTAAAATAATATACCTGTGTTGCACTATGTATTATGTTATTGGCGTGGTAAGTAAAGATGAAGATTTGAATATAGGCTAATGATTGATATACACAAAGAATCAATAATACGCTGCCAAATTAACATTGAGATATTTAGTAGATTAATGACAAATTCAGCATTCTCATTTGTTGTTGCTGATTATGGGAGAAGTTTAAAGACATTAATATGTGATGCACCATACTTATTTGTTTTTGCAATTAATGATTAGGATTTCTTGACATTTTTGAAAACTAAGTATTATTTTGGATGGAGAATGTGGTAAATTGTATTGCTTTTCAAATAATTTAAAGGGACTGGCCCAGGCTAAAATCATCAAAAAATCGGTGATTTTATTTCGGGTTCCTAATATGACCATATGATGTAAACATGTACATAGACTAGAACTGCAAATTTTTATAATTTTTGTGCTGCGCATTCACCAGTTAGGCTAGATATAGACGAAATTCCCGCATTTCCTATTTTTGACATGGTTGTCAATAATTAGAAATCGGGAATTTCGTCTCTATATCTAGCCTAACTGGTGAACGCGCAGCACAAAAATTATAAAAATTTGCAGTTCTAGTCTATGTACATGTTTACATCATATGGTCATATTAAAAACCCGAAATAAAATCACCGATTTTTTGATGATTTTAGCCTGGGCCAGTCCCTTTAAAAATATCTAGAAATTGTATATTGTGAATTGGATTTCAGTACAATAACATTTCACAATGTTGATCATGATGCTTTCTTGAAACAGACCAGTTTCATTATGCTCTGCATACAGTTTAGTGCTTGTTGCAACAGTAATACAAAACAGAAATCAAAATCAGGTTAACCATCCCACTTACCTCATAATTGTCACGATAATGTTATAAATCTAGAAAATGAAAAGTAGGCTTTTATATCCGAAGTTGCAGAGACTGACATCCACCGAAAGAAATGTGTTCACATGATCGCTTTCCATGCAGCACACATAATACATTCTGGTTCAGGTTTATATTATGTAAATGTTATCACGTATTGATATGTTCAGATACCTTATAATACAAGCTGTTGTAACCGTTTCAAGTTACTAGGACACATGTTTCTTGCATGCATGTATGCTACTATTCAGAACAAGCAAGGTGACTACTGAAAGTGTGACTGAAACTAGGCCCTACATATAGGGGCCTAGCCTACTGTATACAAATATTTGGTTAGATATTGTTCAGTGTCGTGGCTCTTTCATTTGCATCAAATTTAACATTAAAATAATTCATATTTATATATATCAGCTAATTACGTCTAAAAACGGAGCTTTCAATAAGCATGACAATAACGTCTTATGTTACCCCGTTACACGGGGTCGGGTGGATTAATCTGTAACGCGATAACTAGGCCTACATTGGAGCTGTTATCAAGCAACAATATTTAGTAATAATTTACTATGTACATTGTCAAAAGCTCAATAATAATTTCTTGCGTGCTTGAGTTCAAACTGAAAACAATCACTGTTTCAATGTAGCAAATGAGTGAAAAGGTGTACATATACACTATTTAGCTACATATTGTTTATGTTTTGGCCATCTTTTTTGCATCAGACGTAAGTTTAAAATATTTCAGATATATTTATCCGCCAATTTTAAAAAATAGAACTATAATGACTGGTAGTTTTTAAATTGTGGTCAATAACGTACGTTGAATTAGAAAATAAAAGGGTAAATTATTCACACAGTGGGTTTGATTTTTACTTGATAACACATAATATTCTACTACATAGAAACGGCTATCATACCAATATATTTAGTACATGCATATGCCTTGCCAAAAACACAATAATAAGTTTGAGCGTCTTGCGTGATTGGTCTACCACTCAAAACAATCTCTGTAACTATGTAGCAAAAGCATAATAACATATTTAGTTACATAATTTGTTATGTTGTGATCATTTCATTTGTACAAACGTAGCAATGATATAGTACAAATATATATCAGCCTACATACTAAACATTCAACTATAATATCTAGTAGTTTTAAAACTATGGCGAATAACGTATGTTGCCATGGAAAATAAAATGGTCATGTAATTCATATGGTGGGTTTAATTGTGAGGTGATACAATACATTAAGCTACTATTCCTGGATTCACCTTCACCGTGGTGGATGCTTTTTCGCTCTCATATCGATATTTACCGTTTTTGATCGATTTTTTTACATAATTTATTCACTTACTTTGTATGATGGGGCGATTTAATTTTCAGACGATTATTGAATTGAGTGAGGTTACTGGCTGTGAAGTGAGAAAATAAAAAAACATCTCCACAAAATTCCGCCAATCATGTTTGTTGATCTTTCCTCTTGTCCACATTGTGTGTCATCCTGGTACTTCGGCTCAGCCCACTCATTGGAAAAGGTGATGGGGGTTATCTCCCGGCTGGGTGGCGCGGGGGTCTACATTCTCAATTCCTATACCATTGGCTTATTAACAAGCGGGCCATGTTCATGCTACGCTAGCAGCTAAATGGAAATAGTTCGGAAAACTATTTAATGTAAAGTAAATAGACTATGACAATCAATGCTTGTTTTGCACGCATGGTAGCACACACAGAATATATATGGTATGACATGTAGAGATTTATCAGATAAAGGCATCTAGGCATATGTGTCGTGATGCACTCCCCAAAATGTGAATGTTCCCGTTGTAAACTTTCGGGCACATTTTGGGAATATGGCCTATCCGGTATCAGCTATGTGCCTTTTTCATTATAATAGGTTAAAGCTTTTTTTTATGTAGCTCATTTTATGATTTTGAGAAAAGTAGCGGACTTTAATTCATATTTCTGTAAATATATGGAAACTATCAGAAACTGTTATAATAGTCTACACGAATAACAACATTACCGCTATGAGGCCCTATGTATAAAACAATTTTCGGGTTGACATTTTTTATAAGTTAAAGATAGGCCCTAAGGAGAAAATATGAATTATAATAGGCCTACGCCTATATAAATTATATTAGGCCCCTACCTACATTTTATTTGTCATATTAATAAGAACACCCCCTGTGATTAGAGGCGGGGGGAGTATTAGAGTAGGCTATTTAATTATCATATATATAGTGTACATGCTATATCGTGGGGTTTATTTCAAATCAGGGGTGTAGGCGTTTATTTGATTATGGTCATTATTCGATTGAATACGGTATAGCTAAACCTTCAAAAAATCACTAAGAAATTCATGACTGTACACTAATCTAATCTCATATTACCCCTGTGACTCCCTTCAATATAAACTCAATTTTTATCATGTGCATATGGTGGTCCGAGCGTGATAAACAGCAAGATATCAGAGTGACTACAAATACCACTGTGTTGGAAAGCGAGAGACACTTGCAGATGAGACACTGTAGGCATGCAAGAGAGACTCCAGAAACCCAGATGACGAAAAATAAGAGACAAAATGACTGACAAGCGAGACGGAATTATCAAGAAGCAGGTAAAAAAATAAAAAAAATAATAGCCAAAATGGTATCAATCACTAATTCAAGCCTTTATATTTTATAAAAGCCTAATGTATTGTAGTATAGGTCTACTCATTATAGGTCACTTATAGTTGTTATTCCGATGTCTGATCCTTGACGTGGTGAAGGTGCAACAGCATATCACCAGAAGTGACTGTATTATCGAGTTGTTATCGTCAATTGCTCTTTAAAAAAGATACATGGGACAATCGACATGTCAGGTGCGACCCCCACAGTGACACCACTATGAGTTGTGACTTGTGGCTGTCAATTAGGCCAACATCATGGTTATCTATATATGACCTATAATAATGTTATCTTCTTATTAAAATATTGAAATCAAATAGTAGACGTATTTCAAAGAAAAAATATTATTAGGTACCAGGATTTCCGCCAGTGGGGGTACGGACCCCCTCCCACTCAGCACCTAAGGGGGGATATCACCCCCCCCCCCCTTGGTGGCAAAGAAAATGAAAGTATTTTCTATATTTTGCTGTTATTTTAGTTTAAATAGGCCATTTTAAGCACTAAAATTTGAAACTCCAATTCTTTTTCTCCGCCAGACCCTCCAATTCTTTTTCTCTCCCCAGACCCACCAACCCTTGTGGACTACCCCCCCCCCCCAATCAAACATTTCTGGTGGAAACCCTGGTTACACAGTTCGATTTTATAACTTATTGATGTGGCCTACGCGATTTATACTACATTATTATGTCCATGATTCCCCCCTTACACATTTTTGTATAGTTCTGAACATGTAGCGATATCATTATTCACACATTTCTTAATTGAAATATACAATTGAAATATTTCATGTTTTTGAAATTCTAGAGAAACTATTCACCATACTTGACCATAGTTGTTTTGTGGATAATCATTTGCACTATATGTTATTTTTCGTGATTACATTATTGTTTCAAACGAGTACAATATGTGATGAAGCTGGAGTTGTAGTAGCTACCATTTCATGTTGAGGCGGGAGTGTTATAAAAATATTATGGAGCATGAATTGTGGCAATGATAATAGAGCAATAAAAAAATACTCTGTAGGGCTATTCGTTAAGGTGTGGTTGGATTGTTTGGGTATACAGTTCCACCCAGTCAGCTGTTAAAATTAGGATATATAATATCAGGCTTTATTTAGCAGGATCAGGGCTCTAATAACAACGAAATAGACTTCAAATTGTCTCTCAGTTACAGAACTTTCGGATTTTGTCATCTTAATCATGTGGTGGGTTGATTGTGTATACATGCTCTCCGCAAGCTGCGATTATGTACAGCAAAAAATTGACGATCATAGCCCGGGGATTACAGCTCAGAAGGCCTACAGAAAAAAATGGCTGGGGGGGGGGGGGGGTTGTGCCCAAAAAGCCCCTTTTTTCAGGCGATGTTTCGAATCATTGATTCAAAATATTTACTTCTGGGGTTAATTTACCTCATGGGGGTGGGCCTACACAACCTGTGCACAGAGCATCGCAACCTAGTACCTACTAACTGATCAATTAAAAAACTAGCCCACCACCCAATTTTAGCCAAATTCAAACCTTGGAAGGAGAATCAAGATTCTTTCAGTTTATGTTATTTTTTATTGTTGAAATGATTTAATCTATTTTAGCAATTCAAACTTTTAATGTACCAGGCAAGTTTCTACTTTTGTAGGTGGACCATTTTCATTCATCAAATCCACTATCCTTCCACTAGCGTCAGCTAGTGCTAGTGTGGCCCTGAGAAGGAGGCTGTAGGTGGACTAGTACCTAGCCTTGGTGGCTGAAACAGGTTTCGGCCACAGATTGACCCCCATACTGACTGCTCAGTGTCTTTTTCTGTGACATTGTCTTACAGGCCCTGGTCAGCGAGGGTGATTGACCCCGTACAAAATCTTGTAACATTTCTTTGGACGATCATGTCAAGGACTTGCCCTTGAATAATCAGGTCGAATATAGTTTTTTTACCTAGAATCAGTAACATTTCAGTTAGGCATACATGCCCGCATTCTCAGCCCACAGCCTGCACAGTCATTAAAAAGGGTTACCTTCATTACCCCCTCGACCCCACGACCCACAACCCTTGACCTTCTACCCTCAACCCACAACCCCTCGACCCACAACCCCCTCGACCCACAACCTTTCGAAATTACACCTCAACCAAAGTTAAAAATGGGTTAATTTTGGTTTAATTTATAGGCCTAATCGTGTAAGGCCTATTGATGGGACCTTTTCATTTATATCGTAGGCCCAATTTTTTTATCAGGCCCAAAAGCAATGAATAGGGCATAATAGATTCTGTGTCGGTAGACCTATATCCTATTCCTATATGCGTGCGGCGTTTACAAGTCATAGCGTCCCTGTGCAGACAATGTTGTGCCAGCTGTGGAGATGCTGGCCCAGTATTGAGACAACATTGGGTGAATTCCCCGAGTCACCGCTTGTGTTTGCTTTGATGCCCGCTACAGCGCCCATGTTCCTGAAACTGGGCTCATAATCTATAAATAGCACACGCTCACCGAGCTAGCTGAGACAATGAAGTATGGGAGAGGGGTGTCTATGTAGCACTGTTTTCACTGAGTAACCATTAAAGGAATTCCTCTGTTTCACAGAATAGGCTTAATTATATATAATAATTACATAATTGATTTAACAGCCTGCAGTGGGTCCCATATATGTATGGTGACTTGAAGTTCCCGGAACGGGTTAACTAATTTTGAATGTGGGAATTTCGGAAACTTGTAGTGTCCCGATATATATTAGACATACTTAAAGTAGAAATATTTGGTTACTAGACGGGATGCCTGCCTGACATTTCGTTTCCATTTTCGGGCTGTGATCGCTATTTGTTTACCATCAGGGGTAACAAATATTTTGTTGTTGTTGTGGGTCGAGGGGTTGTGGGTCGAGGGGCTTGTGCGTCGAAGGTCGAGGTTTGTTTGTGAGGGTTCGAGGGGGTCATGGGGGTTATGAGGCTAACCATTTAAAAGTTATAATGGAGATTTTTCGGACCTTGGGGTCGAGATCGCTCTCAGTCACCGCCATGTTGAATTTTCGGGTAAAGCAAATACATCTATCAACGGCCTCAGAGAGGACGACACGGCTATGGTACCTTATGACTATGTTTGCACAAGACCTACTTCATTGTGTTTAATATTTTACATTTTATTTTTAATGTTTCAGGGCTAGGCTCTCTGGTATTTATTGTCTCTCTTTATCTTTATCTGCAGTAAAGGGGATGTGAACCATGTGAGGTGCGATTATAATGCTCAGTTATTGGGCGTATATCCATTTATGCTTGGTCATCAATAATCAAAGACATTATATATATTTTTTATTATTATTGACCGTTTAGGTTACATGTCAACTTTGACATATTGGTCATTTTGTTTTCTCTATTTCTTTATATGTTTTTCGATGCGGCGCAAATCGGTTATGAATATGTTTCTGTCGTCATTATCCCACGAATTTAAACAGTTTGGGTCGATGCATATGTGTGTACCAAGGAAAGATATCGGCCGTCGTAGGACTCGAGCCTGTTACCCCCTGAGTTAGCCGATGAGCCAACCTGGCGCCACAATATATGAATGATTTTTATTGTCAACATCAATCAATCACCCATATTAGGCCTATATAGGCTATGTCGGTCACTTATTAAGTGAATTTCTAGCCATATATGCCCAGCAAACTTATGAGACGTTGGACCTATTTGCAACGCTGGTTTCCCGCTGGACCTGCGTTGCAAACGGATATCTCGAAAACCCCCTCGACCCACAACCCTCGACCCACGACCCTCGACTTCATTTTTTTTATTGTTTTTTTTATAGTCTGTTTATAAAATTCGGGAAACAATATCAGGTCAATGTTGGCTCACCGTCTGCGACGCTGGCCCAACATTGGCTGAAAGCCTCATGTATATTATTTTGGATAGAGGCACGATACGCAATATATGCGGGCACGAATAGGCGTTACTAGACTGCCATCTGAGTCCCACCACTGTCTGACATTAAAGCTGGCCCAACAATGTTCCAGTCCAATGATAGCTATAAGCACATAAAACACTAAGCATTGAACCAATGTTGGATTATTGCTGGGGCAACTTCTGTAACGCTGGCCCACCGCTTGCGATGCCTGTGCCAAAGCGTGTGACTGAATGAAGCTGGGGAGTGATATGCCGGGTGATATGACTGGCAAGTGTTTTTTACGCACCAAAAAACAAGAGGCATTCAATCCCATGCTTGGGTTAATATACATAACAGTTAAAGTTAGACAAGCGTCCTACACAGTCACAGTGACTCAACATTAAAATGTGTTTGGCCAGCTGTAGGCCTACGTGTATTCATAAAACTATATTTGATGGCCACCCATTAAACAAGATGAATTAAAGCAACGTCGGGTGAATGCTGGACCAGCGTAGCAGACGGTGAGACTACATCACTTGATAGCCAGGTTAGCATCACAATAGGCCTATATAAATTTCCCGAATGTTATTATTATAGACCCTACAAAAAGTTAAAATTATATAAACAAACAAAAACTGTTTTTAAATTCATTCTATTCACTTATCTTGTTCAACATTTTCCTTATTGTTGCTTACCAGTTATGTACTATATTAAATCTAATCAAATCAATATAATTTATTCAAACAAAATACAAATATATCAACGTATACAGTGATATTAAAAGTACATAAAAGTAAGGCACCTTACATTATATTGGCATGAAATTATTGTTTGAAAGGAAGTGACATGAAATCAATGACTATGTTCACTTCCCATTTACCGTGTTTAGGCTGCATAGAGTAATGATACATCTGTGATTGACGCTGAATAGGTAAATGTTAGTTTACAACAACATTCACTTGTCAAAACTGATAATTGAAAATAAATTGCGCAATAAAATTGCACATGCCCTGGTTGCAATGTTTCCCACCCACCAGGAGCCCCAGCCAACCCTCACCTGCAAGGAGGGCGTACTGATCAGCTCATGCGGGTACCTGCATACACAATAAGCTAAGTGGATAACAGAGCCTGATTGATATACAACGCACCTGCACAACTAACAATTAAAAACAACCTGCTCAACCCGTCAGACTTAATTGACCTGTCCACGTGTACACGTGCAGCGAGCATAAGTTGTTAATTTGGTTGAGTGGCGGACCGTAACTATCTCAAGTAATATTTTAACTCGTTCAATCTGTGGCATTATTTCAGCTAATCAAATTAAAATAAGTTAGTTTTAAGGTAGAACATATGTTTTATACTGACTCACAGTTTTAGGTCGATATTGTGAGTACTTTCCACGTAAATAGTGAATCAGTAACACCATATGATCCCCCTAAAATGTGATTTTTAATGTGAATGCCACTATATATACAAACTGCTATCATGTCAATATATTTACCACAGACATACACCTTGTCTGTTAAGCTCTATCACCGTGAAACCAAATGTACACATTGTGGTATGACAGGTCATAAGTCATTCATGTGTCCAGTCAAACCTGATACAAGAAGGAGATGTTTTCGTTGTGGCAGCTCAAGTCATCTCAAAAACGATTGTGAAAATGAAGTTGTTTGTAACTTTTGTAGACAAACTGGACATATGATTGCTGATTGTGATGAGAACAGAGTAGGGTGGAGGCTTGGGGCCAGAAATGAGGCCGGTAGCTATCAAGGTAAAAAAAAACACTAACAACCAAGGCCTCAATGCGCATGCGCCGGTATGGCAGACACCACCCAGTAACACCAGTGCTAAATTCATCAGTCCAGCAATCGCCCAGACTGTACCAGAGAAATCAGTGCCACACGAACCAGAAAACAGTTTAGCTAACACTGTTGATAATGGAAAGGATGACGTGTTTGTGGACTTGATTTCTTTTGACGAAGAATCTGAAAAGATGAAGCCAAATTCGATTATGAACACCATGAATGCTGTATCAGACCATGGATCCGGCCCAATGGACTCTAGAACTACTCTACTCATTGGTGCGTCGAACCTAAACTACATAGAGCCACCAGATGGAGTAATGATCACCAACAAGTCGGGAGCTGTACTCACTGACGCCATATTCTTTGGTAAAGCTGAAAGAGGAGGAACTAGGAATGACATTGGATCCTGAAAAGGTGGTCCTTCATCTTGGAACGAACGATGTTACAAAAAGCAACAAACGCGTGGCACCTGTTGCTATCAGCTTTCAAAAAACATTAACTGAGCTGAAAGAAAGATTCCCCACATCTACACTGGTTCTTTGCTCCATACCACCTCGCAGGGGAACCGAGACAGTTAGCGCAAAAGACACAACTACCATAAGCCAGGTGTCCTTGACAGTGAACAGTATTATTAAAGAACAATGTGACCAGAGTGATGGTAAGATGATGTACGTGGATAATTGGTACAAATTCTATGGCAGCAAGGGAGGTGTACTACATAGATTATATGCCAAAGACGGCAGTGGAGTACACTTGAACAAAGACGGAAAGGCGTTAGTAATGAACAATATCATGAAAATAGTAGAGAGTGATACATCAACAAAGAAACGAAAGCAAGCCTGCCTGCCAGACACACCACTCTCTGCAGAAAAAAATGCTAAAGGAGCTAGACTGGATCAAGACTCGCCTACTATGATTCATGACTCCCAAGTAGCCACAACAAGTCATGAATAGGACAGATGCCAGGGAGGCCTCAATACAACAACGAGACACTCTGATCATTACCTTGGTGATGTCAAGGTCCTATCACTTAATGTATGTGGCCTTAAAAAGAGACTTAAATGTAAAGAATTTACACAATACATTAACGAATTTGATCTAATATGCCTTACTGAAACAAAGCTTGAATATTTTGAAAATAGTACAGTGCCAAATTTTGTAGGTTATTTCAATAATCGTAGAGCAGGGGGCGCTGCTATATTTATCAAACAAAACTTAGCTGATCATCTAGAAATCCTCATGCAGATATCACGAGGTTTGATGTACTTGAAAACACCATTAATGAATGGTTAACAGATAATGTGAACGGCAATGTTTGTATCGTAGGAGATTTTAATGCCTGTACAGGAACATTAAATGACACATTAGGTGTACCAGACTATGCTGACTCATTTTTAGATGGACCTGACACTGATGTTTTATATAGCAACACCACATACACCCGGGCGAATGGTGATAAAACTGTAAATAAGTTTGGTTCGAGATTGATTGAACTGTGTAAAATGTTTGAATATGTATATAGCAAATGGACGATGTGGTAATGACAAAGACGTGGGTAGCCCTACCTCTAAGGGTATAAGTACTGTCGATTATGTTGTTGTCACAGAAAGCCTACTCAACAAATTGTACATTTTTTAATAGAACCATTTGATCCCATGTTTTCTGATATACACTCGCCGGTAGCATTTACATTGTATATACGTTGACAAAACACAGACGGTAGTGATAATGAAGAGATAAGGAGTGAAGAATATACAAATAAACGTCATTTTTCAAGACCGAAATGGAAAAATGAATTTAAAAATAAAATGTCAGAAAATCTCCTTAATAGCGATCTAGTTGATATACTTAATGGCTTAGAGATTATGCAACAAAATAACAAAGATGTTACACAAGTGGAAATTGATGATGTTGTGGAGAAGATTTGTGATACATTAAAAAATGCGGCTACCTCAGCAGGTGTTAAACAAATAAATTATTCTCTGCCACTAAGGTCAAAGAAGCCGAATCGAACACATACAGCCCAGCCATGGTATAATGAAAATTGTGAAAAATCACGTAAAATTTACTTCAATTTCCGAAACAAATATCGTAAATTGCGTAGTTCTAGGAATTTATCACTCCTTAAAATAGCTAGTAAATCCTACAAAAAAGATATTGATAAAGCTTTTACAGATTACCATAAGAAAATGATAACAAAAAATCCAGTGATCCAAAGAGCTATTGGCAAATAATCAGTAAAGATACAAAAAGTCACGCGAAAATCAATAACATTAGTTTGGAGGTATTTGCTGAGTATTTTGCCGCATTAAATAAACAGGATAACAAAGAAAATGATTCTGAAATTCTAGGAATTCTTGATGAATACAATAATGAAATAAATTTACCATTCAGTGAAGAAGGAATATCCAGCGCTATTTCGAGATTAAAATTAAATAAAGCAGGAGGAAGTGATTTTATTCTAAACGAATATTTGAAATTTTCACCAGAAAATATGATTTTACTGTATACAAAGTTATTTAATTTAATTCTAACGACAGGAAAAACACCACAATCATGGAGTATAGGTGTCATTAAACCACTTTTTAAATCAAAAGGAAATGTATCTGACCCTGACAACTATAGAGGAATTACCCTCCTTAGTTGCTTTGGAAAGTTATTCACCAATGTAATAAACTGTAGACTTACCGATTTTTTAAATACATTCAATGCCATAGGTACAGAGCAAGCAGGCTTTAAAGCAGGTCATTCCACAGTTGACCATATGTTTGTGCTTAAATCATTAGTTGATATATATTTAAGTAGAAACAGGCGTTTATATTGTTGTTTTGTTGACTACAGGAAAGCCTTTGATACTGTGAATAGGTCTAAACTGTGGTCAAAGATACTCTCAACATAAATGGCAAATTGTTTAATGTTGTACATAATATTTACAGTCAAGCTAAATCATGTGTATGTATAAATAGTACATTATCAAACCTTTTTCCCTGCTCGGTCGGAGTGCGTCAAGGTGAAAATCTTTCTCCACTGTTATTTTCCATATACCTCTCTGATCTGAGCAGTTACCTAGCAGAGCGGTGCGAAGGTCTTACCACTCTGGAAAATTAAGCTTCTACTGTTGATGATGATACACTACAGAAATTTATGAAATTATTTGTGCTGTTATATGCAGACGATGCCGTTATATTATCTGAAACACCAGATAAATTACAAATTGGTTTAGACAACTTGTACAGATATAGCGACTTATGGGACTTAAGAATAAATCGAGAAAAAACAAAAATTCTAGTATTCTCTAAAGGTAAAATTAGAAGAATACCAGATTTTACGCTGGCTGGAGAAAAGCTTGACGTCACTTTTAACTATAAATATCTTGGGTTATTCTTTAATTATAATGGTAAATTTAATGTAGCAAAACAGGATTTATATGATCGTGCAAACCGTGCTATGTTTGCCCTTTTACGTAAGGTGAAGAAATTATTTTTACCTATTGATATTCAATTACAATTATTTGATGTATTGGTGGCCCCCGTGCTACTATATGGCTGCGAAGTTTGGGGGCATGAAAGTTGCCCAAAACTCGAACAGTTGCAATTACGTTTTTGTAAATACATTTTAGCGGTTGGTAAAAGAACATTTAATTATATGGTATATGGAGAGTTAGGAGTATTTCCTTTAAACATTAAAATTAAAATCAGAGCTGTTACATACTGGGCAAGGTTACTAAATACTGATTATAACAAGTTATCATCTAACATAATATAAATTGTTGTATCATCTAGCGATTAAAAACTCATATGTATCACCATGGATATTGTACATACGTGGGATTTTAAATGATTGTGGATTTCCTTATTTGTGGCTTAACCAAGATCTAAACTGTAGTGTAGATTGGTTTAAATCTGTTATTTCCAATCGGTTAAAAGACCAGTTTATTCAGTTATGGAATGAAACTATTAATCGGAGTGGAAAATGTATTAATTACAGAATGTTCAAATCCGAATTTAAGTTAGAGAACTATCTTATTATTAGCTAAATTTCGCTGCCGTAATCACAAACTGCCTTTTGAAAAAGATTGTCATCTTGGTCTTCCACGAGAACAGCGATTATGTAAAAAATGTGACTTGAGTGAAATTGGCGACGAATTTCATTACCTATTTAGATGTAATTATTTTGTAAAAGAGAAAAGGAAATATATTAAATGTAAATACTATAATTTTCCTTCAACATTAAAGTTTGAAGAGCTTATGTGTAAGCAAGACATGCCTAGTATGCTTAACCTGTGTAGATTTATTAAATTTATTATGTGTGTGTAACATTGCTGTTCTATTACAATTATATTATATTATGTTATGTTATGTTATGTTATGTTATGTTATGTTATGTTATAATTATTGTATTGTATTGTATTTACCTGGCATCTGCATGTCTCTTAAATGAGACCATCAGAATAAATTCACTTGTTCACTTGTCGAAAATCGAAATGATTAATTTGTGTTTCTTACATGATTCAGCCACACAAAACAATCACTATTACTACATTGTAAAAATAATAATAAATATAATATAAAATTATCAGTTACATATTTTTATATTTTATCACCTGTTTATTGGCA
Organism: Flabesymbios commensalis; assembly: GCA_964017125.1. NCBI lineage: Eukaryota > Metazoa > Annelida > Polychaeta > Terebellida > Flabelligeridae > Flabesymbios > Flabesymbios commensalis. Next base: position 42,817,490 of record OZ024903.1, read on the forward strand.
TCAAATTTAGTATCAGCATGTGTTAGATATATAACGTATGCATGATTGCTAAAATGAAATGATAAATTATTGAGAGGGTGGGTTGATTCGTGACGTGATAACACACGTTAAGCTACTACATACAAACTGCTATCATACAAAAATATTTGTACCTTTTTATGGTACCAATGACCCCCTTTTCGGGGTCTTGGCTCATGGACTATTAAACTTTATAAACTGTTTTAACGTAACCTTATTTCACAGGTTTATCAATGCTGACGGGTTTGTGGCATGAATCAGGATGGTGTGTGATGTGGGTCGAGATCTCAGTCTCAGACCGTCACTGACGCCGCACTCGCGTCCTGTGTCGCTGCTCAACCACGGTCCTGTCTACCCCCCAGCACACAGCGTGGGCCCTTATAACCCTATACACAACGCATCAACAAACAGCATAGCCAGCAAGATCTTATACATATGATTGTCTGCAGAGACAGCCGCCACAGCTAGTCAAAACCAGCAGTATTGTCAATAGCCTTTACTGTCCGGGGATTTCCCACATTCACTGGCACGCCACATCATTCTAGAAGCGCAATTAACAGACATTTTTAGCAAATGCGAGACCTTTTACACCCCGCATTGCTAAAATCAACAATGATGATGACAATAATGGATCTTCCAGATCACAGCACTAGCTCAACATCGATATCATCAGAACTTTCGTTATTCAGTTTTAAACCAATAATTTCAACTGACATTTCGGAATTTCAGCAGCTAATTTAATAGTACCTATATAGTCTACCTGTATACTGTAGCCTATTAGGCTTTCCGAACATTGATAATTTCATATTTTGCATATTTTTCATATTTAATGCTCATTCAATTCAATATTGGTGATTTTTTAAAAATAATTCTAGCCTAAATATTTTCATACTTTACATCGCCACCGATTTTTATGATAATGCATAGGTCTGTTTTTTCATCGCACGTCCGGTGATGACGCAGACACGTGCGTTTTTACCTTTACTGTTTTGCCAACGCAAAAGGGTGAATTTTGCGTCTGGCGTGCCAGTCCCGTAGCCGGTCAAGTCCCACATGTGCCATTTCAATTTTCAACTCGATACATGTAATCATGTCTTCTTGCGACACATCGTAGAATTATTTTCAATCCTGTTCTACGGCACGGTTGAACGGCTACTGCATTGCAGATCGTTTCAAACCAGCGCCCCCGAAGCAGGTACGTCACACCGTGTATGCAACCCACGGCTATCACACTGTGAGACGTCAGCTGCGATCGCTCGTATTACAGCCTCACACAGCCCGAGCACGATCATAAGCATTACACTTCTCGCGCTATTAAACGGGGAGATTGGGAATATTTGCATATGGATCGACGCAACGATAAACTCAATCGACCCCATAAACCGATAATGCGAACACACGTTCGATACAGTACTCGTAGTACTGCCCCTAACGATCAGCGAATGCGATAAGTCGTTTTATATTCAGCATGTGTTGGACGAACTATCCGAACTTGATTCGTGCGGCTGGTCCTCAGGTTTAATATAGCGCCAAACGCCAAACGCATAGCTATTTACGTAAACGATTTGAATGTATTTTAATTATGCGACTATTACTTCACCTGGCACAACTAACTCACTGTTAGGTAAAGTAATGAAAAGTTTTATAATGAACACATGTTATTATGTCAAATGTATTAATTAAACTAAGTCTGTTGGATGAGATAAAGGAGTTTTGGGCATGACTGTGCTAAAAAGGAGATTTGCTAAGAGGATCAGAAATAATTTAAATATAGATTTGGTCATAGCCGCCAACAACCCACGTTGTAAACCGACTGTGACTGTTTATGTTTTATTGTCATCTTGTTTATATAAATGGTACGACTCGGTGCTATTTGGTCAGTCGTGTAGATAACCGTACTTTTGCGATTTCTGCCGTTGAAGTAACCACAAGCATAGTTTTTAGATATACGTTGTCACTTAGCCCAGTGGTAATGTGGCTACTACAACTGCAGAATTCATCGTGGCCGATTTCGAGTCGGACGCAATCTCTGACTGACGAGTCAGAGCATCCGGTTAGCTCTCGACATGTGCGATCCTGTTCTGTTTGCCCACTTTGACCTTGCTGTCCATTGACGACAGACGTGTGAGCACGTTCTCCGCTTACCCGCCGCAGGGCTGGGTCGTCACACTCTGCCGCACGACCTAAGTGGCACGCCATTTGCCACTGTCTGCAAGACCATGACATGAATAAAGACTGAAAGAAAGGAATCATCTTTGTGAATTGAGTTTATTAAATTGAACCATTTCCTGCTGACTGAGCTGGACTCTGATAATTTGGATTGAGGTGATGGTCGCGTCCACAGGCCACGCATCCCAATAGGCCTTTTTAATTCACAACATTAAAATAGCATTGGTTCAATGTAGGCCTATCATATTTGCTGGGAAACGATATTGGATAATTATGATAATGGGAGATCTCGACCCCCTATACACTGCACCCCGTAGAAACAGTGCTCTGTGTAGACCCCCTATTATTAGTCCTATGCTCATAGGGATATGGCCTATAGCAGAGATAAAATGACGAATGACTGTCTGCATAATAAAAAAAATAATGATTATGTAGGCCTAGTAGGCCTACACATTTTAAAATAGCAATGTTGTTTTGATGTAAACAACTCTAAATATTGTATTATATCTAGTATTGTATTGTATAGACACAGTTCCTAAGCAGTCCCATAACTGCGGAAGAAATAAAAAAGGCAATTCAAAAGTTGAAATGCAAGAAAGCAGCGGGTGTAGATGGTATTTCTGCCGAATTTTACAAATATGGATGTAATGAACTATCATTAGAATTGCTGTTCAAAACCATTCTTACCAATGGGGAATATCCATCTAGATGGGCTACCGGTATAATCCACCCTGTCTACAAAACGAGGGACCATGGTGCTCCAGATAATTACAGGAAAATCACAGTCATGCCGTGTATTGGAAAACTATTTGAATCTATACTTAATAACAGTCTCTCAGTTAAAAACGGTTTAAAAGCGGTTTAAAAGCCATTCGCGAACTACGGACAATATATTCATACTATGTGCCATCATAGATAAACAAATGTGTCTTTCTAAACCCCTGTATAGGCTACATGCTTTGTCGATTTCACAAAAGCATTTGATTATATTGATAGAACATCATTATACTACAAATTATCGAACAGGGGAATAGACGCAATTTGCTAAACGTAATAAGAAGCATGTTTTCTAAAGCAGAGTGTGGTGTAAAATGGGACTCGCGTATCAGTGACATATTAAAAAGCGAATTTGGGGTTCTACAAGGCGGTATGCTCAGTCCCAAACTATTCACGGAATTTTTACAAGACATATTCGCATCAGTTGACCAAGATCAAGGTATCCCGGTGGACACCTTACTAATGGTATATCTGTTATTTGCAGATGACCTTGTCCTTTTTTCAGAATCTGCTGAGGGATTACAAAAACAGCTAACTGCTCTGTATTCGTATGCTTTCCTTTGGAATATCATAGTAAGCATTCCTAGAACAAAAGTTCTAATCTTTAATGAGCGTTACACAAAAGTACGCGGAAGCTTCCACTATGGTGATAACATTATAGAAAAAGCTGAACAATATAAAGACTTGGGTGTGGTGTACGGCACCAAGTCTGCTAATAACGTGTTAAAAGAAACTTTTTCTCATCTTGCTTTCCAAGCTGGGAAAGCATTTTTTTTCTCTACGTAAACAGTCCCGTCCTGTGGTCGGTAAATTGTCACCCACTATTGCGTTCAAGGCATTTAATTGTCAAATATTGCCCATACTAGAATATGGAAGTGATATATTGTACACAGGCGATGATGTTAACGATCTGAAAAAAATCCATCTAAAATTTATTAAATCTACACTTAGAGTTAGAAAGCTTATATGAGTCTATAAGTAAAAAATAGAGCTCTAATATTAGGTGGTTTTAAAATTATCGTCAATAACGTATGCATGATTGCTAAAATGAAATGATAAATTATTGAGAGGGTGGGTTGATTCGTGACGTGATAACACACGTTAAGCTACTAGATACAAACTGCTATCATACAAAAATATTTGTACCTTTTTATGGTACCAATGACCCCCTTTACGGGGTCTTGGCTCATGGACTATTAAACTTTAAAAACTGTTTTAACGTAACCTGATTTCACAGGTTTATCAATGCTGACAGGTTTGTGGCATGAATCAGGATGGTGTGTGATGTGGGTCGAGATCTCAGTCTCAGACCGTCACTGACGCCGCACTCGCGTCCTGTGTCGCTGCTCAACCACGGTCCTGTCTACCCCCCCAGCACACAGCGTGGGCCCTTATAACCCTATACACAACGCATCAACAAACAGCATAGCCAGCAAGATCTTATACATATGATTGTCTGCAGAGACAGCCGCCACAGCTAGTCAAAACCAGCAGTATTGTCAACAGCCTTTACTGTCCGGGGATTTCCCACATTCACTGGCACGCCACATCATTCTAGAAACGCAATTAACAGACATTTTTAGCAAATGCGAGACCTTTTACACCCCGCATTGCTAAAATCAACAATGATGATGACAATAATGGACCTTCCAGATCACAGCACTAGCTCAACATCGATATCATCAGAACTTTCGTTATTCAGTTTTAAATCAATAATTTCAACTAACATTTCGGAATTTCAGCAGCTAATTTAATAGTACCTATATAGTCTACCTGTATACTGTAGCCTATTAGGCTTTCCGAACATTGATAATTTCATATTTTGCATATTTTTTATATTTAATGCTCATTCAATTCAATATTGGTGATTTTTTCTTATTAATTCTAGCTTAAATATTTTCATGCTTTACATCGCCACCGATTTTTATGATAATGCATAGGTCTGTTTTCTTCATCGCACGTCCGGTGATGACGCAGACACGTGCGTTTTTACCTTTACTGTTTTGCCAACGCAAATGGGTGAATTTTCCGTCTGGCGTGCCAGTCCCGTAGCCGGTCATGTCCCACATGTGCCATTTCAATTTTCAACTCGATACATGTAATCATGTCTTCTTGCGACACATCGTAGAATTATTTTCAATCCTGTCCTACGGCACGGTTGAACGGCTACTGCATTGCACACCGTTTCAAACCAGCGCCCCCGAAGCAGGTACGTCACACCGTGTATGCAACCCACGGCTATCACACTGTGAGACGTCAGCTGCGATCGCTCGTATTACAGCCTCACACGGCCTGAGCACGATCATAAGCATTTCACTTCTCGCGCTATTAAACGGGGAAATTGGGAATATTTGCATATGGATCGACGCAGCGATAAACTCAATCGACCCCATGAACCGATAATGCGAACACACGTTCGATACAGTACTCGTAGTACTGCCCCTAACGATCAGCGAATGCGATAAGTCGTTTTATATTCAGCATGTGTTGGACGAACTATCCAAACTTAATTCGTGCGTCTGGTCCTCAGGTTTATTATAGCGCCAAACGCATAGCTATTTACGTAAACGATTTGAATGTATTTTAATTATGCGACTATTACTTCACCTGGCACAACTAACTCACTGTTAGGTAAAGTAATGAAAAGTTTTATAATGAACACATGTTATTATGTCAAATGTATTAATTAAACTAAGTCTGTTGGATGAGATAAAGGAGTTTTGGGCATGACTGTGCTAAAAAGGAGATTTGCTAAGAGGATCAGAAATAATTTAAATATAGATTTGGTCATAGCCGCACTCATCAATGTCCACCAACAACCCACGCTGTAAACCGACTGTGACTGTTTATGTTTTATTGTCATCTTGTTTATATAAATGGTACGACTCGGTGCTATTTGGTCAGTCGTGTAGATAACCGTACTTTTGCGATTTCTGCCGTTGAAGTAACCACAAGCATAGTTTTTAGATATACGTTGTCACTTAGCCCGGTGGTAATGTAGCTACTACAACTGCAGAATTCATCGTGGCCGATTTCGAGTCGGACGGAATCTCTGACTGACGAGTCAGAGCATCCGGTTAGCTCTCGACATGTGCGATCCTGTTCTGTTTGCCCACTTTGACCTTGCTGTCCATTGACGACAGACGTGTGAGCACGTTCTCCGCTTACCCGCCGCAGGGCTGGGTCGTCACACTCTGCCGCACGACCTAAGTGGCACGCCATTTTCCACTGTCTGCAAGACCATGACATGAATAAAGACTGAAAGAAAGGAATCATCTTTGTGAATTGAGTTTATTTAATTGAACCATCTCCTGCTGACTGAGCTGGACTCTGATAATTTGGATTGAGGTGATGGTCGCGTCCACAGGCCACGCATCCCAATAGGCCTATTTAAATTCACAACATTAAAAAAGCATTGGTTCAATGTAGGCCTATCATATTTGCTGGGAAACGATATTGGATAATTATGATAATGGGAGATCTCGACCCCCTATACACTGCACAGTGCTCTGTGTAGACCCCCTATTATTAGTCCTATGCTCATAGGGATATGGCCTATAGCGGAGATAAAATGGCGAATGACTGTCTGCATAATAAAAAAAATAATGATTATGTAGGCCTAGTAGGCCTACACATTTTAAAATAGCAATGTTGTTTTGATGTAAACAACGCTAAATATTGTATTATATCTAGTATTGTATTGTATAGACACAGTTCCTAAGCAGTCCCATAACTGCGGAAGAAATAAAAAAGGCAATTCAAAAGTTGAAATGCAAGAAAGCAGCGGGTGTAGATGGTATTTCTGCCGAATTTTACAAATATGGATGTAATGAACTATCATTAGAATTGCTGTTCAAAACAATTCTTACCAATGGGGAATATACATCTAGATGGGCTACCGGTATAATCCACCCTGTCTACAAAAAGGGGGAACATGGTGTTCCAGATAATTACAGGAATATCACAGTCATGCCGTGTATTGGGAAACTATTTGAATCTATACTTAATAACAGTCTCTCAGTTAAAAACGGTTTAAAAGCGGTTTAAAAGCCATTCGCGAACTACGGACAATATATTCATACTATGTGCCATCATAGATAAACAAATGTGTCTTTCTAAACCCCTGCATAGGCTACATGCTTTGTCGATTTCACAAAAGCATTTGATTATATTAATAGAACATCATTATACTACACATTATTGAACAGGGGAATAGACGGCAATTTGCTAAACGTAATAAGAAGCATGTTTTCTAAAACAGAGTGTGGTGTAAAATGGGACTCGCGTATCAGTGACATATTAAAAAGCGAATTTGGGGTTCTACAAGGCGGTATGCTCAGTCCCAAACTATTCACGGAATTTTTACAAGACATATCCGCATCAGTTGACCAAGATCAAGGTATCCCGGTGGACACCTTACTAATGGTATATTTGTTATTTGCAGATGACCTTGTCCTTTTTTCAGAATCTGCTGAGGGATTACAAAAACAGCTAACTGCTCTGTATTCGTATGCTTTCCTTTGGAATATCATAGTAAGCATTCCTAGAACAAAAGTTCTAATCTTTAATGAGCGTTACACAAAAGTACGCGGAAGCTTCCACTATGGTGATAACATTATAGAAAAAGCTGAACAATATAAAGACTTGGGTGTGGTGTACAGCACCAAGTCTGCTAATAACGTGTTAAAAGAAACTTTTTCTCATCTTGCTTTCCAAGCTGGGAAAGCATTTTTTTCTCTACGTAAACAGTCCCGTCCTGTGGCCGGTAAATTGTCACCCACTATTGCGTTCAAGGCATTTAATTGTCAAATATTGCCCATACTAGAATATGGAAGTGATATATGGTACACAGGCGATGATGTTAACGATCTGAAAAAAATTCATCTAAAATTTATTAAATCTACACTTAGAGTTAGAAAGCAAACACCTACATCTGCAATTATATGGGGACACGGGACGATTTCCACTGATCATCCGACAACACATGAAAGCCGTAAAATATTGGTGTAGAATTCTAAAACCATCTTAGAGCCATCCAGTCAGAAATGCCTATACAATATGCTTCTTGAGCTAGATGGCATTGGCTTCACGAATTGGTGTTCCCGTATTCGCTCTGTCCTCGAACGAACCGGGCTTGATAAAATTTGGGAATCGCAGAATATTGGGGATGCAAATAAATTCATGCTTTTATTTAAAAAATCAATTGTTAGAATATTTACACAGCAGTGGAGAAAAGATATTGAGAGTTCGAGTAAGCTGCGCATATATGCAATAGTAAAAAAATATTTCTGTGTTGAACCATATATCTTACACACAAGGGGAACCACCTCATAACATAATCAATAATCCAATCACTGCAATAAATCAGCGAATATATGAATTAAACAAAATTGACGACGAAATACATCTTCTTCTCCACTGTAGCCCTATGAATAATGAACGCAAAATCTTGTTTAACTCTGTAACCGCAACTATCAATATGCAGCCAACAAATGAAATGTTTCTACGAATTATGACATCTGGAGACATAACAGTGGTGAAGTCACTAGCGCAATTTATCTATGATTGTTTTAAACAAATTAGGGTTAAAAACACTGAAAAAATTAAATCACAAGTCACCTGTCGCTATAGGCCTATTATCCATATTATCATGCTTTCATGATCTGACTTGGGTATTACCACATAATCAGAACGGCTGTTGCTCTCGGATTTATCATTTGGCTTTCTAGGGGCGGTTAGGGACGTTTCCATCGCCTTTGTTATCAGACGAGGTGGCCCCTTATGGAGGGTTTCAGAGCTCAGCTGCAAAGTCAACTGATTTTCTCTATGAGGTCGGGAATGTTTTTCCTCGATTGTAACTCCGAGTATGTGGTACTAACTAGGTCGTGATTGAAATAGTATGAATTAAACAATATAGGGAATTAAAATAAGATGTAGGCCTTAATGTTTTTGTGCGAGGACATGTCCAGTGTGAATTGCACAAATAATTATTAACCGTCATTTATTAGTGTTACTAACGTAAGGTGCCCTTATTCAGTCATACTTTTCACAATTTCAAATATCCCTATTTCACAGTGCATTAGCAACTAAGACAAATGTTTTTAAATTGAAATTTTCATCATTGTATCCACAGTTCGCTTCAAAATGAAAGGAAATGCTATAAAAAGCAAAAATTATGAACGTTTGTAAAAAATAAATCTGTTGTGACTGAATAGGGACCCGATGTCCCAAATAAGTCATAGTTGGCGACCAAAAGTGGTCATGGTGTCTTAATTCGGTCAGCGTACATATTTTAACTTTATTATTGACAATTATATCATTTTATCACAAATAAACACGATAAAGGAGCCACCCTTTAATTCCTAAGGAGTTTTTTTATTCGGACAAATTAATTTTTTTCACTTTCAATCTTTTAGACTTTCACACTTTCCATTTGTGTGTGGAGACAAATAACGTTATTTATTTAAATTTCATTAAACTTTTCTGTCTAAAAATTTAAATGCTATTTTAGGCCTAGTATTTAATTTGAGGTGCGCTCTGCTACACACATTTCAGGGTCAGTCAATCAAAATAGCTTTAATGACCATTAAAATGTTGCTCAGGAGTTTATATAATTATTTATTTTAAATTTATTTCTTTACAACATGTCCTTCAGACAACTATCATGTTCTCCTACTGGAAATCAAACTTAAAGGAGTAGTCCACTGTGTACGAACAGCGCCACACATCTGTGCCCAGAAAAGCAACAGGCCAGTTACAGAGATAGAGGCAACTGGGGTACAACTAAAAGAACAAAAACATGCATAGACTGGTCTATAACTTCAATGGTACTTCTCCATAATAAATTTGATTTTGTTTCCCTTGGTAGAATTGGACACAGATGATAATGCATGTATAATGTATTTGCCATATCTCACAGTAGACCTAATCATTTGATTAGACTATACTTATAACGTATTTCTCGTATTGCAGTTGAATCTCTGCAGAATTAAGTTGTGTCCCTGGCTCAAACCCTGGTGAGAATTGGCAAGCATCTGTTGATATCTTAGATTTTGATTTTTCGAGTTTTTGTTATTCCACAGCCCAAAAACTTTTTATCGAGGTGAATGCTGACATGCATCAATACTTCTTGAACCATTCTATTGCGGAACTCAACATGATTATCCCAGAGATGCCAAGTTAAACACACACAACACTGCGTCTTTATGAGTAGCAAGAAAAACATATTTTGTTCCTTTGAAACTGGAACACCAAAGTGTATCTTGTCATCTGTTACACCACAATAACCAAACATGTATTTATGGAATTTTTTTCATGGTTATACAGACCACCTTGTCATTGATGGATCAAATTCATATTTTGCACACAAATTTGAGCCTTGACCCAGAGGATAAACGATAGGCATTTAATTTTTTATTAACTTAATTGATTTCCCCTGATTAGGCCCATCATCACACAAAGCATAAATTACCGGGCTAGAAAAAATAACGATTTGGGGGACGTGATACTTTTTAGCTGGGATCGAATATATTGCGATCGACAGGTTGTCTAGTAAGTGAACAGAGTCAGCAAGATTTACTGATTTCGAAGTCAGCTATGATAGCTGTAAACGGCATTGAGTATTAACATAGTGGTCTCCTGCTTCTAATACACCATTAAGTATGTAAATATACATATACATATGATTCACTCTTCGAGCATGTAAACACACAAACAATTTAGCATAAATTCGTGCCATCTTGAAATTTACCGCCATATTAGTTAAGCTACTCATCTGAAATGTTTATCATACTAAAAATGTATCACAATGCACATACTCACGTGGTCATTATGATTAAGAAAAATTTAACTTTTTAGTACTGATTAACCTTATGGCCTATATGGACTATTTTAGAAAGCTCCATGTTGCGTAGGCCTACACTGGGTAGTTATCATCAACACGACTTTTCGCGTCTATCATCAAAAAAGTATATCTCTTTTTAGCTAAGGCCTTTGCACAGTTGGCGGACAACGTCTACACGAAATATTTGATATTCCAACAGCTACAACTACTGAACAATCAGGGATGACAGACGGGGATATCACATAATTAGTAGGCCTATGAGATAATAAAAAAACACCGATTTCATGTCATTCAGTCGACTGTTAAACCAAGGAGGTCTTTTTAACCTCCTTGGTTAAACTGATACTCAGGTAGGCTACAAAGCTCGTCTAACTGGTTTGAAGCTGTTGTTTGTGGAGCTTGAGTATGTATTAGTTGCTGATCAATTGCATTCAGATTGAACTTTCTGAATGACTCCTTTACGACAGATGCGGGGGCCCTGGTGCAGTGGTTAAAGCTGCCTGCTTGAAAAATCGGAGATCGCAGGCTCGAATCCAATTCTGGCCTTCAAGTTTCAAAGAAACAAAATGTTGCTTCCTCGCGCACTCATAAAGATTCAATATTCTGGGGAGCCTCCATGACCGACAGGTAGCATATGCTCGGCCTCGGACCTTTCGAATCCTGTGTCTTGAGGGCAGTGTCACCTCATTCATCTCACCATCCCCAGGAGGTACTCCTGACCAAGTTTAGCCTATATGTGCACAAAGGTGGCCTAAAAAACCCGGAACACAGCGGGAATTCCAGTTTTGCTGACCCACTTGTCTCCCATTAGCATCCTAATTTGGTGTATATTCTTTTAAATTGCGCCTTTTATCTTCCCATAAATTCCGACGTCACACGTGTGAAGATAAATATCTATATATCCATAAAAGTCATTGTGTAGGCCTACTTGATTTATTTGGTTATAGGTTGTGACTGAAGTATGACACCCTATGACTGAATTAAGCCTCTGTGACCGATTTAGGGACCTTTGAGTATTTATGGTGACCCAATTCGGTCAAAACTAGCTTTTATCAGGTCCCGATTCAGTCATATTTTTCAGCAGCGTTTTAAGTAAATAAAAAGACTTATCCCGGCTTCACGGCGCTAGTAGGCCTTCTGGCGATCTATTGAGAACTAATTAGCGTTCATATTGTGGTGTAATATCGATCACAAAGTATTTTTCTAAGGCATGCAAGGGTACAATATTTTTATGTAGTAGGCCTACATATGCCAGGTAGGCCTATACGATTTAGTACGCCCCATTTTCAAATGGCTATTTCTATCAAATAAAATGTAAATAAAAAGCTTTAAATGCCGGCATTATGCTGTAATATGGTCTTTGTTTTCGTTTCGTTGTTTCTCTGTCTGCCAAAGGTGACAAGCACGTGGTCAGGGGATCCCAAAGCTACTATGACCGAATTAGGGCTATGACCGAAATAGGGCACACTACGTTAGTTGTTAGGTTAACATGTTAATATCAGGGGATCTACGAGCTCATAGCGACTGTGCTTGCACGGTCACATGGCGATCGTAGCTACCTTTTTTGAGAGATTCCCCCCTCCCCCCTTCGTAACGCTTTTTAACGTCGTGTTGACTACGGTCCGTAACGCATCGCTTAGCCCCCCCCCCCTCCCTCCCCCTCTAGGAGCTACGTAATTGTTGAACGGCCCCTTATATTATATTTGTTTTTTTTAAATACTATATGATTTTTACCATCGTCTTATTTCATACTCCAGTTACTGTAGCATAATTATGCACTTGCATATATTTTTGGTTTCTACGCTTTCCAGATTGTCTTTTTTGCTACTATATATAATTAGTATGTTATACATAGTAGCTATTTTGGTGCGGGAAACAAAATCATAGACCCCTGTTATCTTGGCAATAATGCCTTTTAATTTTATTTTAAGTAGTAGCCATTTAGGCCCTATATTACCGAAATACCCAGTTTTTATTATGGCAATGCCACTTTTTAGTTGTTTGTCATACCCTGTATATTGTCATATGATATTGTCATATGATTTTAACAAATTAGCATTCTTGTATATACATGTACATATATCTTTCTCATTACCTTGATTACTATGACAAATAAGTCTGTATAAATGACTTTCATTTCTGTCAATAAAATATCTGTCTGTCTGTATTATACAGTGTTTGGCCTATATGCTTATTATTATAAAACAAAAATTGTACATTATTATTATTTTTATTATCATATTTATTATATTTTTTATTAGTATTATTAATATTATGGTTATAGCAATGACAAGCATTGAACATGGAGTATTTTAGTATCAACATTACTGTGAGCTCCATGGTTATAGGCCATGGCAGTATGCATGTCACGCAAAGCACAGCCTGATTCCATAATATATCATCACATATAATGTAACCGGTTCTGTTTGGATGTGTACCCTCCCTTTATGCATACAAATGTATAGGCGCGGAGCTTAAATTATATATAGGGCCCATAGACATAATATAGGCCTAGTACATGTTCCGACCAGCCGCACACTGTTATCAGGAGTATAGAGCCCCTCAACCACGTCTATCAGGGTCATCGTCGTACTGTGGCATGCATATTGATATAGCCTACACCTTGCATGCCCTGCCTTGCATGTGTACATCGATTTATCAACACACTGTTTCCTGTTAGAATGTTTTAAACAAATAAGCAATTTAGAAGAGCTGTGCTGAGCCTACGGCGTTGATTATATGGTATGTCACTGTGATATAATTATATTGTTTGGGGTTAGTAAATTATCTGTGGCATATTGTAGAACAAAGCGTTAATGTAGGAGATAAGATTAAGATATTAAGGTAACCAACCTATTATGCATTTTATGATTAAAGAATTAAATCAATGTCCACGGTACCAAAACGTCAATTTTAGATGTGGAGGTAAGGGCTGTACTTGACCTCTAGAGGTCAGTGACCTCGAAACGCCGAAATATCCACTCGTGGTTAAAATGTATTGTAATTTCCATATTCTAATCTATGAACCTCAATAGCCTTGACCTCCATTATTGTCACCGAGCTAGCTAATACAATGAAGTATGGGGGAGGAGGTCTTAGATAACTTTGTTTTCACCGAGTTCCCATTCGAAACGGTTTCCGGTGACGTCACTGCGTTTCACAGAAATAATGCCTATGTTTAAATTTTGTACCTCCGAGGTATAGGCCCTACCAAACGATCGAAGGAAATGCTGCTAATCATAATCATAACCTGATAACAACAAGGTCATGTCAAGGGTACATTAAGGTCATTTCAAGGTCAAACTGGTACAAAAATAATTAAATTATCCACTTTTGATCAATTTCAACACAGTGTTAGTGGTGTTAGATTAGTGGTGATGTTTTTTATCCACCGCTAAATTAGGGGGCCACCATTCAATCTTCAATCTCCTTTTTTCATGAAGTAATATGACGCTTAATTTTTTTTGCCTCGCTTCGCTCCTCTTCTCAACCCCCACATCAATACTGATCGTAGTTTGGGACACTGTAAAAATAAATATTATTTTGCTTGAGGCAGAGTGTGGAATAAATAAAATATTCACACAGGAGGGGAAATGAATAATTTATCCAGTTCAAAAATTCCACCCCCCCCCCCCCCCGGTCATTGAATGGTGACCCCCTAGTACACAACAAGCACTGAGGGTTATTTTGGAGGTAGCCTGTACAGCTGTACTAAGCTGGATTTCACCACTCGCTAAGTCATTCACCTTGTAACACAACAATTTTGACTCACCATGCTCACTGAACCATTGATTTATGAGAATTATACATAAAATGTAGATATTTTGTATTATCCACAACAATTTAGCAGATATTTTGGAATATCCACAACAATTTAGCACGCGATCTAACATATAGCCTACCTGAGTTATTTGGAGATATGGAGATACTGTAGTAGACCTCTAGAGGTCATTGATCTTGAACACTAAAATTTTAACTCGCGAAACTATTGATTTATGACGATTATTTAGGAAATTTAGATTAAATAATTTTATTCACAACAAAATTAGCTATTGCACACATGAAACACAGACACAATAAACCCGACTGTGCAAGATGTAAACGTTTATTATTGTAGCAAACGTTAAGATACATAGGCCTATTTGTATAATTTATTATTTTTGCCAAAGACCTTTCGTACTGATCGTTACCAAGAGCCTCGATGATCCGCACTAGAGACCTACATGGGCCTCTGAATCAAACCCACACCTTCGTTTGAGCCTATATTGGCACACGAATTTAGGCCTACATTCTGTACCGGCATCCGCCCCGGCCCGCACAATAGTTGGGTCGTATATACAACCAATAAACTGATGAAGAAAACAAATTAGCCCTCAAAGGCCTATGTCTCACGCAAATGTGTGGGCGGGATTTTCGAGAGGCTAACATTTTAAATGACCGCAAAATGTAATAAAAAAATGAATTTCCATTGATTTTCCACATAGGTATTATATATATGGAAAATACATAGATAATGCAACGTTATGACTCCAGTATTGTAATTTTGTGTGACGCTATCCAGAGGGTTGTAATATATCAAAATACTGCATGGTTGTCGTATGTCACAGACTCCTGTAAGTTCTTACATACTAATGGCATCGGCATACCAACGGTAACGTCATACTTAATACTTTTGTACTATTAGTCTACTTGCCAGGCAGGCGAACCCAAAATGTTCTGTACAGCAAGGTTTTTTGATGGAAATGTGATATATAGGGCCCAAGAAGCTAGAAAATGCCGGATGCTAAATTTTATATGTTGAACATTTTTTTGATTAGCATAATTAGCATAATTTATGAGGTAATCCAATAGTTAGCTTATATATCAATTTCCAAAGACTATAATAATAAAAAAGGCACTAAAACTATATTTTGATTCCACTAAATGAGTCCAATAAAATTTGAGAGATATATTATAAAAAAACGTCTCCAGAAATTCAAAATTGCCGCCAAGGCGCATTTTTATTGATAAATCTATAAATTATATGTGGAAAGCACATTATGTTTGTTTTATTTTTGTTCAGTTGTCTTACTATAGTGAGAATGGCTTTTCATGATTTTGGGGTTTCAGGAAAATGTGTGTTGTCGATTGTTTTTTTCTGAATGGTGGTAAAATACAAGATGACCGCCATTTGTGCAAGGCCGAACAATACATTGCTATTATTTCTCCACAGAAACGAAACAGATTCATGATTTTGGTGTCCACCGTAATGTTTTCAGATATACCTGAATACCTGATGTGCCCAGGACGTACTTTAGACATTGCGTTGTGGGTAAATTCCAAGATGGCCTCCATCTGTACAATGTCAAACTATACATTGATATACAGTTTTTTGACAGAATATAGGCCGATTCATGATTTTGTTGTCGACCATTCAGTTTTTAAGGTATGCTCGACTCAATCAATGAGTGAATATTGTTTTGCGTCATTTTCTGCATTATCATGGCAATATCGCAATGGAAGGAAGCCTGAAGTTGGGACTATGCTCTACTCTTATCTAATGCAAGTGTTTCCCAAATGCCCCAATGTTGTATTGGTGATCACTTTATATCCGAGTCAACTGCATTGAAAAATCAACCAGCTTGGTCCCTGTCAACGACCCATCCCGACATTATATGCATTGAATTCAATTAAAATACTTTTGTAGCGCCTAACTCCTCAGAGGACCGAGCTCAGAGGCGCGACAATCCAGAACTATGTTTAAGAAATGTCTAAATTATGGTCGTCAAAAGGGTACCGGGCAGTAAAAGAGCTAGGGTAGAAAAGCTAAATCAAATAAACTGTTTTTTTTTAATAATTTTCTGAAAGTCGTAATCGCTGTTGATGTTCTTATGGAAACAAGTAATGAATTCCTATAACAGAAAATGCCACCGAGTCGTTCTTTGCAGAGCATAACGTTTTTTGGTACGAGAAGATCGTAGCGGTTTTTGGTGGACAAGTAGCACCAACAGTATTCTGATTAATTAGAAGTCAAGTATCGGAAAACAAGTGTGCATATTTTCAGCTGCCAATGTAATAACTTTAATATAGGGATGGAGCGACTAAAGCGGGGGTCCCTATCCTAGCCAGATAATTTTGGAAATGCTGTATTTTTTGCTGGTATGTTATGTAGTAAAGAATTACAATAATCCAGTTTACCAGTTACTAAAGCGACTGCAATCTGCTCAGCAAGAGCCAGAGGTGAACCTTTGCTGATGCGTCAAATATCGCAAATATGATAGAACAGGCACTACACGATATATCTTGGCTAAAAGTATTGTCAAATAGGACTCCCAGGTCTCTTTGCTGGGTCTGTTTGGTTATCAAAAATTGGAAGGGGGGAAAGATGGCTAAACTTTTTTCGCTGAAATTCAGATCCAATTAGAAGGAATTCGGTTTTACTTGGATTGAGGTTTAACTTGGTTTGAGTCATCCAGTTAAAGACACTCATGACACACTTCTGTAGTTCCTCCAAAGATTGCTGAGCGCTCTCAGTATATAGAGAGATATACATGGAGTGTCATCTGCATAAAGATAGTGGCTATGTCCATAGATAATATAACTGAGTTGAGTGTAAAGAGTGAACAGCAAAGGGCCCAGTACGGACCCTTGTAAAGGATTAGAATCAGTAGACAATTTTTTTTTATTTTTTGCACTTTTTGACACCTGTCTCTCAGATAGTACGAAAACAAATCCAGAGTCACACAAGAAACACCATACCAATTCGGCAGCGTGTCAGTTAGTGTAAGATAAGATCAATAGTGTCAAAAACCGCAGGCAGGTCGAGAAGCCTCAAGGCAATGACTCGGTCTTTGTCTAAAGAAATGGCAATATTATTTTCGACCCCGAGAGTATTGTATGCACGTCCACTCCAGTCTGCAATGTGATTTATAGGTAGGTAAAATCACTCAGCCACCATAATGGTATTGAAAGCTATGCAGATTTCCTTCCTTGTTCATGACATCTTGGCAGGTATTCTGTCTGTCTAATAGCCACCATCTTAAATTTGGTCATCCGGATGATGCCGGTAAGGGTTATGTGTATGACGCACAGGATTGATTACCACTCTCGTCGTTGAGTGAACTCAGCTACATTGGTAACACACGTACGGGCCTCATAATCTCTGGGATAAAACCGTGAAAACATTTGGTATTTTTAATAGCATTTGATGTAGGCCTACGCATAGCAGTTTGTTGAATATTGCAGTTGATTATGATAATTGTTCGATTTTTTATTAAAGGTAGCCTAACATGGTACATCAATGAGCTGTTGATATATTTGGATCCTGTGATTTGTGTTAAAACAGAAGTATTTCCATGTTTATTTATGGCAATATCGATTTAGTTTATTTTACATACAAATTTGATATTATTTTTAGCGGCCATTTTGATTTTTTTATCAAAAGCGTTGTATCAGTTTTATTTCAATATTCTGAGCGTATTCATTATCATGATTATGTAGAAACGAGGGTGTCAAACCTCAAGTTCATCAAGTTCATCAAGGATTATGATATTGGTCCTGAAATGACCTAATTAAATATGCATATTAAAAATGGCGGATGTCAGCTATTTGCATTTTTGAAAAATGTTGATATTATGCTTGACATTGTTATTATGCTTGAAAAATGCAAAGGTAAGCAGAACTTGAGAGTTAGTGTTGATTGAAGGTTGACCCTTCTGATATAGGCGAGTCCCTAATTTACCTCAATAAATATGCTAATTATGCTAAATAAAAATTTGCTAAACATATAAAATTAGCATCCGGCATTTTTTGACTCCTTATATCATATAGATAATTATTATTTCCATAAAAAAAAACTTGCAGCAAAGACATCTTGGGTTTGATATATTATGTCTATGAGCGTGGCAAATAGACTAATTAAATATGCAAATTCAAAGTGGCGGATTTCAGCCATTTTATATTTAAAAAAAATTGATACTATGTTCGACATTTTTATTATGCTTGAATAAATGCAAAGCTAGCCAAAATTTTAGAGTTTGTGTTCATTGGGGGCTCCTATATAGGCGATTCCCTAATTTACCTCATTAAATATGCTAATTATGCTAATTTAAAAAAATGCTCAACATATAAAATTTAACATCCGTCATTTTCTCACTCCTTGGATCATATAGATAATATTTCCATCCAACAACCTTGCTGTAAACATGGTAAAAGACATTTTGGGTTTAACACTTTATGTCAATGGGAGTGGCAAGTAGACTATATGGTGTTTTACATTTTATGATATATATTAGCAATATTTATGCTACTATTCAGCTGCAGAGAATGGTATGTGGTACTGTTTGCTATGTATACGATGTATTTATAGGTTGGTATAGTTTATTTTATCACAAATGAGTTAAAAAGTAGGACCTAATTTGTTAATGCTAGATTACAAATTTAAAACACCAAGCTACGTAAATGCATCCCTTCTGCTTTACCTTTCCTGCAGCAAATCACCTCATTGCGGTCTAGTAGTGTCTTACTTGAGCTAAAATAAGCAATCAAATTGTTTATTTTCCAATACCTGTAAACATAACACTATGTTACTCTTCAAATAAATAATACATAAATATATACGTTATTTCTGTTTCTTCGTTGTGCCTCTATAGAGTCAAATCTGAGTCGGTGTCTGAACCAAATATTTCCCGGAGCAAAGCTTCTCTTTCTTCTTCATCTAATTCGTCAGTGTCATTGTCCTGTTGGAATAAATGTAAAACATGTAAGTGATAGTGTAATTATAATTTTATGAATCTAATAATTTCAATAAGAACATAATTTTATGCATTACTAGCTTGGTGTATGCATGTCAGTTAAATTAGATCAAAATGAACTCGCAATGTGATAATGCTGCCTATTGGTGGTGTCAAAGGAAATTGTGAACAGTGAGAACGAATCCCATTTTGCAGCAAACAAACATATCCAAAGAAATGTAATATTGTGATACCCGTTGGGCTTCTAATTTATGTGATTTCCCTTTCTAAATTATTTTGTGTGGTCATTCTGGAACCGTGAAGTTATTGTTAGTATGTAATTACTATATTCTGCAGAAGAATATTCATAATAATGATATTACAAATAAAAAGGGAGATGTGGAGCTCTCAATCAGTTTCTTAAATGAATTCCCGGTTTAGAGATGGAACAGCCATGATCATGCACGTACTGTACGTACAGAGTACCATTGATTTAAAAGTGAAGATTTCGGTAATAGATACCGGTGATAACATATTGGAAAGTTGTAGTTGGGACAAGCCTTTAAGGGTGAATTTGTGAGTTTAAGTTGGTCTGTCATATTAATGCGGCAAGACCACTATACTATTTGTGTGTCAATGAAACCCACGTTTACACACATCATATAAACCAATATGGTTATGTGAGCAAAATAAATATATAACAAACATAATCGCTGTGAATATAAACATGATAAATTACCTATTTAACAGAGAATCACTCGTATGTTATGAAGCTTCAATACAAACCACAGTAATGCAAGTCAGCCCAAGGTGGATTGATTTTCAAACGAAAAGCTCAAAAAAGTTTTTTTCAGCAGCCCCAAACATAATGGTGACGCATATCATAGCATGTTCAGGTAATGCATGGGATACCCATCCTGCAGTCTTCAGAGATATTCGTTCTCACTCAACCCCTAAATGCGATGAGGCATTTTCAACCTATTTGAACACCCCTCTCCAAGCGGCTCCAAACTGTCGGCCCCTCCCCTAAATTTTAAACTCAGCGTAAAATTGTGAAAGTGATACATGTAGAACAAATATAGTTTTTATTGCAATAAATATGTTAACCAGAAAAATTTATAATTTAAGTATATCATAGCATAAACATTTGACCATAAGTAAGAGACACTAATAACGTTCTGAATTATTTTCCTAATTTGATAATAAGCACCTTTAAATGTTTAATTTCGAAATTAGGTATTATTTTTCGAAATGACACTCCTATTGTCCGTGCATTTTCGTTCAGAATTAGATCATTATGGGGATTATATCGATACAAAACCACACGAATAGATAATCCCCCGTTTTAGGCTCTAATTACTTGATGTTTAATCAGAGGTATCAGTTTAATTCAGTTGTACCCACTCTATTATCGTATAATGAGCAGTACACATCACACTTTGCAGATGATAAGGAACCGGTGATGCCTCAACGTTGGGCCATTAGCATCGACGTTGTCACAACATTGGAACGTCGCTGGCCAGTTCCCGCATCGCTTCGCATATACTGTCACATGACTTGCTGTTTTCTGCCAAATTTTGTCTGGCGATTGCTGGTAATCAACTGTTAGCTTTAATGTCTGATTTGAAGGGGGGGGGGAGGCGATGTCGCGCGCAAAGTACGTGTGTCTTGCTGGAGTGGGGTCCCAAATAGGTTCACACAGGCTCATGAGCTCATTACTGGCAGGTTTAGTGTGGAAACAACTAAGTCTGCCTATGACAGGATGGGGATACCTCCTATGAGCAAAACTATTCGATGCGTTCATAGTTGTTGCTACATACCTGGTGGACAGTTGTTAATGTTTTTTCTAGGTGGAATGACGCTTTTCAGAAATCGCTTGGCAAAATCGCATATAACTATTATAAGTATTATACTTGTTATGTTGTTATTTGTTGAGAAACATTATTTTTATATAAAGAGGACCTTCAGGCAATAAACTACTCAGTTATAATAACATCAAAACGTGGTATTACACTGGTTTCTACTTTCATTTTGTTTATATCACATTTTTGGTCTTGAAATTGACTTCTTGACATTGAGGATGACCTGCAATGATCAAAATAATACAAGAAATAGATTATCCTGTCAAAAGACACATCAATTTTACTTTCCGTAGAATTTGTCCTTCTAGATCACCTTGAATTACCACACTAATACCAGGAATGGGTTATTTAGCCACAAAAATGTACAATGACATCATCACCATGATGGGTACACTTGTTTTTATATAATTACACTTGTAATTGACCGTTTGACCTTTAATATGACCATGAATCATTCTAACTGTATAAACCATCAAAAAGAGGTATTACACTTGTTTTTATCTGTATTTGTTGAAAAATCATATATAAAAACTGTAGTCCGCAAACAGCGTGGTGCCCATCTTGGATTTATGTAAATTAGGTATCCTTCCACCAATTGGATTTTAGGGGATTTTTAATATGTTTTTCTATTGGTCATTCTGAAGTGAGTGGTGAAAAAAATAAAAACAATTGGAATTTGTGGTGGGTGTTTACATATTTTCAGTTGGCGTCTAGAGCTCAATGTGTTCATTGACTGGCTCGCTTTCAGTAAGGTATTCTACATAGTAGCTATGACGATGGAGACTTATATAGGTATAGGCTATGGGCTTGCATTATATGCATATACAATTTGATAAATATAAATTCAGATTACAGCTAGGCAGAACATTCTCACTCAAATCAACATGTGTTAAATGGAGGTTGACTTCAAAAGGATTTTTGAAAATGTTCCCTCCCTATATTTTTTCAGATTTTTTTTATGGAATCCCCGAATGATTTCAGAATAGTTTGCCATATCACTGTGTAGTCGGTCTGATTTTAGATATTATCAATTCTGTACTAGCTCTTTTATTTTGCAGTTATTCATATCACCAAGTTATCAATGTGTGGGATATAATGAAGGCATATTGAAAATATCTTTGAACGACAAACAGTAAATCAAAGCCACCAATATATAGGACTGCAAAATACCCAAAAGAACAATGCTGAAGCATATGCCAGAGCTCATCTCCTTATCTGGAAGTGAGCAAAGTGAAATTATAAGGAAATTCTACCAGCCAGTTGTTCAGCTCGAACATATTCATGCTGATATCTCTAACTATAGAGGCAAAGTTGTTAAAAAACCCACCCAAGGGTTAAACGATGTTGGTGATTTAAAACAAATCATTACATCCAGTGATAAATCAACAAGAAATCCAAGGAAAGACGTCCTCTTTCGTGATAATACAAGTAGTGACATGCCTCATCTAAATGCCCATGCTTTGCAAATTGAAAAACATGATGATCAAGGAGGTAACATTCTTGGAAAAAATATTGACACTGCATGGGATAGTCAATTTGATTCCACTCAGACTTATGCATCACCAGTCACACTCTCAAATGGAATAAGACACGAACTCATCAGGAAATATCTGACAGAAGGTATTATTTCCTCAACTACCGATATACCAGGTAGTAATAATCCCCTTTCTCTCAACGATACCCGGAATATATCAAGAGTAGTGGATTTCAGCGAAAAGAAAAATAATTCAGCAAACATTTCTGACAACACCACGAGACTACCAGCTAATAATATTGAGCAACAAAAATCAGATCCAAGTTGCCTCAATAACAATAATAACAAAACTGAAGACAATGAACTTTCACGGTATTTGCCATATTTTGTCGGGTATCGGGATGGTCATCCAGTAGTTGAAAATCTTGAAGGACAACAAAATATGCTGGCACAATCGGACACAGAAGAAAATAACACCAGACCAGAAAAAGACTGTCCAATTCGAAATTTGTTGGTTTCCTCTAATATGTATACACCGCCCACGTCAACAAACGGTAATATGCATGCTTCACAAGGGAAAACACATATGCCTAAAAATGATAATCCCATGCACAAGAAACGTAAAAGTAAAACAGAAGACAAAGAAACTGATAGTCCCCCTGCAACAAAAAAACACGCCACCACAAATAAGAGGAAAACTCATAAAAAAACTGTCAAAATAGTTTTATATGAGAAAGGTAAGGGATTAAAATATGTAGCATAAAACAAAAATATGAGGTCAGCGGGTCACTTCCCACATTATGTGACTGGACAATGGATACAAACCAATCCCAGCAGACACAAGACGTTGAATCAATGTTGGTTCAACGTTGGTCCAACGACGTAACCACGTTAAACCAACATTGTTTCAACCAACGTCATGTGTCTGCTGGGATACTTGATATTATTGGTTTTGCATTTATTTCGGCATTTTGGAGTTTAAATAGTAGGCCTATACCTGTATACCGCTGTTGTCGATGTTAACCCTTTAAGCCTTCACGATGCATCAAAGCATCATTTTACATCTCTGAAAACAGACTTAATTTTCCTACAACTAGGGGTTTTAAAACAAAAAATTCTATGAAACTGGTTTACCAATACCTGGCAATTTTCTGTGATTTTTACACCACATCAAATCATCTTCATCCACTACAAGTCGAGAATTGCGGCAGCAATGCGCGGCATGTAGAGGATGAAGATGACAATGGTAAATTCAGGCTCGAAAGGGTAAATAATTTCACATTTTAAACCATGCTAAGGACTTGGATACAAGACAAATTTGTTCGCAGAGCAACAGTTATAATTTGCAACTATGTCGGGTAACAAATGAATATTGACGTGTATTACGATAGCTGCCAAAACAATGACAAGTAGTTACAATGATACTCCATGCAAATTTGGTACACTCTCGTACACCTTACCTGCTTACTACCAATGATTTGCCCGTTTTAAAGGTATACCAACTATAAGATGAAGCCAAATGTTACTTGTATCTATTGTATCCATCGTATCTATCATTGTTAAACTAATGCATGTATATGTTATGTGGCTGGATTTTCATTTATATAGTGTTATCCTATTTTCTTTCATCAATTTAACTCCTCAAAATGCCAATCTAATATACACTATCTAACAGCTTTCTTGAGTCGCACGGTTCGAAATTACCGACCCTACTTTGTCAACATATTTATTATAGCACAAAATTGAATGCACCATGTGTCATTGTGGCTACATCTTCACTTTCCTATTCTCATACAGTTTCTGTATTAGAAAAAATGACCATCAGCTCATGGGCAGGCCTACTATCAAAACACGACACAGGCGTACTTTGACACAAGCATTTGGAACTAGTATTGGGTACTAAACCATTCACGCTGCCTTTGGAGCCATACCACTAAAATCTATATATACATGTATAATACATGGTGGAAGTCAGTGAATTTGTGTAAAGCTGTATTGTGATAAAATGGTAAGACAGGTAACATGCGTAGTATAGGGCTCAAATCTCCCAAGTGTCGGCATTAATTTAACACATTGCCCTCCAAGAATACGTTACTCTTATATTAGTATTAATCTGCCCATCAACTAATGGACACTGGCATGTCACACATGCCGTTTCTCCATTAGTAATCCATTAGTAATAAATTCACCATGTCTATAATATACCGTGCTATTCAAGTAAACACAAAACATTTGTATAACATTTGTACAATGTTGGACCAACGTGGATTACGCTGGGCCGACGTTGTACAAATGTTTTGTGTTTACTGGGATAACTATGTGACTTTATATGACAATTTTCAAGTAATTTAAAGGAACTGGCCCAGGCTAAAATCATAAAAAAATCGGTGATTTTATTTTGGCTTCTTAATATGACCATATGATGTAAACATGTCCATAGACTAGAACTGCAAAGGTTTTTAAATTTTTCTGCTGCGCATTCACCAGTTAGACTAGGTATAGAGACGAAATTCCTGATTTCTAATTATTGACCATGTCAAAAATTAGAAATACGGGGATTTCGTCTCTATATCTAGTCTTACTGGTGAATGCACAGCAAACAAATTTAAAAACTTTTGCACTTCTAGTCTATGGACATGTTTACATCTTATGGTCATATTAAGAAGCCAGAATAAAATCACCGATTTTTTTATGATTTTAGCGTGGGCCAGTCCCTTTAAATTGAACATTTTCACTTAGATATTTGTTTATTGCGAGCGATATAAAATAAATATAGATATAAATTTCAGATATTTTACCAGACATACCAGTGCAGCCCGACGAATGTGACACAATCACACTGGACACAGACGAAGAGAAAAATGATGAACATGACAATGGTGGCTGCAAATTATTTGAATTATTAACACGTTTTTATTTACTCTAATATAAAATATATTGCTCTAACAAATGATTATCCTAACGTACACCTTCCTAGTAGCTTTGTACTTATCTTGCATTTAAAATGATCATAATTAACCCGCCATTTAATTTACCCCTAGAGCACTGACCTATTAAATTTAAATTTTCGGTTTCTTGAAGTTGTGTCCCGCTACCGTGATCCACAACTTCACAACTTTAAGAGACTTCAACTTCACAACTTCAAGAGCCTGCAAATTTGTGTTATTTGTGAAATTTAATTCCCAACATAATTATTTTAGGATTGAAAGCATATCTTACTATTAACAACTGGTTATACAGGTGCCAATAAAAACACAGATTGTCTGCTGTAGTCGACTTCAGTGTTCTAAGGGTTAAATGTCACCCACCCACTTGAACATGTTGAAGTTGTGTCTCGCTTCATTTCAGTCGGTGAACATCACTCATATTTGTTTAATTTGAGACCACACTTGCAAATGGTGATGGGTATAAACATGTCAAACACGCATTTCATTCGCAATAACTGGATTTAACCTGCTAATAAAACAGATTAAAAACTATCATAGTCGTGCTTAGCGGTAACCAGGTAACGTGTTTAACTCTATACATACATATTTGAAGAGTATTATCTGTTTATATATGATGTGTATTTAGTGCTGTCTACGGTGGCAAAGTATAATAATGATGTAAATTTTGGCAATAGATATCGCACAGAGGAAACAGAACATTTCCAAGTCAATCGATTCAACGCCACCAGACAACGACTCAGACCAAATTTGGTAAGAAAATATACATTGTTAATCACTGTTAATATATACATATATTTTTTTTAATATGATTATTTGATTATGTAATTCCTTGTTTCTTTATTCTGGAGAATGAGCCGTGGATACTTTGCTTGTTGTATATACACATCGTCATATTTATTGTAGCTCTGTACCATATGTACAAATAGAGGAATGTGATATCAATACAAAGTTGAATAAACAATCACTTTCATCTCGCCCACTATATACTAGAAGAAAGACCCGCCGAATAAAACGGTGTGAAAATCATATACAGATAGACGGTCCAGTGTGTGAGGATAATTTACTATCAATGACAAATATGCCATTTGAAGATACAAGTAGCGTAAGGCGCGATAATAAAGCTAATCCCGAAGCTGTGGATGGAAGGCCAGCTAGTGACGAGGAAAATATTGCTTGTAGTCAGGTTAGGTCTAAACGTGACGATTGTAAGATTACACCACTAGTCGTTCAATCCCAGCCTCTGAACATTGACGATTCGTCGCAGAAACATTGTTTTGTAAATACAATAGAAAGGAAAAGCCGACGTCCACTAAGAAGAATGCTTGATGATGAGATTATGTCAGTACCTTTCCGCATGCTCGTTGATACTACAAAGAAGAGCGTTCCTGCTCATTGGCATCCATATTTAGATGACCATAACGGGTTCTGTCCATACAAGCCACATCATGATATCCCATATGACGTCATCATGAAAGCTGAACGTTATAGTCAATCTGGTGTGAGGAGAACGCCTTCTCTTGCTCATAGTACAAACCAGCCTCCTAATGTAGACACCAATGGGCCTTCTCCAGTTGATTTAAGCTTTGTCATACAACGTGTATCTGATGACCGATTACCAACAGCACAATGGAATGACACATCTACCATGTCGACCACCTCTACATCAGATTCACGTTGTGTTAATAATCTATCAGTGATGGATTTGTCATTGAAAACGCTAAATTCCCAGGATTTAACAACACCATTTCCATTCGTTATTGACTTATCGCCCATTGGTCACTTGGACACGAAGAGTTGTGAACACACGTCATTCACAAACAGTACTGGTGAGACAAAACAAGCGAAATTGTGTGTTGAGAATATTGGTAGTACACATTTAAAAGAGATCGCTCAATCAAAGTATATTATTAAGTCAACTCTTTCAAGTAATGAACGTTTAAATAAGGCGAATCCACTTTCCGATCACACACATACGGTTGCCGAAAATCTACTTAAAGGTGAAACAGAACATATACCAATTAATATGTCCAAGCCCAAAGTAACAGAAACACACAAGGACAACAAAATGTATAACCATGCTGCTAGAACTATAAATGAAGAAACCAGAATGAAAACACAGACACAAAGTCAACGAAAGATATCACCCAAGAAGCCATTCGAAGCTATTTCATCTTTGGTAAATAATTTTGTTAGCACTTTTAAGAAAGTACTATGCTCAAAATGCATGTTAAGTCAATACAGTAAGCATTTTAAATGTTTATCGCAGTTCTCAGCATCAAACAAAAGCTTGTGAATAATGTTTATTTGTCAATTTATAGTTTTCACAAGCTATTGCAAATGAATATTGCTAGATAATGATTATATAATTTGTATGAATGAATCAAATTATAAATATATAATACTACATTCTTATCGTATATTATTAATGTGCATTATCAACATTTGAATCAACATTCAGAAACTATTTTCTTACGTTAAGGTAAATGATTTACTTCAAACCTACTGTTGCCAAATATGCAAAAAGGAAGACCCCAGGTTTGTGTGTTCATTATGTGAAGAGGCTTGGTACTGTAGCAAGAAATGTCAGGTATGCCTATCATGGTATATAGTACAAATCAATTAGTACCAAAAATAATCTATAAATGTAAATATAATCACCTTATTTCACCTATATTTCATTTAATCGTATGAATTGTGGCAAAACTACTGTAGCAAGCCAGCATGGGAATAATTAGAGACAGGCCTATTATTTTTGATAAAATTTATAATAATTATAATAGTAAACAATCTACATAATAGTAATAGATAATTTACTTTAATTTCTTTCAGAGGGAAGGATGGCCTGTACATTGGAAGCTTTGCAAGTGAAAATATGTGGTTGATTTGTACTCATCTGTGTATCAAATGCTAATCAGGACTGGATTTATTTGAAACAGTTAGGTATGAAAAAAGACATAGGGATGATATCCGCTCAATATGTTAGAATAAGAAAATGGCGCCTGGCTTGCATATCACCATGATTCCGTGAGGTATGTGTTAAGTGTTCTCAAGAGGTACGTATCTAAGTAAAGACGAGGTATCCACTCGATGCCGGTTTACCGTTGATACATGTATACCACCATATATGCTACATGTTGATGTAACATCGAAATGCATATAATAATATCAATCTAAATCACTACGACCACTGAATATGTTAAATTGCATACATCGAAAGACACACTGTGTGGATGATGTTGGGATGTCGAGAGCCGGGTGTAACTGAAGCTCTTCACTCTGGGGCAATATTACGATAGACACAAAAATATATCTGAACATTTTTTCTACTTCTCGACTGACATGATTAAGCTAATTAAGTTTACGCTTTATTTCCTATTATTATAGGATTATATACAATTTTATAAGAATGAATGTTATGGTATGCCTTTTCAATTCTATCATAAAAGTTTATTGTAAAATTCAACAAGATTAAATTATTCAAGCTCAATTGACTGAAGAGTTAAGTTGTTCAAGGGAAAGCGTTGTATTCACTTCGAAAAAAAATCAACCTGGATAATACAAAACTTATTCACCATGTTCAGCGAGTCGATTTACAGTGTACACAATTTATTCCATGAGTTTCCAAAACTAACTTATTAAGGATATTTTCATTTTCCATGACCTCTTCAAACCTCTATTTTCCATGACCATGATGACGTGCCATCGTATCTTTGTGCTGTACTTTGCGAAACAAGAGTCGTTGATGTATCAGTCCTGCTACTTTAGTAAAGCAATCCACCGTATGTGGAGCCTTTTTTATTTCACCATTTGGAAAAACATAGTCGAGTGATGGAAAGTTACTGCGAACTTCAGACAATTTATACTACTTTAGAAGAATAGATGTTGGGAAATCACCCGCCTAGGTATGCAATTTAAACAGCTTTGCTCTGGCACAATTAACCAGCGCTGAACTATTTTTGTATAAACTATACAGACCAAAAGTTTTTTTCAATTTGAAATTATCAAAAATGTCTTCGGTAACTCTTTCGGCTTCACTTCAAAATTCTGGGTCTACGGCCATTAGAAATATTTTAATCCTTACAATGTGTGGATTTTGACGTCTAAAGTCGATCCCCGCGCTGTAAGGGTTGACTCACCTGGCTATAAAATATGAGCATATTTATGTAATCAAGTGTAGTGTAAAGGTAAAGCGTATTTAGTTTACACCAAATCAGTTTATTTGCTCAGTCCTGTGGCGATGGCGGTACTTTTATTGTATTACAAAAACGGAGCATGCACGTAGGCCTATGTATTAAATGCCATGTCTAGGCAGAGCACCTTGTCGTTGATGGATCAACTTCATATTTTGCATAGCCCGGAGGGTGGCCAATGTGCATTTAAAATGCAATTAATCTAATTGATCTTTCCCAATTAACCTAATTGTTTTCCCTTGATTAGCTCCAACAAATCTAGCAGGCTATTTACTAGTGGGGCCAACACAAAGCAACTTTCAATCAACGATAAACCTAGATTCCCAGCACCGGTACTATTAATTTTGTTAGCGTTTACGCCATGATGGCTTGTAAACCACATAATTTGTGGTTCTATATATCAATGTGACCTAATTGATCTCCCCTAATTACCCTAATTGTTTTCCCCTGATTAGCTCCAACAAATCTAGCAGGCTATCTACTAGTGGGGCCAACACAAAGCAACTTTCAATCAACGATAAACTTAGATTCCCAGCACCGGTACTATTAATTTTGTCAGCGTTTACGCCATGATAGCTTGTAAACCACATAATTTGTGGTTCTGTATATTAATGATATTCCAGATATAAACCAATACCTGTCAACTGGCCCGCGTCGCTGTATTGCTGTTGAAAATATTTCGATGGTGGGCCTAGCTAGTTGATTAGAACAATTATATATAGGCTTACTTTTGAGTTATATCTCAAGTGCGCGCTCAGCTATGTGTCGCAGCTGGCCTGGTTATAAATAACAGTGGAATAACCGATCCTTGTATTTGTTAGAGTTGGATTTCACATAAGCAATATATGGTTAATATACATTATTGATGTAAGGATTATCATGATTATTACTTTGTATTTGGTTTACGCGCATTCACCAGGTGGCTACTTGTCATTTCTCTGTTTCACCGCCCTGTTAAGAAATCCATGCAATTAGTATGATGTATCTGCCTTTCCATGATGTATCTGCCTTTCCACTCTCCACTTTTTCGCCCATACCTCGATATTAGCGGTACGAGCTTTTATATTCTGTTTGCCTGCATATGTACGGTGATATTTTAAATAAACGTTAGGGGACCAACATTCAATCACCAGAGGGTGGGGGGGGGGGTGAGGCTGGAGTATTTGCGCGGAAAAATTATTTATTTCAACCCCGCTCGGCGGCGCACTGAAAATTTAAAATTTTATGACATGTTTATATACTATAGAAGTGAAATATATATTATTTATTTCATGCAGAGTCTGCCCGAAATTATTTATTTTAAAAATACTCCAGCCCCCCCTCCCCCTCCATGTATGTTCACCACCTGTAGCCTGCATCATATATCTAGTAAGATTATACATGATTATAAATTACTGATGCATCGAAAGGAGCTCTATATCAAAATATGCACAAATTGTCAGACTGATATTATGCATCATGTCAACCACAATGATTACCGATCTGTGATATATTAGCCTTGTTGAAAAATGTTCACCAATACACCTTCGATTTCTTAAAATAGCGATCTGATAAGGCTGGACAGGAGTATATTGGTATCAAGGGGTCGTATTTCTTCCACTTTACAAAGTGGAATAATACCAAGGTGTAAAATTATCACTAACGTTAGTGATTATTAAGATTGTTCATTCAGCTTTACGACAGCGATATAAATCTGGTTGAACTTTATATTTGTGCAGTGTTTGTTAAAACTGGACTACTGCATTGGTGGATCCGTTTAACAAAACATGTGTTACTGTAAAAAAATATTGTTAATATTTATGTGTTTGTGAAAAAATATCATATGGTATAGATGATTTTTATATGACGCCTATATACCCCTTCGAGTAGGCCGTGTTACACTATTTATCATATTTTATAATAACATATGCTATAAATAGAATTTATATGCTGAATAGCATTCAGTGTAAATCCAATTTGGGCATTGTTTACCTCAATTACAAGGAACACAAGACACATTTTGTTTGTTTAAACTTTCACCTATACCCAGTCGCTATGATTTGTTTTTAACATAGCACGATTATTCTTGTCAAGCTCAACGCTGAAACGACCTGATTTGATGTTAAAATAACTGATAGTATATATCCTATGCTATATTATATTCGTTGGGCTTGCCATTTTCTGGGAAAAATAAATCTAATGTATAACTAGAATTACTTGCTGATTGATGAAATATTACTGGCTTACATCTATATCCATAATGTTCGTGTGAAGTGATTACTTTCGCGTCGAACAAAATAATATTATAGACCCTCTTCGACCTTGCTCGTTTTTTTCTTTGGTTTTCCAAGAGCCTGACCTATATACATAATATTGTTTATACAATTCTTGTATTTTTTTTTCTTACATTTAAATTAATTGTTAAGCAATATATGACTACTTATGATCTGACCCTTAATCTTGATACTTGCAAAAAGCTAGAAAAGTTTTGTAAAGAAAGCGTGCTATATATCGCTATGTGTAATTGGTGAAATATGTCACAACAGTATCTTTGTAACAGTATCTCAATATATTTATGTAAGATCAACACAACGTATACTTTGCTATCGTATATTTGTTTTATATATGAACATGTTTAGGTTTTTTATGTGTCAACTCTTAAATAAAGGTTTAAGTTGAAGATGTTATAGTTTTGTTTCTTTTACGTAAATATGACAAGTATTTTATCACTGAGCAAATACAAACACATCAGCCAAGTTTAACAACTCTTATTCGGGTTATACATAACGACAATCTTGATCACGCCAGTGGTCTTTATGAACTAGAGGTAAACCTCGAGTTGGATTGTCTACTCGTGCAACTCGTGAGCCACAACACATGAGCTTATATTGATCTTTATGTTCACTGACACCATGGCGTAATCGTCTCCAGAGCCAACACAAAGCACGCCGAAAATTCTTCCCCAGCATACTGTATAGGAATAAATTAACGGAAAAGTGCAAATAGTATAGCACCCTGAACACTTCTTCCCAACCCAAATACGTCTGGGAATTGTGATAGTTATCATTTGAAAGATTCATGATAAACGAGTACATGCGACATGAATGACGAGGTAAGTTTAGCAGAAGGAAAATGGTGGACACCGTCAGCAGCATCTTCGTCACCTTTACCTGGGTGCGTGTGTAATTCACTTTAGTTTTATTCGCCAGGGGGAGCTGGTGCATGCTGGCAGTGATTACTGTATAATGACCCGCTCCTGAACATACATTACTTCCCCGCTGAGAGCCACATTGTTCTCCAAGTGCCAAATGTTTGCGCTCCTTATAAAATTGTACAACCTTATGAGCAATCCTCACATTCATGAACATAATAGCAAGGAATGGCAAGAGTAGTGTAATCACAGTGTCTATGTTATTAAAAATATGTACCACGTGTGTGTACTTTGGCAGAGGTGCACAGATAGGCATAGGTCCAATTAAGGTCACTCCATGCATCCACGTTCCAAAGTTGTACAGAATTGCAGAAATGGCGGCTAATCCGGCCACCACTATCTTTGCTCTCCTGGTAGTACAGAAATCTTGACGTCTGAGAGGAAAGTGTATAGAAATATAGCGCTCCACAGTGAATGCCACCACGTACCAGACACTGAGGAAACTGCTGATGTAGGTGAGGTACATAAAAGTCTGACACCAGCCTTGTTGTGCATAAACATTCACTCCCACATTGATGACCCATGAGACGAGAACACAGACTAGAAATGCGGCATCAGCCAAGCTGAGTGCTGCCAGGTAGATACTGGACGAGGACCGTCTCATGTAGGTGCCCATAAACACCACAAATGAGAGGACGTTGCCAGCCAGACCTACAGCGGCAATCAGTGGTTCCACGTACACCTTAAGGATGCGTACCAATGTGACAAATAGGCGAGTACTGCCATCTGGCGATGTACCGCCAGCTTGTAGCCATAATAATTCGTTTATGAGAGTGTCATTTGGTAGTGACTGTGAATTATTAACATCTGCTGGAAATTGAGCATCCTCCATCAGTCCCTCTAGACTTTTCAGTAAATCAGCATCATTTCCATGGTCGTTCATTGTCGGAAGTTTAGGTATGCAGTTCAGCCAACCACAATGATACTGTTATAGTTAAGTATCATATTTTTGGGGGGATGGAATAACAATATTACTCTTTTCAGACCATCTCTACTTGTCAATGATATGTGATAGTTTCATCTGAAACAAACAAAAATAAATCAGATATTAGGCCGACATGTGGTATCATAAATGGTAATTATTATTGTAGGCCTATGTTTGGCATAACATTAACATTTATTAGTTGTACATCTTCACGTGAAGGTAAAGTGTATTCTCGTATCGCCAGTCTCTGTATCCATAGGATGAACAATATATTAAAAAACACTTCGAGAGACACACACTCATCATCTGATATTACAGTAATAACGTTACTAAGCCTATATCGCGTGTAATTAATTTATGTTGTACACAAAATATAGTACAGAAATGTTTATCTAAAAAAATAAACGTATATTGGCATTGTCCGTTTTCATGTGCGATCGAAAACAAGGCTATGCCGGCTATTCGATTTTATCAATTCCAAGGGTAAACCGGGCCAAAATGTTCAGCCATTACTGAACATAATATTTTGTATCATATATCGACCAATATTACAGAGATCTGAACATGAAGTGTGTATACCCAGGTTTTGATTGATGGTTTGATGGTCAAATAACAATTTAAAGCCCGTTATAGGATGGTACCTTTGTCAAAATTGTCCAAAAAAGGTAAACTGGACAACATATTTCGCCATTAACGAAAATTATATCAAAATGATGATATGGTATCAGCTTTTACGGTAAAAGAAAGGTGGATAGAACACAAACCATGTCCTTATGAACTCAATTAATTACTGTTTTGGCGAAAAAGTCTTCTTTTACACCAGGCTTAATGTAATTTTAACTGATTTTGACATTTACTCCACCTAATCCCCCCCCCCCATTGAAGTTTTTCACATTGCTTAGTACATGTAGATATCTATCAAACAAGACAAAGGTCGATGTACATGAGATAATAAGGTCCATCAAATATGTCTATTCATCAAAGTCTAAAATGGATTATTTGATTCAATTATGGACCTATAATTTCATGATATAATAACCAGCACTACTCACTGGCAAAAATGAAAAACAAATTATGTTGACATCGGCAGCCATCTTAGTTTTGATCTCCAGATAACCTTGAAACGTAAAAAAAATAATTCTAACGTAATCAGTGTAGTCAAATTAGTCGAAAGTGGGGTATTATATAAGATTCTATGGGAACTATGTCAAAAGTTACAAATTCAAGATGGCCGCTGGCAGCTATTTTGAATTTTAACGGCTATATTGGAATTTGGAGTAGGAAGACAAAAACATCCATAAACAAAAATTAAAAATTATATACTTGAAACTCATATACTTCTCAACATTTGTGCAAGTTCTGTTGATTTTATGCCGCCTTAATAGCAGGTCTAGTAGAATGTTGCCAAGCACATTGAAAAGCTAAATTAATGGGCATAATACGAAAATTTGTCATTCATGACATTTAGTAGTTTTTCAGTTGGTTTCAACCAATCAACATCAGTTGTCAACCCGTGGGAGCTCTGACAAATCCGAGTTTTTGAAGAGCTGTCAGAATACCAAATTTGGTAAAGTAAATATATAGGGGGGGGGGGGATCGATCGTGTTGCTGACATGAATATGTTGAAGTGTTATGTTCCACCACCTTCCATCAACTCCTCCGTCGGGACGATGGGATTAAACAACCCTTATTAAACCATTCTTCAGGTATTTCTCACTTTATTGGAGTCTAGACATTCACACTGTGCACAGTTCGCAAGCGGAGCGCGGCGATCGGTGCCATGCGGCTAAGCCCCTGAGCTCACGACGGGACGTCCGTCTGCTTCAGTGGCAACGAGTTAACTGGTGACGCGGTTGGCTGAAGGCGCACTCGTTTGGCGGCGTGGGCTAATCAGAACGAGGCTTGGCGGTCCCTGGCCACTCGTCAACGGTCGGGGAAGCCGAGCAGTCCCGAACGGTGAGACGCTAACCCCACAAATATACTGCATTATATGGGTCATATCGCCTGGAAATGTACAATTGCCCATTAATGTGGTCGTGAGTATTATACTGGCCTTAGCTTCACTGATGAGTAATATATTTCTTATTCAAACACCTATAACTACAGACAGGCCTCGGCGATCCGTCCTCTGATGTTCCGTCTTCTTCTACATCCGTCTTGGTTTTGATGGGAACGGATTTGCACAATGTATTTTTGCTTCTATGTTCCGTCATTCCGATATCCGCCTCCGTCATCAAATTTCGGGGACGAAAGAGTTAAATCAATGAATTAGTGTCCCGTTGTTCCGTCACGTTGTCCGCCTCAGTCATCAAATCTGGGTGACGAAAGGATTAAATCAATGCATGACGTAAGCGTCTCATTGTTCTGTCACGGTCAGTCACGCTAATTGTGTGAGCGCCACTTGTTTGTATAGTGATTGTGGCATTGCTTATGTCCTTTTCAAAACATTTCCCCAACGCTGGTTAAATGCACCTAACTTGTAAGGGATTAGTGGGGGGCTAATGAGCAAATAAAACCCGGCAAACACATGTTCACGATATGAGCATTGGTTTAATGCTGGGCCACCGGGCGACTGCCTTTGACACCGTACCCCCAACAAAGCCAACGTCACGCACATTGAAACAATGTTCAGTCATAGGCCTGATTGGCACAATGTTTAATTTCGTGTGTATATAGCCGTTAG
This sequence comes from Flabesymbios commensalis, assembly GCA_964017125.1. Taxonomy (NCBI): domain Eukaryota; kingdom Metazoa; phylum Annelida; class Polychaeta; order Terebellida; family Flabelligeridae; genus Flabesymbios; species Flabesymbios commensalis. The sequence goes on from OZ024903.1 coordinate 42,854,280, forward strand.
TTAAGCCGATAAAAATTAAATAATTTGACCTTTAATATGTCTGGTGTAGATATCAGTACTGAAACGTTTGATTTTGTTAACTAAATCTATAGGTATCTAACTATTCCTGTGAACAAATCGTAATTATTCATGCCGTCATCTACGTTGAGGACATCAATTTCTTAGATTAGGCCTATACTCTAAGCCGTGAATATCTTGTGTTTCGGTTAGCAGGAAGTGTCAACACCTATTTGAACTTTAACGGTTTACCACTGTGAAAAAAACAGTATGCAATGCCCTGCAATAACAGGAAGACAATAGTCGCACCTCAGGCAACATGAAAGTCGGAGCAGTAAGCCGCCCGCCCGAGTAATGACATGCACGGTGCTATACACAGTGAAATGTGTTAGATTTGATCACGGCCATCTGTCAACACCTGAGTTGAGTGATATTGCTTTGAGTCATTTCGACTACCAAATGAAAACATTATTATTCGGTTAAATTAACAATTGAAACAAATTAAAGCAATTTTCACTCCTTTGTTCTTTTACTGTGATAAACAGATTAAGTGTACAGTGTTGTCACTAGACTTGAAAGTAGGAGGCAACAATGGAAAAGTAGCAGGCCAAGCCATAATATTAGCATAGCAAAGCGCCCTTACGGGGAGAGTACGAGAGGGAGTGATGCCCCTGTAAGTGGGGGGAATTTTGTAATTTGACGGAGCAAATGGTGGCTTCTCCTTCATTCTGGAGGGCGGGGGCCCTAGGGTAGTGGTTAGCACCGCTGCCTTTCACGCCAGAGTCCAGGGTACGGTTCCGGTCTCGGCGGTTTGAAAGAAACAAAAAATGTTTCTTCCCCATCCACGTGTGAAAGTCAGTATTGTGGGGAGCCTCCGTGACCGAGAGGTAGCGTGCTCGGCCTCAGACCGCCAGGGCTCGAATTTCGAATCCTGTGTCTGGAGGACAGTGTCATCTCAATCATCTCACCATCCTCAGGAGGTTCTCCTGGCCCAGTTTAGCCTATATGTGCACAAAGGTGGCCTAAAGCCCGATTCATTTCATTTCCTTCATTCTGGACTGTTATTTTATAACAATATTACAAAGCTTGGCTACAATTAGTCTCCATGAATTACCCAAAACACACGATGTTGATCTAATGCTGGTTTAATGTTAACCCACAGTATATGACGCTGGATTTAATGTCCTGTGTTTGCTGGGTAGGTCTAGGCCCTATATAAACGGAAGACAGGCAAGTATGTAAGAATGCTTTGTGGCCTAACCCGGCAAGTACCAAACGTTGGCCTAACGCTGTTCTGATGTTGGGCACCGTATGCGACGTTAGCCCAACATTGGGCCAGCATTGGGTCAGCGTCTCGTGCTTGCTGGGTTATAAGCACTCATGCACTAGTCCTATGTAATAATCATAATCATGCCGCATAACATGCCTCTAAATATTGCGTCCAGCGTGGTATACGACATCCAACATTGGACCAGCATTTCAGTGACAGTCAGCGTCACGTGTTCACTGATGTCTGCCATGTCTGCCAACCCACGCCTACCCTGTGACGTGAAGTAGCTATCATGACTAAAATACCCTACCAAAATCGTGAGATATTGGCGATAGTTCTCAATCGGACATTTAGACGATTTATCAGTCCAATATTTGGTTTATTAGTATTAGCAGCATTGTAACGTTATTTGGGAATCAGCAGCTGGTTTTCTGTCATACTGCATTTAAAAGTTGTGGGCATGTTTTGGATCATTGATAGCTGAACCTTCCCACTCAGCCTCTCTTCTAACAACACTGAATACTCATGTGAAACTAACACAGCGACAAACAGCTCACAATTTGACAGCGAGGGCCGTAATAGTCACATACTGGCGGTACTACAGCAGGCGATCTGTGATTTAAAACTGATCCCCCTTCGATGTTATTTATATCAGATCGCCGCCGCTGCCGGTTCGGTGCCCGGTATCGAGCCAAATTTAATGATCAGCTAAATCTAATGACACCAATATGGCAGCGGGGTGGGGGCAGGCAGGGAGTGTACTGGGCATGTGTTGGAGCCATGACTGTGTTGGAGCGTGGAGGGGTGATTAGAGTAAGTGTAAGGTGTCTCAACCTGTATGAATGACTGCAGATGTTTTTTGCATACGGATAATTACAAATGATTAAAGTTTAAGTGTAAAAGATAATATACATAATGCATGTTTCCAGTACCAAACCCAGGGACAAAATAATCCCATTTTGGTGTATAGCAGGGCTAATGGGCGCCAGTACATCTATATGGGACTTTCGTACAAGTACACTGACAATGATCAAGTACAAGTACAGGCTTTCTTCAAATATACTGTTGTACATTACAAGTACATTTGACATGTACTTGGATACAATTACCAAGAACCAAGTACATTTTCGTAATTATCGATATGTAATAAATATATGCACAACAAAATAAATGAAACTAAATCAATTGAGTTCAATAGCATAGTTTTTGTCACACTATCTATATCTGGTATATTTTTGTTCACTGATTAATCTAATAAAACAACTCATTAAATTCTGGTATGCTTCTTTTAATTTTCATCTTCATGTGGATGATCAGCGCTCAGAAATATGTTTGTGATAGTAACATGATTAGCTTTTGAAAGTTAACCCGTATGCTGCTGAATTGTTTATGAGTATTTTTGATTCGTTTCAAGCTGGAATTGCTAGCGCAATTTCCAGCTTCAAATGAATGAAAAAAATAAAATTATTTATGAAAAATAGACCTTTCCCAAATTAAATTATTGCATTAACTCAGCATCCACCACAAGATATGCTACACATTTTAGTGGTATTTTATTTATTTGCTTGAAAATGCATATAAAAGGTCACAAGGATTAATAGCTCATTGATCAACCGTTCTTTGTTCTAATAGTAAGTTAAACACTGAATACGACATACTAGGGATTTTTTGTAGTTTGTATCCACATTATCTAGACGTAAAAAAACGCACATTGAACGTTGAAATATTATTTCGTATTATCAAACTGGAATTCATCTTTCCGCATATAAATGCTAGACAATTGTTATCACCCAAATTAAATTCCTTATTTTTAGCCGTTTATTTATCAATTCAAAAGAAAATCTAATACCCGTTGACGCTTCTATAATGGAGAATATATCAGCTCTTGTCACTGAAAGGGTTAATAAGAGTGACCTCAGTATCTTATCACACCTGCTAATCTGCTAATTAGTAACACAGCCCAGTGACATCGAATGCACTGAAGCGACACACCAATTGGGCAATTAATAAACTGATTAATGGAAGTCAATGAAATATATATGTAACATACACTTGCTATCAGAAATGGAACTATATCTGTATAGATTGCGAACAATGCTTTTTGTTCATATTAACTGCATGCATAGAAGCGCTAATTGAAAATAACACACTCGTGAAATTCAAGCAGGATATGTTGCAGTATACATCACTGTATATGATAAATAATACCCTGTGTGATATATACTTTGACATGAGAATAAGTGTGTAACGTATACTATTCATTTCCATTGATATTTTTATTTGATTACTTCCTGATGGGTCATCGTTTTTTTATATGCCTGCTGGGATTGACTAAAGGGCAAGTCACCGATGTGTTTTGAAGGTAATTTACGGTTAGTAGTAATTATGCTCAACGTCCTGTTAATTACGCCATTGTTTGATCTACCATTAACTGGAGCGACCCTTCTCTTGAGTGCAATAAACAAACCCTTTGCAATGGCATTTCACATCTGCAATTATCTAATCCTTAAAATGTCTGTCCTCAACAAAATACATAGTAAAAACAGTTCAAATAACTTCTACCAAATGGGTTCCATTTGCATGTCGCCCACCACGCATGTCATTTATATATGCGACATGCGGTGAATTTAATAGTGGAGATATGAAGATATTATGAATCTACACAATATATTTAAATACAAGTTTACGTTTCCTCTTATGCTTATGGCTCAAACAGTAGTCCTATACTATGTATTATGTTATTGTTTTAAATTCATGATTATTATTATCATTTGTATGGAAATGTAGAATTTGGGTCTTTGGACACCGTAGTATATGACTAGTCGATACCAAGGATTAAACACTATTTATCTTACAAGAAGATGTTATGTGAAACGAGAATACATTATATATTTAAATACGAGGTTCATTAATATGTGTAATAACCCTTCGAATCCCAAGTTGTACATCTCGCATCATGATTGTAATATGTTACTCATATTATTATTGCTTAAGATTAAATGTATATTTATATAATCAATAGAACTACGGGAATTGTATGCATTGCAACATAGGCTAATTCCAAAGAACAGCACACAACTATATTTCATAATTCGTCAAATTTTGCCAATCGGATAGCTATGTATAGCACTGGACAGTGTTCATCTATTTTCGGCTGTCAGCTAACTATATGCATGATGCTGGTCAGTGATCATCTAATTTTGCCAGTCAGTTAGATATGTATAGCGCTGGCCAGTGGTCATCTAATTTTGCCAGACAGCTAACTATGTGTATAACGCTGGTCATTGGTCATCTAATTTCGCCAGTCAACTAACCATATTTATCTCATACCAAGGTGTGTATTGTACCAGATACAATCTTTTTTTACCCGGCTGATACAGCTATAAAGATTTAGAGGAAAAAAGTTGTGTGCACTAGTTGGGATAGGCGTACACCCATATCGCCCCGCGGGGATGTTGTGTAAGGATCAGTTATCTACCTCCAACTCTCCGATTCAATCTCGATTGGATCAGAATTAGTCTACGTCCATCACGCCACAGGAGTAGGCCTAGCCTACACACGAGTGTACAATCGCCACACGACCCTCCCTAGCATCCAACCATTGCTACAATGTTGGGCCAGCATCAAAGACGGTGGGCCAACATTGAAACAGCATTGGGTGAATTCCCCGTGTTTGCTGGGATTACCAAAGATTGTTTCATCGCTGGCCATTGCAGAGGACGTCGTCCCAACATTACAGCACTATTGGGTCGATGTCTCATGGAGGTACCAGCATATCTGGACCTAACCCGCACCGTTCGTCACCTGCCTGTAGTCCCTCTCCCCTTTCCCCTCCTCCGTTACTGCGCCGCCCGCCAGATGTCTCCATTGAGGTGTTACAATTTCGAGAGGAATGTAGTAGGCCTGGGCCTAGGCTACATAATTGAAGCAGATCACAGGACATGAATTGGAAGATAATTATTTCGCTGTTGAACTTGAAAAAGTGAATATAGTAGACTGTTGCTAATCTTAACTGAATTATTAATAATTTGGGAATGTGTGGAATTAAGTTAGAAGCCAAGTTAGCGTTATGACCTAGGCCTATTGTTATTTACGCTGGAATTAGACAGTTCTCGATGTTGGTATGAGATAAAAAGACAATATCATGGCTAAAGTTGTATTGTCCCTTACATCAGCCCTCTCTAGTTGTATTCTCCCTCGGGTCGTGGATCTTGCATTGTGGACCTGCAGTCCGGAGACGATGCAAGATCCATGACCCTCTGGAGAATACAACCTAGGTCGGGCTGATATGCAGGACAATACAACTTTAGCCATGATATAATCTATAAGTACAGCGCTGGTCAGTGGTCATCTAATTTTGCCAGTCAGCTAACTATATGCATAGTGCTGGTCAGTGGTCATCAAATTTTGCCAGTCAGCTAACTATGTATAGCGCTGGTCAGTGTTCATCCAATTTCGCCAGAATACATGTATAATTAGCTGGCTGTCTCCATTCATTAAATAATTATTATTTACAGCTTATGCATTCTATATGTGACACAGTACTTATAACCTCTGACGAAATCCCGCGAGATCTGCTCCAAGACCGGAAGATCATTAGATTTCGCGTGATCATTACATTTGGCTTGACACCGGCTCACATCGCACGCCATTACTTTCACTGGCCGCAGGCGAGCGTGAATTTCCACCCAGAAAATTTAGAAAAAGATGGTGTTGTCTGAGTGCATTCTGAGGCACTTGAAACTTATTTTCGGTTCTGGACAATCACCGACCCGCCGAACCGTTGCTAGGGTGTCAATCACCGACCCTGTATACAAATTACTGGTCTCGGGTCGGCTTTAAATCCTTCACTGGTATTTCATTCCTTCCTCCTGCCTGCATGGCCTGTGTGTAGATCTACCTTTGCCGTGTTGGTCTGTAGGCCTACTCATACTGTTTGCTATTTCCGCGGATCACAACAATCGCGCTTGGTATAGGCCTACTCGTCCAACGTTATTGATGGCAAAGAAGAAGCTTCAAAACAATGTCAAAATATTGCCGACCAAAACAGAAAAAGCTTGTCAAAAAGTTGCCAAACAAAACAGTAAAATAGCCGGCTGTTCAGCCGGCAGCCGGCTTCAAATGACAACACTGAGTGAATAAAAGACACAATAGGCTTGTGGTAGTCATTGAGTTCCACCATGGCTTCGAATCCATGCAAACGACAACGCACTAACCTCAATGGAGATAAGAAACGAAAAATTTGTGTTTACAAAGACGCTCATCCTAAAGTTACGTGCTCTGATATAGCCGCTCATTTTGCCAAAGAGTGGGACGAGACAGTGGGTCGCACAACAGTGGGTGATATTTTACGCAGCAAAGAAAAGTGGATGTCTCATGAGCGCTCTGGTAGAGCAGTAAAATATGGCAAGCTTGAAGAAACACTTATATTGTGGTTTAATGAACAACATCCGTCTTTATCCCCTTCTCACCTTGAACAATTGTGGTCCACCCTTCGTGCACTAGACACTACCTCTACCATATCTAGAAAACAGACATGTGTCACCGACTTTTTCCAAAAATAAAGTCAGAATGACCAAATATTATTTGAAAAAATCATTTACTTATATAATTGAAATAATAAAATCATGCAATTATATATTTGAAACAATAAAATTATATTTGTACCATATTTATGTTGTTATTTTGTTCGCACAACCAATACACGTACTAATATAATAAGATTACAGTATGAATTAGATATATAATATCCTCAGTTCCAACACAGCTTAGAGGGGGGTGGGGGAGCTGCTCCGAAACTCTGCCATATTCGAAGTTCCGTCATATTTCTTGGGAACAGATGATGACGTAACATCTCTCTGTATATTCGATAGATATCTAGCTTGATGAAAATGTATAGGTTTCACTGTGTTTCACGACTCGTTGGTGCTTATTTTCAGTCCGACAGTGTCATATATGGGTCCAAATAACTCACTTTTAACCTTTAGACGACACTTCAAAAGTTTTTAACAAATATTCAGGCTTCATATATAATATTTTTGTTACTTTCCATATTTGCTACATATATAAGGTAATCAAAAAATAAATAAAAGCTGCACAAAACATATTTTGGGATGGCACCTGGATGTATACCACCTTCGAAAATTTGTTTGTGATGTGCGTAACAAATACGTTATGGTGTATACTGCGATGAAGAAATAACATAAGAGGTAAGTTGTGCCTTCCCAATAATAAAGCTTCGGGTGTTTATTAAAAATGATCAACAGAAAATGACAGTGAATCATAGTCTTCTATGCCAGCGACTCATATTAGATAATATACTAGGAAATAGTTAGGCACATCATTTTCGATTCATAGGTGTTATTAGACAAAAAAAGAATACACGCCAATACTATTTTGATGGCTATGCCTGAACATGCCTGTGGATTCCAATATGAGCCGGATCGACATAAAAATTGCGTTATATATCAAATTGCATGTTTTCCACCAAATCATGATGTGCCTAACATAACAGTGCGCTAAAACGGATGCGTATTTGTCAACAATTTTAACTGAATAAACTGGGTATGGACCATGCTGGCTGCAGACATTTAACATCCGTGATCAATGGTGAGAAAAATCTAAACTATGTGAACTTTTAACACAAAGATTAGGCACAGTATCATTATACTGTAGACTATTGTATAGGAAAGGACAATTAATTTAACAAGCTATTAGAGACAGCTTTGCAAATAAGTACTCCCATGTTTCTGTTCTAAAGTTCATCATCTCGAGACCTTGCTGAGCGATATCATGACATGATGTGCCTAACTTTTTCTGCAGGCTGTATATATTACCATAATTGTCAACAATTCATTGATTTTTGATATATTTCAATGTGTTTTTCTGCCATTTTCACAGATCAAACTGCTCTAGATATGTTTTGTATTATCCCATTATTGTGAGAATATGTAAATATTCAACGCAGATCACTACTTTTCTGTTAGGCACATCATGAAATTATTAATTTGGGAAACAAATCAATGTTCGTAATACAATTAGTGAGGCTCAAAGTAAACACAATGATATCACATACTCTACGTGAGTTGTTAAATATCATTGCAGAGATAGAGAATGAACTTAGAACATGTATTTCCTACGTTGTTGTTATTAATTAGTTACAAGGTGATGTGCCCAACTTCCCGTTAGGCACATCACCACCAAATGTTTTAACCCAATTAATGACACCTATACACTTGTACAATCAGATTAATTTGTATAAACGGTATGTGTTGTCCATATGAATAGTTTCAATATTTTTTTAAAGAAATCCCTATTAATTTGGTGTACGCTATTGAGATTTGAGTTAGGCACATCACTTGAATGTGAAATCAGTTTTTAAAACTATGATGGAGTAGACCACTTCTCTTGATAGTTTGTCAAAATGTGCATATTAAACCTGCCTGTGGATACAAACGTGAATTTTAATGATATTTAAAAGTTTACTTTTAGATAATTTTTCTGCTGATTGTATGATGTGCCTCACTTTTATTACTTGTTGATCATTTGTAGTGGTAAGGCAAATATAACGAAGTTAAATGTCTTTCGTTGGTTCAACTTATCTGGTAAAGTATTAACGAGGTAAAATGGCTGATATTAACAGTAATAAACTCCAGTTGCACATGCCCATGTGAGTGCTCAATGTTGCGACGTACAAAAAGAATATTGATTTAAACTTTTCCCAACATATACGAATACATTTTTTCGGTGTATGTCACTCATATAAATAGTGTTAAAGTTATCTAAAATCTTCGTTATTCATACGCCAAGTCTAGACTGCATATATATTACTTTTTAAAACCATCAGTTTTGATACTTGAAACATATGTGGTGATATTGCAGGATATTCATGATGTGCCTAACATTTCAACAGCATTTTCTGTTGCCATAGCAGTGTTGCCATACCAGTGACGACTAAAGGCGTCATAGGAGCAGTCATGTCATCAGGGAGTCATTAATCAGTATTTGATGCTAGTAAGGAGGCTTAAATCGGCATTTCAAGAAAGAAGACTGCGTCTCAAAAGGACATTTACAAGTAGACCCATCCATCCAATGTTCATGAAATTTCGAACAATTATTTCTGATAGTCTATAGTATATAACTGCCAATTATGGGAGGCATATATCGGTTATCTATACATCATAGGGTGGTTTTAATAGTTGCAACCTAAAAATGTTAGGCACATCATGGAAAATGATAGTATTTTTATTCTATGCTGAAAAAAACTATAATTCTTCATGATTTGAATTATAATTGGTATGGTAAGTTAGATTACTGTGTGTGCTTCTGAATTAAAAGCATAACAAGTAAATTTGAGCAATTTTAAATTTTAACCCAGTATCTGAGCCCTAAGAGGCCATTTGTACATTTTCAGGTGATCTGACCCATATAGCAATCTTATCAGGGATTTTAAATCAATCTCGGCGATTTAAACACGGTGACGGCATACAGCATCAACAATCTGGGCTATGTTGTTGCTGTTTAAAGTATGGCCGATATGTGATACAATATATAATTGTCAGTAATGGCGGAACATGGCATCGGTGCACCCTTTTTCGGATAATTTTGACAAAGATACCCACCCCCTCTAGATTTGCTAAGATGCTCATCTTTGTTTTGGTACCAATAAACCAAATTATGAGTAAAGTTCAACGAGATTATTATGTTATGCCCTTTATGGAAAACAGCCCACATACTATTTGGGGTTGGTCTTTTAATGGTGTAACAGTGGTTGTGCAGGCGTTTGTGAAATTTAATACCCACGAACTTAAAGACTACTGCACTATATGCCACATGCACTAAGCAAAAGTTGACCTTTCTTCTGGAAACTGCTTGTTGCTAGAGTCTGGGATCCTAGTGTTGCACCAAATGATCTTCATTGTGACATTGTGGATGGTAAAATAGTCCTTACAATTTGAAACATAACTAATTAAAACCGACATATCGTAACGAATCAAAAAATCGCTATGGATTGGGAATATGGGTTTGAAGTAAGGTAAAGTGACAAAGAATTTATATTTGTTTCAGAAAAAAATTACTGCATAATTATCTGAGAATAATAATGTACAGTTCAGTAATTCCTTGGAGTGTAATAAATATTAATGTATGATAAAGTATGGTTGTGTGGTAAATAACTAAATCGCTCATTACACAGTCCGCGATTAGGCGCTATGGTTTGAAACAGCTGTGTCGTTCAGCTTCATTGAACACAAATATTTCAATTAATAGCGACCCACCTACGTTATATTGGATCAGGGTCGTTTAGACTCGACAAGTTACATTTTATTGCTCGATATGTCAGTAAAAAAATCACTGTTTCAATCTGAAAATTAATCATCACGCTATAAAGCGGTTCATCGCTTCGCGCTATGTAAATTAAATCCCTAAAATAAATAATATCCAGTTTTGCTCAATATTTGTATTTTGCGAGTTACAGTTATCGCAGGCTGTGTAAACCTGCCTTCACCTTTGCCTGCTAATCACGACTAAAGTCGTTTTTAATCCGTCATTCCTGTTTCTCTGGTCAACTTCCATGGCTTGGCTGATTCGGCGATCTCTATACCCGAATGGTCATTTTTCTGATTGCTTCGATAACTACGATCTGTATGGATGGTATGTAATATAGTTCGTATGATACGTAATGGATTCGTATCGCCATTTGACCGATACGGCACGTATTCGGATTGTACGGCTACTTTGATCGTAGCGTGCATATCACCATGACTATTTCATGAATATAGCTCATTCAACTGTGTATGGCTGGTACGTAAACATGGTAAATAAAGGCATACGTAAGGTACAGCAAACTAATTTGTAAGGTTTGGCTCATATGACAAGGATATGTAATGATGCGGGAGTACTTTCGTAAGGTATATTATCGGTTCGGATGCCAGTCAGCAAGTACATATCTCCTGCCCCAAACCGCCACGAATGTCTGGTTCGGAGAGAAAATGTAAAATTATATGCGTATGGTTCGGGTTTTTTTCGTTCGGATCGTGCGCCTCATTTGTCGCGATGTGGGACTTCGTTAGACATCCCCTTTAAACCCCTGTCTAGCAGGAGCCGAATTTCTACGAATCGCCTTTCCGAATCGATTCGGGGAATTTGGTTCGTACCAAGTACGATACAGAAACCGGCCCCAGTTTAGCCTCTATGTGCACAAAAGAGCCCATTCATTAATTTTGCTATCAAACATATAATTCAGTAGGGTTATCATAAGAATAATATTACTTCTCAATACTAGTCATTCATTTTGTAATATTCCGTTTTGATGTTATAGTTGTATGAGTTAAAATGGTTAAAATTAGTATTAACTGAAAGACAAGCATAGTGTAGATGTCACGTTTACGAAACGAAACGAAATTTGTGTAAGTCTTGTTATTTATCCTAATGATAATTAACGAGACTTACATAATGACTATAATGATTGTTTCTTTAAAAAACATATTACACATTATAGGCCCAGGGTTTTTTTTATTTGGAAATGGCGTAGATTGTCATCATTTTTTTCATTATTAATTTTTTTGATAATATGATCATTAATCCAGTGGTTCTGTTAGTGTATCTATGACAGGTCAAATGAGTCAGCCAGATACGCGCGTTGGTTGTCGTTTTCGTCAGAGATATTATGTCAGATAATCATTGTGGCAAAAAATATCGTTGAATCACTACCTAATCCTTCACTCGAAACATGCTCGACCGGTACTTTTCTAAACCTTGACCTTTACCCAACAACCTAAATATGCCCACAATCAATGAAATAGTGCCAGAAATGGACTTGACATACAGAAAACCTTTAGAAACCATATGTCACACATAAAATTTGAAGAAACCGTTACAAAGTTATATGTTTTATTTATTTATGGCGGCCTCTTGGATTTTTAAATTTTGTGCACTTCCCGCAAAAAGTTTGCAAGGTTGTCCACCAACGTTGTTTTTCTGAATATATGATAATTTTCCTCAGCTAACTTTGTACAGCAGGCCATGTCTGTTTTCGTAAAAAAATTGTGGTTTGGCTCCTTGGTTCACTGTTATTAGGAGTTAAATGAATGTTTAAACATCAAGATTTAGACATTTTTTGTCACATATTAAACAAATATGAGGATTTTTCTTCGGTTTTTCTGAAGATAAGACTATATTCAAAACAACGGAGAATCGATGAAATAACCAAATAATTTAGTTGAAGGGACTGGCCCAGGCTAAAATCATAAAAAACCGGTGATTTTATTTTGGCTTCTTAATATGTCCATATGATGTAAACATGTCTTTAGACTAAAATGCAAAAGTTTTTTTAATTTTTGTGCTGCGCATTCACCAGCTAGGCTAGATATATAGGCGAAATTCCTGCTTTCGAATTATTGACAACCATGTCAAAAATAAGAAATACGGGAATTTCGTCTCTATATCTAGCCTAACTAAAATGAATAATATGAAATTGATATCTCGAATTCAGTAAATTTTCAAATAGCATAGATCATCGTACCCAAAACTCGAATGATGAATGCTTTCTCATTAAAACACTTTTCTGTAAAACTGAAAGTTTTAGAAAAGAGCTATTTTAATCTAGTTGTTTATATATGGAATTGTCTACCACAAAAAATCAACATTTATTAAAGACACAGATTAAATCCTGAATGTTTATTTAATTGAACACTTTTAGGAAACAGAGTAATTTCTTTTAAATATATTCACCAAGTAATATTAATATATATAGTATTACTTTAACTTTATATGTGGCTACTAAAATGCATCTTTGATACCTATTTAGCTATTCTTCTGCCTGGATACCTTATAGTATATACATTTATATCAACTATTTTATTATTATTATTGTATTCATTGGAATGTATAACTATTGTCAGTTATTACTATCATATAATCTGTAAAATGTATATGCATGCGTATTGAAAAAGCTAATGTAATGCTGAAGAGCGTTTCTCTTGACCGAAATGAAGGGAAATATCTACTGACCTTGTATTAGATGTAAACATGACGTAGCCTCAAGCTGACTATGTATTATTTCCATTGCCTTTGATGTCATTAATCCCAAACTTCTCTAATGAAATGGGTCTTCGATCTGGAAGCGCATCCCGGAGAAAGCACGACGCTATTACTATGATTACATCGTACTCAACACCATTTTAACACCAACTTTACTTGAAATGTAAAACCATATGATGTGGGAAATAAAAAAGGATCGGAATGAACAATTTCTGGTGCTGATGAGATCGCGAGACCGTGTGCAATCAGGGTCGATATCTGGATATCTAGCTGATCATTGCAAATGACGTTCACCATACGGGTTTGTCGCCAGTAGAAATGACTCATTTCTGTCCAGTCACCGAATTATCCGTGTGTGCTGCTTGTGCTCTGGCGATCTCACTACAGGCTTACTGCTGTGCTCTGCAACGCCAAGACAGTAACTTCCTTCTCGTAAAGTAAGCAGTTACTGCATGTTGGATTGCACGATAATACTGTTGTGCTGATCCTGCTCGTGTTCCGTTTACTGCTCTGGTTGGTGCAGCTGTCGTTCTCCCTGTTGCTGTGCCTGTGGGGGCTGCTGATGTCGCTTATTTGTGATTAACTTGATATATGAACCAGTCTCTGTTGATTTATTAACTATTGAATGGTTGCATCACGCCTTCGTTTTAAATATTTCTTATATGACCCATTGTTTGCTATCATAGTACATTAGCCACTCGACAACAAAATTATAGATTTAGGCCTAATGCCACCAGCAATTAATTTTTTTTTTTTTTTATTTTTTTTTTTTTTATTGATTAAAGTGTACAATACAAATACAAATTATGTATTATCAGTAAATAAATTGTTCATTTAAAAGCACATTCATTGAAGCCGTTGCCGACTCATTGTAAAAGAACAAAGAATCGACATCGGCCCAATGCGAGTTACTGACACAGTCATGTTCACAGAAAAAAAACTAGTACTCAGTGAACGCGAGACACTGTCACAATACCAGATCAATGTCGGGCCATAAACGCTGGCCCGGCACTGAACTAACACCATGCCAGCGTCTCCCGTTTTCTGGCTATGTGGTATGGTATCACAGTTGACAATACATGACCCACCAGACACAAGGCGGTGAAAGCAACGCCGGTTCAACGCCGGTCCACTATCGACGACACCGAACCAACGCCAAAGCGATTCAACACCCTGCGCCTGCTGGGGAAAGAAGATAATTTTGCTGTTGGTTCAGCGCTGGTCGACAATCGACGACGCTGAACCAACGCTAAAGTAACACCTATTCAACACCCTGCGCCTGCTGTTGGTATAATGTCTGGCCACTGCCGGAAAGATGTCCAGCCACCAAATCAGGACATGGTCAACCGTCGTGCGTTTTGCCCAGCATACACAACACGCCAAAAAAGGAGGCGGGGTCAGTGCTGGGCCAGCGTTTGCAGCGCTGGCCAAACACCGACCCAACAAATGGCTCGAGTCTTGTGTATGCCGTGCCACCAGTATATTATTTATTATTGTAACGCTGAATATTATGCTTGTAAAATATTGTTATTACATAATTCAAATATCATAGGGTTCAGTTGTGTATGCCTCTCTGGTCTTGAGAGCCAAGATCAAGCGTTCTAGATCTTGACCCTCGAGGCCAGCTGCCGTGACCTCACCAATATTATGGTGAGGTCACAATAATATTATGGTGAGTTCACAACATTTAAAAGACACAACAACACAACATATTACCACTCACATGCACGGATATATATATATAAAAAAAAAAAGTATATCACCTGATCACGGCATGCATGTGTGTTGGAATATATAGTTATAGCTGCAGACAGATATCTTACTTATCACTCCTCCTTGCGAAAAGGGATGATGTATATTACACTTGTAAAAATCACGAAAAAGGAGGAATACATAAGTGCAATAACTGTAATTGGGTTTAGATGATGTAATAACTTGATATAATTTACATTATCTTGAGTTAATTAAAGAAATTACATAAGATGATTTAATTAATACTTTAAAATTACTTTTACGTACTAACAATGCTGAAAGATTAGACTCAGAAGTATACCAAGCACTCTCAATATAAACACACTCAAACCAATATATCAGTGAAAGCCGGAAAGACGTCATAGACGTTATTCCATCTCTGAAACAATCCTTCTAGGAGTTACTCAATAATATTTATACATATTATTTTTTATTATTTTTGGTTATATAATTTTGGATTACAATATTTTTGAGGTGTGAAAACCCCTTCGCTCTCAAGGTCATGTCTAGCCATTGATTGTATCGCCTAGACTGTTATATGAGCCACACAATCAAGGTTCTAACGCACTAGACACTGACCCGAGATCAGCCTTTGTGACCTCACCAATTAGTCCCAGAGCTAGGGGGGTTTTATTTGTGTTGAAAGGTCCATACGATCTAAGAGTTCCACCTATAGTGAAAATTTCTCAGGAATCCGAATCTGCGCGTCTTACAAAAATCATCCTGTCCAAAAGTACCGCAAAAACCCTTTAAACACTAGTACCGTCAAAATCGCAAACCGCAATTTGAAATATTGCGTATGAAGTGATTGTTTGCTAAAACTGTGCTAATTTTCATTTAAATAATTTTAAAATTATTTATTATCACTCACATATGACACAGGCTTTCATATGGATGTAAAATATTTTGTTTCTGATCAATGACAAATGCACAATATAGCTTTAAGTTGGTATTTTAACACGTAATTTTACCCATTTTTCATACTTTTCCAGTAAATAGACAAAATACTTTTCTCTTAGCCGAATTCTGTATAGTATAAATGTTTAGTTTTGATTCAAACATGTTCTAGAACTATTGTTGACTTAAAATTAACCCATTTGGAATAAAAATAATGAGTTATGTGAACATATTACTCGCTTT
Source organism: Flabesymbios commensalis (assembly GCA_964017125.1). Taxonomy (NCBI): domain Eukaryota; kingdom Metazoa; phylum Annelida; class Polychaeta; order Terebellida; family Flabelligeridae; genus Flabesymbios; species Flabesymbios commensalis. The sequence goes on from OZ024903.1 coordinate 42,870,478, forward strand.
TTTGGTTAGACGTAAAATTAGCTCGCTTTTCTTCAGGCTCGGGAAAATTGACCATATCTCACATTATTGCCCACTGAGTAGTCAAATTTTGAGCTATATCAATATATTTTATATCAATAGAAAGCTACTGACACAGGCCTTCACATGGATGTAAAATATTTTGTGTCTAAGCATTGACAAATGCACAAGAGAGCGTTAAGTTGGTATTTTAAAACGTAATGTTACCCATTTTTCATACTTTTTCAGTAAATAGACAAAATACTTTTCCCTCAGTTGATTTTTGTATAGTATAAATGTTTGGTTTTGATTGAAACATGTTGTAGAACTATTGTTGACTTCAAATAAACCCATTTGGAATAAAAATAATGAGTTATGTGAACATATTACATGCTTTTTTAGTTAGACGTAAAATTTGCACGCTTTTCTTTGGGCTCAGGAAAACTGTATGTATCTTACAGTTTTGCTCAATGAGTAGTCAAATTTTGGGTTATATCAATATATTAGATATCAATAGAAAGCTACTAGCACAGGCCTTCACATGGATGTAAAATATTTTGTGTCTGATCATTAACAAATGCACAAGAGAGCTTTAAGTTGGTATTTTAACCCTTAATTTGAACTTTTTTTATACTTTTTCAGTAAGTAGTCAAAATACTTTTTACTGAGCTGATTTTTGTGTATAATAAATATTTAGTTTTGATTCAAACATGTTCTAGAACTTTTGTTGACTTAAAATAAACCCATTTGGAATAAAAAATAATGAGTTATGTGAGCATATTACATGCTTTTATGGTTAGACGTAAAATCTGCACGCTTTTCTTTGGGCTCAGACAAACTGCATGTATCTCACAGTTTTGCCTAATGAGTAGTCAAATTTTGAGCGATATCAATATATTTGATATCAATAGAAAGCTACTGGCACAGGCCACGGATGTAAAAAAAATTGTGTCTAATCTTTGAAAAATGCACAAGAGAGCTTGAAGTTGGTACCTTAACACTTAATTGTACCTATTTTTCATACTTTTTCAGTACATAGTCATAATACTTTTCTCTCAACTGATTGTTGTGTATAATAAATATTTAGTTTTGATTCAAACATGTTCTAGAATTATTGTTGACTTAAAATAAACCCATTTGGAATAAAAAATAATGAGCTATTTGAACTTATTCCACAATTTTTGGGTTGGATGTAAAATTTGGTCACTTTTCTTCCAGCCCGGGAAAATTGACAGTGTTTCACATTTTTGCCCAATGAGTACCGGGTACCCAAAATAAAAAAAAATTGTACAAACATCTTTGACATCAGTTAAAAGTAGGGAACTATCAAGGGCTTTAACGTGGATACATAATATTTTATTGCTGTTAAATACGAAATGTACAACAATTAAGGGCTAACTTGTATTTTATCCCTCCATTTGACAAATTTCCAATGTTTTCTCAGTGAATATCAGCAAGACTTCTCGCTCATGGTAACTTTATATGGTATAAATGTTTGTTTTTACTTTTACATTCTCTGGAGCCATTTTTCAAAAGTTATCTTGACTACTGAAGAAGTGATCACATCCATTCTCAAAATTATCTCAGCCACTACAAAAGTTATCTTAGCCAATGAAGAAGTGATCATCGCAACTTTAAACGTTATCTCAGTAGTTGGTCAGATCAGAGCCACTTTAAAAGTTATCTCAGTCACTACACAAGTGATCTTGGTCACTGAAGAAGTGATCATAGCAACTTTAATCGTTAACTCAGCCACTACAAAGGTAATCTTGGCCACTAACAAACTGGTGTCAGCCAATTTAAAGGTTATCTAAGCCACTACAAAGTGATCTGGGCTACTGAAGAAGTGATCACAGCCACCTTTAAAAATATCTAAACGACTTCAAAAGTGATCTTGACCTCTGAAGAAGTGGTTACAATAACTTTGAATGTTATCTCTGCCACTATAAAAATGATCTCGACCACTGAGGAAGTGCTCACAGCGACTTTAAAAGTGATCTCAGCCACTACAACAGTGATCTTGGCCACTGAAGAAGTGATCTCAGTCACTTTAAAAGTTATCTCAGCCATTACAAAAGTGATCTTGACCACTAGCAGTCTTATGTCAGCCCGTAAAAATGATCTTGGCCACACAAAAACTGATCTTGTCAACTGAAGAAGTGATCATCACAACTTTAAACGTTATCTCAGCCACTACAGAAGTGATCTTGGCCACTGAAGAAGTGATCACAGCGACTTTAAAAGTTATCTCATTAACTACAAAAGTGATCTTGGTCACAGAAGAAGAGATCATAGCAACTTTAAACGTTATATCAGCCACTACAAAGGTAATCTTGTCCACAAACAAACTGGTGTGAGCCAATTTAAAGGTTATCTAAGCCACTACAAAGTGATCTGAGCAACTGAAGAAGTGATCACAGCCACTTTTACAAATATCTAAACGACTACAAAAGTGATCTTGACCTCTGAAGAAGTGGTTACAATAACTTTGAAAGTTATCTCTGCCACTATAAAAATGATCTTGCCCACTGACGAATTGCTCACAGCGACTTGAAAAGTTATCTCAGCCACTACAACAGTGATCTTGGCTGGCCACTGAAGAAGTGATCTCAGTCACTTTAAAAGTGATCTCGTCACTACAAAATTGATCTTGACCACTTAAGAAGTGCACTTTGTAGTGGTCGAGATAATTTTTTAAGTGGTTGTGATCATTTCTTCAGTGGCCAACATCACCTTGTAGTGGCTTAGATAATTTTGTCAGTGGCTGACAACAGTTTGTTAGTGACCAAGATCACCTTTGCAATGACTGAGATAACCTTTAATGTGGCTGTGATGACTTCTCCAGTAGCCAAGATCACTTTTGTAGTGGCTGAGATAACGTTAAAAGTGGTTATGATTACTTCATCAGCGGCCAAGATCACTTTTGTAGTGGCTGAGATAACTTTTAGAGTCGCTGTGATCACTTCTTCAGTAGTCAAGATAATTTTTTGTGGTGGCTGAGATGATTTTTGAAGTGGATGTGATGGCTTAACAAGTGGTCATGATCACTTTTGTAGTGTCCCAGATCACTTTTTTAGGGACTGACATAAGATTATTAGTTGAGATGACTTTTAAAGTGAATGTAATCACTTCTTCATTAGACAAGATCGTTTTTTTGTGGCCAAGACCACTTTTACGGGCTGATATAAGATTGTTAGTGGCCAAGATCACTGTTGTAGTGGCTGACTGCTCTAGTAGCACTTTTAAAGTCGTTATGAGCACTTCGCCAGTGGCTAAGATCGTTTTTATAATGATAGAGATAACATTCAAAGTTATTGTAACCACTTCTTCAGTGGCCAAGATCACTTTTGTAGTTGTTTAGATATTTTAAAAAGTGGCTGTGATCACTTCTTGAGTGGCCCAGATCACTTTGTAGTGGCTTAGATAACCTTCAAATTGGCTGACACCAGTTTGTTTGTGGCCAAGATCACCTTTGTAGTAGCTGAGATAACTTCTAAAGTGGCTGTGATCACTTCTGCACTCGCCAAGATAACTTTTGCATTGGCAAGATAACTTTTTAAGTTGCTGTTATCATTTCATCAGTGGCCAAGATCGCTTTTGTGGTGGCTAAAATAACTTTTAAAGTCGCTGTATTCACTTCTTCAGTGGCCAAGATAGCTTTTGTAGTAGTTGAGGTAACTTTTAAAGTGGTTGTAATCACTTCTTCAGTGGTCAAGATCACTTTTGTAGTGGCTGAGATAACGTTTAAAGTTGCTATGATCACTTCTCCAGTGACTATAAGATAACTTTTGTAGTGGCAGAGATAACTTTAAAAATGGCTGTGATTACTTCTTAACTCGTCAAGTAACCATGTGAAAGCCCTTGATAGTTACTTTTAACTGATATCAAAGATGTTTGTACAGTTTTTTTTATTTTGGGTACCCGGTACTCATTGGGCAAAAATGTGAAACAATTTCCCCGGGTTGGAAGAAAAGTGCCCAAATTTCACATCCAACCCAAAAATTGAGTAATATATTCAAATAGCTCATTATTTTTTATTCCAAATGGGTTTATTTTAAGTCAACAATAATTCTAGAACATGTTTGAATCAAAACTAAATATTTATTATACACGAAAATCAGTTGAGAGAAAAGTATTTTGACTATGTACTGAAAAAGTACCAACTTCAAGCTCTTTTGTGCATTTTTCAAAGATTAGAGACAAAATATTTTACATCCGTGGCCTGTGCCAGTAGCTTTCTATTGATATCAAATATATTGATATAGCTCAAAATTTGACTACTCATACGGCAAAACTGTGAGATACATACAGTTTCCCTGAGCCCAAAGGAAACGCACAAATTTTACGTCTAACCAAAAAAGCATGTTCACATAACTCATTATTTTTATTCCAAATGGGTTTATTTTAAGTCAACAATAGTTCTAGAACATGTTTGAATCAAAACTAGACATTTATACTATACAAAAATCAACTGAGAGAAAAGTATTTTGTCTATTTACTGAAAAAGTATGAAAAATGGGTAAAATTACGTTTTAAAATACCAACTTAACGCTCTCTTGTGCATTTGTCAATGCTCAGACACAAAATATTTTACATCCATGTGAAGGCCTGTGTCAGTAGCTTTCTATTGATATGAAATATATTGATATAGCCCAAAATTTGACTACTCAGTGGGCAATAATGTGAGATATGGTTAATTTTCCCGAGCCTGAAGAAAAGCGAGTTAATTTTACGTTTAACCAAAAAAGCGAGTAATATGTTCACATAACTCATTATTTTTATTCCAAATGGGTGAATTTTAAGTCAACAATAGTTCTAGAACATGTTTGAATCAAAACTAAACATTTATACTATACAAAAATCGGCTGAGAGAAAAGTATTTTGTCTATTTACTGGAAAAGTATGAAAAATGGGTAAAATTACGTGTTAAAATACCAACTTAAAGCTATATTGTGCATTTGACATTGATCAGAAACAAAATATTTTACATCCATATAAAAGCTTGTGTCATATGTGAGTGATAATAAATAATTTAAAAATTATTCAAATGAAAATTAGCACAGTTTTAGCAAACACTCACTTCATACGCAATATTTCAAATTGCGGTTTGCGATTTTGACGGTACTAGTGTTTAAAGGGTTTTTACGGTACTTTTGGACAGGATGATTTTTGTAAGACGCGCAGATTCGGATTCCTGAGAAATTTTCACTATAGGTGGAACTCTCAGATCGTATGGACCTTTCAACACAAATAAAACCCCCCTAGCTCTGGGACTAAATGTTATGAACAAGGACACCCAGCAAACACGACACATCAACCCAATGCCGGTCCAATGCTGGGCCAGCATCGTAGACGGTGGGCCAATACCGGACCAACATCGGGCGATGCATCGCGTTTGCCGGTCATTCCTTGCTTTGGTGAGGTCACAAAAAAAAAGGCATCACAACTAAATATATTGCCACTCGCATCCATGTCATGTGATATATCACACCATGAACACGATGAATGTGAGTAGTAATATATCCAATGTCAAACAGAGACTTCATTTATCACATCTCCTTACGAATTTTTTATATAGCAATTAATTTGTTAATAATGTAGACTAACTGTCGATCAGCTAAAACAATCGCTGATCTGAATTAAAATGGCCACCATTCACACATTGTCAAGTACAAATTCCAAAATTAATTTTCTGGTCTATTATATGCGTGGCGTGATTTTTATGTCGGGAGGGTGGCAATGGGCCACTACACCCGTGGTCACCCTGCACGTGGGGTGCGGCACCCTGCATGCCCGTGGTCATCCTGCCCGTGGTGTGCGGCACCCTGCCCGTGGGGTGCGGCAACCTGGCCGTGGTGTGCGGCACCCTGCCCGTGGGGTGTGGCACCTTGCCCGTGGGGTGTGGCACCCTGGCCGTGGGGTGCGATGGGGTGGTGTCTTGGTTCTGGGTCGTCCTTTTAAAGCGTGTTTTAGACAATCCTTGCAGTACGTTGGGTCTCGGTTTAAATGAAAAACCTCTTAGATTATTTTAGTATTGTATTGTATATTTTTAATATAGTGGCATGTACAGACAATTCACAATGACAATATAAATATGCTTACAATATAGTACCCAGCCCATTTGGGCTTATAAGTCACTCCAAGATGTAAGTATTGAAAAAACATATGCTGAACGAGACAGCTAAAAAGTAACATTATTACACAATATTGTAAATTCCAGCAAACACCAGGATCGACCCAATGTCGGGGCAGTGCCGGGACAGCGCCGAAGACGATGGACCAACACTGAACCAGCACAGAGTGGATACCCTCCCAGTAAACACGGGACACCCACCCAACGCCTGGCCAATGCCGGCCCATCGATCACTACGCTGGCCCAACACCGGTCCAAATACAATTCGAACCAAATATAATCATCAGTAACGTTAGTTACAAAAGAGTCATATCTGTCACTATGCATAGTGACAAAGAGAAATAATATAATACAAATCCACGTTATATATACGTTAATATTAATACATGTTACATATCACCTGTTATACATATTCGGTACGCCTATCCCATGCCTGACAAATAAAAGTTTTTAGAAATCTGCAATTAGTTAACATTATCAGTTCAAATTTATCAGACATTGCGGCATTTACGGGAAAAATATATTTATTATCCATAACGTGTCTCAAATCATTATATGGGGGGGCATTCACATATAAAGTGGACCTCACTTCCTACCACACCCATATTGCAATTTTGACATATTCTATCTTCAGGGCTAACCCCTCTGAAACGTAGTCTACTTCAATTTCTAATGGTAAAATTCCCGGTCGTATTTGTAAAATTAGATAACGTGCTTTCCTCGACATAATTTTAGATAAATATTCTTCTTCCTTAAACGAGTTTTTGAAAGTAATTAGGTTCTCAGTTTTGGTTTAGCTAATATTTCGCGTTGCCATTCGCACTCCATAACACCATACAACAAAAATGAAAAATATTTCAAACCAACTTTTACTAAATTATTGAAATCGTCTTCCTTATCAACCAACTGGAAAATTTGTTTAATTTCCTTAATCCAACTGTTTCCATTACCAAAGTTATTTGCATATTCCCATTCAAAAATATGTTTTGTCAGCCTGTTATCATCCAAAGAAAGCAAATGATTCCATAGTTGTACCATTTTTAAGGGTCGTCTATATATTTTGGTAATATCCATCCTACATCCCCCTGTATTCCCACTACTGGGGCTCTGTTATGTACACCCAAAAAGTAAGATAGCGCACGATTTTGAACGCGGTTACATCTATGATATTATTTAAATCCCCATACACCTGCGCTATAATCCATTACTGGAATAACGATATCATCAAATAATTTGGTAAAAGTTAAAACTTTTTACGGAACTTACTTTTACCAAGTGCTCGGCCTGCAGCATCTGCGAGATGACTTGCACATTCAATAAAATCCATATGTTCGTGAAAAACAACTCCGAGATATTTATATTCACATACATAATCAATAATATTCGTTCCATAATAAAAATTATACTGACTCAATTTTCGTCGTTTAGCACTGCAATGAACTACGTTGGTTTTTGCGAGATTAACACATAGACGCCACCTCCTACACCAGGAGTAGGCCTATACACAATTTATCATTTTTTGTAATTTATCTTCTGAATCAGACATTATGACAACATCATCTGAATATATAAAATAGAAACACATCGACCATCTATATCAACTCCACATTTTAAGGCATGAACTCATCAACAAGGTCATTTGTATATAGATTAAACAGAGTAGGCGATATAGTATCCCCCTGACGAACTCCATTAGTTACTTAAAAAATATCTGTCAAGTGACTATTAATTCTGAGTTGTGAAATTGTACCAGTATACAACGACTTGATCGCTTTATAGAAGTTGCCATCAATTCCGCTTAACAGTAGTATCAGTAGTAACTGTACTGTATCTCAGGTAATGAAATGAATGGGGTTGTAGGCCACCTTTGTGCACATATAGGCTAAACTGGGTTAGGAGAACCTCACGAGATTGACGAGATGACACTGCTCTCCAGACACATGATTCGAAATTCAAACCATGGCGGTGTGGTGCCGAGCTCGCTACCTCTCGGTCCCGGTCCCCACAATATTGGATATTTACGAGTGCGCAGGGAAGAAACATTTTGTTTCTTTGAAACTTGAATGCCTGCATAAGCGGATTTTGAAACAGCGATCTCCGACTTTCCAAGCAGGTTGGCAGCCTTAATAACCAGTGATAACCACTGCACCAGAGCTCTCGCCCTGTATCCCAGATAGAGAACGTTCCAGTCAATGAACATAATTAATGGACACGAGGCGTTGAACCAATGTTGGCATAATGTTGAGCCAGCTTTGCAAACTGTTGAATATCATTAAAACCACATTAATTCACCTTCTCTGTTCTTGGGAGCATTTTGCAGTAGCCTCTCTCGTAGTAACAGCTAGAATCTCAAAAGATAATATTGAAAAGTGACATGAATTAGTAAATTTATAGCGTATCCACCATATACCACTTATTCTACTGTAAGTTTCGTCGCCACAGACCCGGTCACACTGATCGCCATTTTTTTACACAACCATCTGTGTAAAAACGACCTGCTAAACATATTGTATAAAAACAGCAGGCATAAACTTGTGATCGTATTAGAACTATTACATTTAAAAATGGTTGCCAGAGCCTTGCAATGTCATCAGGGTAGCTTTCACGCATTCTCACATTAATTCGTTTATCCATTCATTTGTATATTGAAATGTTATTCATTTGTTGATTTCTTCATTTGTTTATTCATTATCGTTTATTCAGTCATTCGTTTATTCTTTCATTTATTTATTCAATCATTGGTGTATTTATTCATTCGTTTATTCATTCATTCGCTCTTGCTTTCATTTAGTCATGCGTTCAATCTTTCTTGCTTTCATTCATTTGATACCAGTCTAATAGCGGCTCGATGTCTACGAGGTTGGCTCAGTATTACTTTAATATTTGTCTAGTGTCTGCTGGTCCACAAAAAAGCATGGCAATAAACGTTATTATATAAGTGACGTGTGTGGGGCTCACTTTAGATCAACCCAGCAAATTACAGGCCGCTTGAACCCATGTTATTATATTTTTGGGTCAGCGTCGTTGATGGTGGACCAACATTACATGTCCAGGTAGCCTACTTATATGATTTATCAGCTGTTGCTTAAAAGGTGTGCCAGAATTTCTAATTTTGGAGCAGCATAAAATCAACACTGATAACTCCCAAATAACAGTTATTGTGAATTATATTTCGAGGGCTGGTCCTTAGCATAATGGTTAGCCAAATACCTCTCACGTTTTTGTCTTCGGGGGGGGGGGGGGGGGGCGGCGTTATTCATACTTGAAATAAAGTGCACTTGTAAAATATTCTGGCAGAATTGGGGAGCCTATGTAACCGATACTCTGGTTCCCTAAGCCACTCTACGCCGTGCGGCCGAGCTTCATGTAGGCTCTGGTAGGTCCCAGTGGCGAATGTTTGAGTAGCTATTTTTAGATTAAAATAGGGTAATCCCCGAATTCATACATTTTTGAAAGGTAACTTCCCCTCTGAGGCACTTCCTAGGACTTGACCGAGAAAATTATTCGCAGGCCTTATTAACACAGGCATGAAAGTCACGTGACTAAGGATCTTGGCCGGGCTTGCCAGGCAATGTAACCAATAGACATGCTCGACCTCAGTCTCCTTCTCAGGGCCACACTAGCATAGCTAGGTGGCCCTGCTACAGTGCTTTGATAATCTTTTATGTAATTGCTGTGTTCTGATAGGGCATCAAAATCTGGTATACCGTGCCCTGACCCTGAAACTATGTCAAGTTCGAGGTTACCTTGCACCTATGAGAGACAAGTTTATATAACTGTGTCTCCCCTGTAGTGAGCTATATGGTTGGCATTATATGCCTAGTATTATTATGACCAGTACATGCGATCAACATGTTTTGTACTATAGTTGTTCCATCCTATACAATGTCGGCCAAGCATAAAAGCAACATGGGATCTGCGTCTTTTATATATGTGTTACTGTAGACTTGCTTTTGTGTAAGACCAAGATACCAGCAGTATTCGCTCAGTGATTGGAACAACCACTCATTGTTTGATGTTGGGACATCATCTCAGATTGTGGATTAACATAAACCCAGCGCTTGGTCATCGTCAGCACGATACACTGACCCAATATTGGTTTAAAGTTGGTACATTGTTCGCGACATAGGCCCAACATTAGGAAAACATTGGGCCGATGTAGGTATATCGTGTTTACGCTGTGGGATGGTGACTGATGTATGTCAATCGTCTACGACGCTGGCCCAACATACAATCAACATTGACCATCTATTTAGAATGTATTTTCTGACTTATATAATACAACAATATTAGGATAGTCAATACACATGATACATGTACAGATGTAGGCCTATATCTCACCAGACAATATTGACAGGATCACATAATGTCAGGCTTAAAGGTGTAGTCAACTGTCAAAATACGCAGGACAATGTGGTCCCCAGAATGCAACAGTGGCCCCTGGACATTCCACAATGACATATCACCCCACATCCACAGTTATCAGCCAAGATAATAATACTATATGCGTTTCATACCCATCGCCGCATTAAGAGCAGTTCCTAAGTCATATAAACTCTATATACTTGAGCGACATCTATGAGGAAGTAATTCACTAGTTCTCTCATGTGGGCTTTGTGTTGTGACACAAAAGGTTGTGTTACCATGAGGGGCTGGAAACAGTTGAACTCCAGCATATTGACAGTAAGAGCTTTCCCAGCCAACACGGCACACTCAGCAAATATTGGTTTAATGTCGGCCAACGTCGCAGACGTTGGTCTAACATTAAAACAGCATTGGGCCAATTTCTTGTTGGAGTAGTATCTTGTAATCAGTTCAGTCGCTGATATTAATGCTGTCAAAGTGTACTCCATAGGCTAATGTAGGCTTGACCGTCCCACACATGCGCATTTCAAAGCTGTATGAATCTTTAAATATCCACAAGATGTCAGGCCAAGTTGGACACAAAATATGACATTTTAGATGTAATGATGTAGTCAAACCCCTCCCTGGTCCACCCCACCCTCTATTAAACATGTTAAAAGAAGCTGTTGATTTCCTACAAATAGTCACCTGCCTCGCTATGTGTATTCATTGGCCTCACCATGTGGCTTAGAATGTCAAGAACACCATATTTGTTGGGTATTGCCTTATTGGCCAGATAAAAAATCAGATCAAATTCATGAATATTTCTACAGAACACATTTCACAGTGCAATCAATCAGAGCCACTAGCTGACGCTAGTGGAAGGATAGTGGATCTGATGAATGAGAATGTCTCGACCTCTGACAGCCAATCTTCGCATTTCAAATCATCGGTTTGGAAGGCAGTGTCATCTAAATCATCTTCCCATTATCAGGATGTTTCATAGCCCAGCTTAGCATGTACTTACATAGTTTGCAAATGTATACTCATGATGAATTATTAATATATTGGAAACAGTTGAGTGTCATAAAAAATGTTGATTTTGTTCAACCACAGACGTATTTCAGCTTTTACAGCTCAGTAACCCAGTACACATCAGACGTTGAACCGATGCTATTCATCGTCTGCAACGCTGGCCCAATAATGTACCACGATTAGTTATGAATGTTAGCATGGCAATCTTTGTATTTATGTTCCTTTAATAACTCAGTGTTTTGGATGGTGGTTCAAAAAATTGTACCAAAAGATGGTTGGTTGCGTTGGAACACATGATAGAGGTGAGGTGCCCAAACTTGAACAGTGAAAGCCGGGTGCCTGGCCCCAGCTACCCACAGGCTATGGACTGACACTCGAGTTCATCTGATTTATTGCGATATTTGATGGTTTATGTAATTAGTAATGATAGTGTAGTACAGCACAGTACAGAATATTTCGCAGTCTGAGCTGCCGGGTCTATTGTGGACTTATGTTTAAACTGTATGCGGAATGCTTGTACTCTATACCTGGTCTATTATGTAACACCTTATTGTCAATTACACCACGCTCATATCAGACGATGTTGAGCCAGCATCGGAGATGGTGGTTCGCAAAGGAAAATTGTTAACTTCAGACCGACATTTTGTTTGAACTTGCAATATTCAAATATGCTGGTATCCCGCCTGGACACCTAGCATACAGAAGATTTTGAGCCATATGTTTTTCTAGCATTTTAGATGTTTGGCCATCAATAAACAAGATAATTAGTTGAATGTCTGTTATGTGGTGATCTAGCCTAATATTGTCCCTCTCATCACATGAGCTCGTCACTAACCTATCCCCACTCCATAAATGAAAAAAGTGCCTCATCAGCACTGCTGGTTTAATGTTGGTCTAAAGTCTGTGACGCTGCATCATTATCAAGCCACCGTGGGATAAACGTCTCGTATGTACTTGTGTTGAAGCGCATATTAAGGACTCAAACACAAAACGTTTAGCCAATGCTGGTTAAAATTTAGGTTGGAGCAGCGTCGGTAGATGTTTCGTTTTTGTATCATTGAATTAAATGTACAGATAACGATTTTCATGAACTCATTGACATAACGTTACTGCTGTTGTATATCAATATATATTTAAGGGTAATGACGTTACTCAATCAGATGATCATAGCTATAATAGCTCTTTAAAAACTAACGATTATGTAACAATTTTGTTTTATTTTAGATTAACCGATTTAATCCTTATTCAAATTGTTGATTAAACCTAGAAATTACAGCCTTATTTTCTTAATCTTCAAAATATTTTAAAGTCAGAATCAAGTGAAAAATCAATTTTATTATACCAAACTGAAAGTTTTATGGGACTTTTGACCTGGTAGATTATTTCTGGACATGCAATTTGGAATGTCGGATGAAAACAGATGATTCCTAAGAGCAAACATTTTTTTCTCTATTATGTACTCTATAATTATGTATGCTTAGCTATCTGTGCGATTGTTATCTACTCTTTTATTTGCTGCTTGGATGAGAGCTATTCGGAACATTTTCATCCAGGTGTGGGTCGCTAACACATACCATATTGTGCCACAAGCCATAGTAGATTTTCTACCCAACATAATAAAGTCAATTATATTTCCTGTGTGTATCGTATAAGTGTTCACTTGTATTCGTTTGAGAACCACATACTGGTAATAACACAACAGTTTCTAGTTCTCCACAAAGGGGTACAGCAACAAACCCAAGCGGCCTATCAGAAAAGTATGTTAGTTGTCACTAACAACAGTTGTCACAGTTGTCACAGTTGTCACAGTTGCGCTATGAAGAATGAACGCGAAATCTTGTATGATTCTGTAGCCGCAATTATCAATATACAACCGACAAATGAAATATTTCTAGGAATCATGACATCTAGAGACATAACAGTGGTGAAGTCACTAGCGCAATTTATTTATGGTTGCTTCAAACAAATTAAGGGCTAAAACTACTGAGTATAATAAATCTGTCACCTGTCGCTATATTATTCATATTATCATGCCCTCATGATCTGACTTGGGTATTACCACATATCAAGACGGTTGTTGCTCTCGGATCTTATTATTTGGCTTTTTGGGGCCGGTTAGGGACGTTTCCGTCGCCTTTGTTATCAGACGAGGTGGGGCCTTATGGAGGATTTCAGAGTTGCTAAGTCAACTGATTTTCTCCATGAGGTCGGGAATGTTTTTCTTCGATTGTAACTCCGAGTATGTGGTTCTAACTAGGTCGTGATTGAAACAGTATGAATTAAACAATATAGTGAATTATAAAAAGGCTTAATGTTTTTGTGCGAGGGCCATGTCCTGTGTGAATTGCACAAATAATTTTTAACCGCCATTACTACTGTTATTACGTCGTTAAGCTTGCACCACTAGTCAATCTCAGGGAATCTCCGCGCTCATAGCGACTGTGCTTGCATGGTCACATGACACGGAGCTACCTGTTTATGCCATATTTATTGTACTTGCATGATATTATATTTAATTAAAAAAAAATACCATATATTTTTTACCATTGGCTTATTGCATACTCCAGTTACTGTAGCATAATCATGCACTTGTATATATTTTAGGTTTCTACGCTTTCCAGAGTGTCTTTTTTGCTACTATATATAATTAGTATGTCATACGTAGTAGCTATTTTATCTCTGGTTTTGGTGCGGGAAACAAAATAATAGACCTCTATGTTATCTTGGCAATGCCTTTTATTTCATTTTTAGTAGTAGTCATTTATATTATCGAAACACCCAGTTTTTATTTTGGCAATGCCACTTAACATGATTTTAGCTGTGTATGTCATACCATGTATATTATCATATGATTTTAACAAACTAACAATCTTGTATATACATGTACATATATCTCTTTCATTTCTATGACAAATAAGTCTGTAATGACTTTTCTTTTCTGTCAATAAAATATCTGTCTGTCTGCTACAAGCTGATTTAATAATTATGAGCTATCACTTTATCACAGAGGACCCCGGGACATACATGTGGACAAACAGTTTAAGCGTGGTATTTCATGGATATCGCCATACTACAACTACCATATAATATTTGATATTTTAATAACAAAGTCAATTTAAAGATACATGATCGCTCTTTCTGATGACACCAGAACGAACCAAGTTTCTAGGTGAAATAGTTTTTGAGTAATATTCAATTTGGTGAACTTACTGTCTAAAATCAACAGGCCGGAGCTATACATTTCTTGCTATTCATTTCTGACTATATATGATTAGTAGATATCAAGTGTATAACTATTATACGTTCAGAGAGAGAAGTGACAGTGAGATACGTAACAAGGTCAACAGATACACATTAATTAGTGTTGGTATGTGAGCAGCCACTGTCGCAGGCACATAGAGCTGTGCACTTAAGATTAGCTGTTGTACATTTGCAACTCTTCTTACAGCTTTTTTTTGCAAGCACATAGTTCATAGCAAGACTTGGCAGCTTCAGGACGTGTTGTCCACCGAGGATTCAATTGTCCATCATCATTCTCCAGTCGCGTGGTGATGGAAGAGTGCAGTATGGAACAAGGCATTGTTCCCAACAATGTTCCCCCTGATAGGTGGTTCTTTTCAAGTGCTGTTCCAGGGTTGCATGGGCTGGAGGTATTCCTTCGTGAGATTGAGCTTACTTTGCTAAGATTATCTTTCTTGCAAGATTTACTTCATAGCAGGTGCAGGTGCGGTCATACAGAAGTGCGACAAATCCCTCCTGGGTGGCAAAGGACTCCTGTGAAATTTTCAGCAATGCAGATGCAAGCTTCAGGAATGCACTGGTCACTTCTGTAAAACTGTTCCACACTTCCCATGCTGTTGTCTTACCCCGTCCTGCAAAGGATGATACTGTGCCACATCCTGTGACTGCATAAAAAACCGGTAGTACCTTTGCTTTGCCAGGTCCCAACTTGTAAGCCAGCTGTGCTGCTATGTAAAGTTTTTCCCAGTGCCAAATCCTAGCCAGAGCTCATCTACGACCTCATCTCTTGTGCGAGCCAGACAATAAGCACAACCACGTCAGTGTGGACAGTGCAGATGATTTTTTGGGTGGCCAGATTTAATAGCAACAGCTGCATGAACCATCATACTCTTATCTGCTTCTTCGTGATTTCAATATTATCCACAGCTGCTGTGGTGAAAGCGGTACCACATTCTCTGCCTAAAGGGGTTGGTTGAGCCCATTACCCAGCTCAGGAGAGATCCGTACCACTCTATCATGGGTGATGCTGATTCCTCCTAGGCCAGATAACGTGTCAACTAGTTCCCTTTTTCTCGCTTGAGCATGCAGTATCAAGCGAAAATAGATTGGCAAAGGAGTCTTGTCTGATGTTGTGTCGTATATTTGTGCACACATTCTTTCGGTCATGCTTCACAGCATTGTATTTCAGAAGTTGAACTATTGCCAGAGCCGCAAATAATGATGTCTGACACACCTGCCCCCTCTAAAACCATAGAAACTAATGTCAACAGCAGTTGTGGCACATACTCTTCTTGACATTTGTCTGTGAATGAACCGTTGAACAGCTGACATTGTTTAAACATGTTCTTCTCAATAATACGTGTAGCTCTTGCCAGGTACACAGCATCACTGTCGCAATCATAATCACATGGCTTGGGCACAGCACTGCAAATATCTTCCCGAAACTCAAGATTAGATTAGGAAAGTCTCTTAGTAACCACTCCTGCAGTCGGGTTGTGTGGACTCGTTTCTCAAGCACAACTCCGAGCTGTTTCGTTATCTCCATGTAAAAATTGGTGAGGTCTGCCATCTTGAACATAGAAGAACTATCAGCCTCTTTAACCGTTTCCTCTATATATGTCACAAGTTCAGCCAGAACTGCTGAAGAATTGAAATCAACAGTGCTCAGAGTTTCATAAGCAGTGTTGCTTGCAGCCCTCACTGTATTGTGTAGTGATGTCAATCAATTATTGTGGTACTTGGCCTTTTTTGTCACCATATCCCCTGTACTCAATTAACATGGTTAAGCTAATAAACTGTTATGCTCAAGTAATTATGCAAATGTACGAACTTGTTCATCCAGCTCAGGTGTTACTACTTGGTGAAGAGGTAGGTGTTTATCTTGGCAAATGAAGCACACAATTTAAAGGGAATTGTCTAAGCAAGGAGACTGAGATCTAGTACGCTTGTACTCATCTGGGTGAGTACTGAGGACTGGACGGTCATCAGAATAAATGTTGTTCTCCGCTCTTTCTAGCTTGGTATTGATTTATCTTAACACACATGACTTGTGCCACTTCGCTTGGTGGGAAGTGAGAGTGGCTGCAATCCCCTGGCCTTTGTCAAATCGTTGTAAGTCCACGTCCTTTGGTAACGTGCCTAATTTACTGAAAGCTGACAGATTCTAATATCCACTACTTGAATATCTTCTTTTGGCTACAGCAGGACACAGCAATAACCCTCTTGTATCAAAGATCGTACATGTATACTATATCACATAAAGGCAGAAATAGCTAACTAAATGATTTAGAATCGTTAGAAGCGCGAGAAGCACATACTGAGATAGCTAGCAATGATATTGACTTGTCCTCACATTAATCAGACTACTGGTATGGGGTTCTTGTAAGCCATGCACTACACAGGCTGTGCTAAATCTACAATTATAAGCCACAATCACTATATGGATATGGACATTGTTTATTTATCGAGATTAATTTTAATGCTAATTGGTGGAAATAAAATAAATACAGAAAGAAATACACTAATCTTTAAGTTTTATTATTTTAATTTAATTGAAATTTCATGTGACCAAACAGTTTTAAATTTCAATATTTTAATATTTAAGCTTTATCTAGCAAAGTGATGTAAATTATACCAGCAACATTGCAAAAATTTTGATAATTATGGGGGTTGAAACATCAATTGATATCACAGCGATGTACTCTACGTTTTTTGTTGTTGTCAACAATCGCAATAAATGTAGTAACACCCACCAGACCAGAACACTGTAGACAAGTTTCTCAGTAGTGATGTCTATTGTAGAACAATTCTACTATTTCTCCCTGATCCAGTTTAGCCCCTGTGTGTTCCCAATATTCTGAAACTGTATTTAATATGCGTTTCTGGTACGATATTCATTCATTCATTCATCTTTTATCGCTACAGTATATCCTATGAAATCAAAAGTATTACTTTTCCTATGAAATAAATTGATTTAAATACGCTAATGTGGCTAATTATAGCAAATATAAATTATTTGAAAATATCGTGTGAATAAAATATTAATTAAAAGTATTTGTTTCTCAGACCTCAAATAAGAACAATTAGAGGCCACACTCAATTATCTAGCTGGTGTACAACTGAAATGATTGGCAATTGCAATTTTTAGGGCATCCATTTTGAAATCCAATATGGTGGCCATCTGGCGGGAATTTCAGGTGGCTCGAAATCGAAAAAGCTGGTCAATATAATAATATATCATTGTGCCAAGTTTGGTGTTTTCTCCAAGAAACGCACAATTCGGCCTAAAAAGCTTGCTATGCGCTGCACTATTACAATTATTGTTAGCAAGTATTGTTTAGCGTTCGATACGCCACACCATATTAAATCACCCAAATCTAGGTATTGGTAAAATTATAAACTGGTGGACCGAGTGGAAAGAAATGATAACATATTCTGTTCTAAGAGAATCTGGGATAACTTTTTCTGTAAGTATAATTGTAGCTAACATTA
The DNA here is from genome assembly GCA_964017125.1 of Flabesymbios commensalis. Classification (NCBI taxonomy): domain Eukaryota; kingdom Metazoa; phylum Annelida; class Polychaeta; order Terebellida; family Flabelligeridae; genus Flabesymbios; species Flabesymbios commensalis. Next base: position 42,888,719 of record OZ024903.1, read on the forward strand.
TACACGGAAAATACGCTATAACTCTATTTATATCGCATATATACTCTGATGCACTATTACACACATTGATGCGACGCCCCACCAGCAACATTGTGCATCATCGGTTGCATAACTGGTATACACGTCTCGCTCTATGTGTTGATGTAACGAAAACAAATTGCACAGGCTGATAGGTCATAGCAGAAATACATAAAGTGTCTTTATGTATTTCTGGTCAAAGTTATATGACTTACCTTCCCTTCACATTTTTTTAGGAAACATCAAAAATACAATTAGGCATAATTCAATATATTAAAATCACTTATAGTGTATATTCTGCAATGATTTAATACATATACATGTGATAGATTAACTCATTTCTGAACCATGTAGACATCTGGTACTGTATTAACATAGTGCGTATAGGTCTGCATCACCTTCACCTTCTCAGAATATATCACGCCAGCCAAGCTAGGTCATGGCAATTGCGAGAAACATTGTTTTGGTTTGAATAAATGAGTCACTAAGTGACAATAAAAGTGATATACTGTGATATTATGTGTGATATTAATATTTTCTTAGATAAGGTTCCCTCAAGGTGGAAAGGTATGATAATAATTTAAGACTCTAATAAGGGCTGTCTCTCCACACATAAGCATTTGAGTCCGCATCAGTAAAATAGTCAGACCTAAAAATAGATATGTAGCTAAAAGCAGCATCATTGTAACACGAACAAAAGTGACATCCACTGTTTCTGTGAAGGTCAGTGATGGGCACTAATATGGACATTGTTGTTTTGTCCATGTGTTGTTTTGTCAAAATGACCACTACTCCCTGCGTTTGTTGCCAATACCGAGTCAAAATGTGTTGTGTTCATTAAACCATTTATTTCCAGTCATTAGCAGTTGACCATTCCAGCACAAAACATTTTAAAAACGTTTTAAAACGTTCTAAAACATTGTGCGAAACGTTTTAAATAAATTTTTTGTGGAGTTTTGAAAATATTTTTAAAACTTTCTTGTGCAATGTTTTTGAAAAAGATTATTAAAATGTTATAAAAAACATTTCCGGAAGAAAATAAACGTTTTTAAAACGTTATAAAAATATTTCTAAACGTTTTCTGAAAATGTTTTCATAACGTTATAAAAATATTTCTTTGTTTTTCTGAAAACATTTTCGAAACGTTTTAATGATGTTTTTTCCACAAATAAAACGTCGCAGAGGGTAGTGCAACATTAAATATAAACAGGGGAAATATATGTACTCTGGTAGTGTCATTCGATAGTCCAGACAATGAAATTATTATGGGATATTGCGATAGACATGAATGACATAAGAAACAAAGTTCGAATGAGTGCAGTCTGAGGTTGAGCATGCTACTTCTTGGTCACAAAGGCTGATTTTGTTTCTTTGAATACTGAGAGCTCCGGCGTGACAGTCGGTGGTGCTGACCACTACACTAGATCCCTGGCCCTGGGAATGCACAAGAATGTTGACGGGTTTATCAAAGGAAGGGTTTTCAAAGGAAGTTTTCCTCTGAGTAGGCGGCAGGCCCACTCAGCAAAAACACCAATAATACCGGGCGAAAATATTTTTGATTTTAAATAAGATTAAATTCGGCTGAATGATGAATGATTAATTTTACAAACTACAGCTGAACCAAACATGGTAAAATGTGATGATTTAGGACACATATTTTTTGTCTTTCTTTATATCAGTGTAAACATGTATTAGTTCTGTCAGGTGATGTCCAGGATGGAGACACACCGGATCAATTAGAAGAAGCCACATCCTGCCGCATAGTCGCATGTTGTGATCACGGCTGGAGAATTCTACTCGAATTTCATCCTCACAAGCACAACCCGTTCTTTCAATGTCGCATTAATGCTGTTCCAGCATCGTAGACTGTGGGCCAATATCAAGCCATTATCAGACAGATAGAATATCTAACACCCTAGAGGAAGGTAGTATTTTGGCAATTGCCATACGTACATATAATATATTCATAAGTATCTGCTTTCGAGATCAAGGGCTCAGTCGCAGATACAAACAATATTTAACACTGATAGTATAATAAAGTAAGTATCGTATTAAGTATTTTCGTTTTTTTGTCGTTTTAAATACATATCTTTATAAAATACCTAGGACGCTTAAGCCCCTACCATAATAATTATATGCTATAATTTGACGTCATACCAGTATTAACATGATTTATCTAATTATTTACTTACATTATTATTAATCATAATATTATTGACAATAAGCTTGCTAGACAAGACATTAAACAAGGCAGATGAATTTAATAATTGTTATTATTCAACAACAATATAAATATTACGCTAATTATTTAATCAACACCGTATATATACAACACAACTGCTAAATCATGCTAATGGCCCAGTCACATTTCAGTGGCAGCCGTTGGCTCAGAAGTTTCTACAGCCAAAACCAATTGTTATTTCTACCCCTCAAAAACAAAAATCCCACAATCATTTACTATCGCAGTCACATTTTTCTTATGTGATGTGAATTGTGAATATTTTGGGGAAAGAAAATCCTTGAAGTCCTGGCACACGGTCCCCTCAATTTTTTCCAGTGGCAACTCCTCATGTTTGCTCGGATAATACTCCGTAGGCTAGCAGGTGTGAGAAGTTAGCATTATGCCTATAGCAGCAATATTTTTCAGTCCCATTTGGGCTGACGTGACAGGAATGTTGTCCAGCACTGAACAAACCTGCGTGATGCTTCTCCGCTCGCGCTAATCAGGTTTCAAAGAAGCATGCCATTTCTTCCCTGTCCACTCGTGAAGATTCTATATTGGGAGAGCCTCCGTGATCGAGGGGTATATATGTGTCTTGGGGGAAGTCTCATCTGATACTCATTTCACTATAATCAGGAGGTTCTACTGGACCAGTTTCACTTACATTATAGGACTATTATCTATGGTTTTTAAATAAGTTAATTCATTCATTCATTCATTCATTCATTCATTCATTCATTCATTCATTCATTCATTCATTCATTCATTCATTCATTCATTCATTCATTCATACATGCATGCATGCATGCATTCATTATAGAACACAATGCAAATTGATATTTCGTTCGAGTGACAATCCATAGATTTGTTTAGTCTCCACTCGGATGCGAAGCCTGTGTTCTTCTTTCTCGTATCGTTAAATATATATTTACAGACATTCACTGAATACGACGCTGGCCCAACATTGGTTCAACAATGGGCTGATGTATCGTGTTTGCTGGGACCTACAAATAATACAAAATAATACGCTTATAATTATGATCAATTCACAGGAGCTCGCCTCCAGTGCTGTAACAAGCTAGAATGCTGATTTGTAATTTCACGAGGTTGGCTGAATGATAGGATGGTGTCAAATGACACAATCAACCTGCCACAACTTCTATTCAGTAAGAGCTACATGCGTCATACAAGGATATGATGATAATGGAGGTGATAGAGGCAGCTATATGTTTACATGAACGCACCTCCGCAAATATGCTATATTGGATAACGCTTATATATAGCATGTATTTCAAATAGTTTGCAGACCCGTCCCTATGGATTATTGAACAGATAGGAGAGACATTATTGAACACGAGAGACATGACGAACTAAATATCAGACGACTGTGGGCAGTGTGGTGCTTATTTGAGATATTGTTTTTTCCCATCAAACAAGTGTTTTTTTATAATGGGATCACACTGTAAAACGTTGATGCTGAAAAAACAATTTTCACACAGCAGACATAAATACCCCTTATTAAACCTGTCAGCTAAGCAATTTGAATTTTCAGCCACTTGAACCCACTCTCTACTTCAAATGACTGAACTTTAAATATCAGTGTGACGTATTTACGAGATATTTCACTTCACAAAAATTGTTGCGGAAGTGCTGATCGAAACTAGAACAGCTCCTACAAGCGACATCGGTGTTCTATTGTTGGATATAATCTGATGTTATTACAGCTTAACAACTGCGAGAAGATCCTCAAATTATTACGAAGGCAAATTATAGGTGTACATCAAGTGCTCGGGAGAATATCAGGACATCGTATTATTAGAAAGCTTTGAAGGATACCATTAAATCCGCGATAAACAAATAAATGTGAACATTTAAAAAACGAAACAATATTACTTCAAAGCAACTTTGTTGGTGTTATCTGCACGAATGACATAACTCAATGGCGGACAGGCGTGTTTGATGCTGGCTCAATGCTGGGCCTTGTTGGTTTCGCATCGGCCCTCCACCGAGTCCAGATTGTGTCTCCATTTTAGCATGTCACTGGATGTTGAAGCACCTCAGACGACCTTTGATATTGTTTGCTTCCCGTGCAGCCATTTATTAAGTTAGTCAGGAGAGGCTTTTAAGTGCCGTGGACAATGTGTGGTAGTCCGCTGACCAGGCCAATAAATGACCGCTCAATGATCGATTGGCTGTCACTCTGTCACCCGTTATAACCCTTACCTCAGCAAACAAGATCACAAAACATTTGTAAAACATTTGTACAATGTTGGTCCAACGTCGAAGACGTTGGTCCAACTTTGTACAAATGTTATACAAATGTTTTGTGTTTGCTTGGCTCATGCTGCTTTTATTTCGGTCCAGCGGCACAAACGGTAAACCAACATTAAACCGACACAGGTTCAATGTCTTATGCTCACCGAAGTGTCATTTGTGCGAAGTATATTTAGAACGCTGAAATACTCCTGAATTTGCGGGAATTTTTTTTGCAAAAATACAGCACCATTTGAACTTAACCAATGTTGACATTATCAGCTTTTTAATATATTAGTATCCCAACAAATACGACACTTTTTTGTTGGGTTGATGTTTGACGTCTACGATGCTGGCCCAACATTAATAAACCACCATATACTGGGGGTTAACGTCTCGACTGCCCAGCAAACACAAGACAAAAATTACTAATGTTTGGTCAATGTTGGGCGGATGTCGACGATGTTTGCTGGGTGGATACCACGGCATTTCCCCACGGTTTGCTGGTGTGTAGAAGCAAGTATACCTAGTAGAAGTGAAACGAGGTGATCACGAACACCTAAAACGGATCATTTGTAATCGGTGTGGTGCTAGGGCTCCTAACTCAGCGCAGAAAACCAGCATCCTTCTTGATTTAGGGACACTGCGTTGTGGGCGGAAAACCCGCGGTCGAGATAACAATATAATTGTTCCCAAATCCATACTAATCCGGCGCGGACCTGTGTTTCCGGACGTAAGTGTTGAAATCAGCTGAGATCAATTATGCTATTGCTGGACGGTGGGCGGACAGATCCATTATAATTTGTGGATGGAGGCCACGATCTGTTATTATCTAGCTATGATCCGGGCGACATGACGACCCTACATATCAATTATTATCGGATTTTTATATGCAGCATAAAATGTATTATTTATATGACCAAACGGTCAAGCCAATGTCGGAGGCCTCAGTAATCTCAGTCAAATGTCATGCATCACACCGCGCTTATCATTTTTCTGAATCTAACGCACACCTTGTATCCCGGTGTAACCGCCCAGATCACCCCCCAACTGAACAATACCCGGGTAGATTCTGGACTATACTCGGGCATAATCTGGAATATACCCTGGGGTATAGTTCGGGAGCTGCCAGACTATACCCAAGGGTATATTCTGGGAGCTTCCAGAGTATACCCAACATGCCCAGACTATACCCAATCAGATTCAGGGTGGGGTATAGTCTGGGAGATTGGGGTATATTCTGGGAGATATTATATATATGATTACAATCAATTAATTTAATGTTTTCTCGCACAATTATTAGAAAATACACCAAATAGTTATTTTGAATTATTTGATTGGTGGGTTACCATGGTTACATCTAAGTCCTACCCTTCTGAGGGCTAGACTCTCATATAATAACCTTCTGATGGCTAGAGCATTAGCTGTCACTTGTTTTAACCCTTTGAAGACTGGAGTATCATATGTCTCATCGTGCACTAACTCTCTAGGGGCTAGAGTACCACATGTCTCCTATGTTAACCTTCTGATGGCTAGAGTATCACATGCCTTATGCATCAATCTTCTGTAGGCTGGATTATCATACATTTCCTATAATATTATTCTGATAGCTAGATTATTATAGTATCTTGTATTAACCCTCTGGGGGGCTAGCGAATCAAGTGTCTTACGTATTAACTATCATTATATTAACCTTCTGGTGGTTGGAGTATCACATGTAGAACATTTTAACCCTTTGGGGGCTAGACCAGAGTATCACATATCTCGTTTATTAATCGTTTGGGGGATACACTATGAAATGTCTCTGATATTAACCTTCTGATGGCTAGAGTATCACATATCCCATGTATTTAATCTTCCGGGGTCTACACTGTAATTATAATATTTCTCATATAGTAGCTGTCTGATAGCTAGACCATCACTTTTTCGTATGTATTAACCCTCTGGAGGCTAGAGTAGCACATGTCAGAATACAAGTTGGTGCGCAAATAATTAATTGGTGCGCACCAATTAATTATTTGAATTATTTGGTGCGTGCCAAATCATTTGGTGTACACCGATTAATTAGCTAGAGTAGCATAATTATGTCTCATTTTTTAATCCTCTGTGGTTGGAGTATTTAATGTCTCATGTATTAGCCATCTAGAGGCTACATTATTGACTTGTGTGTCTAGCCACCAGAAGGTTAATATACATGTATGAGACATGTATGATTGTCTAGACCCCACATACATGTAATACTGTGGTCTCAGAGATAAGAGATTTGAAGGTTAATATATGAGACATATAATAGTCCAGCCGCGGAGTGTTAATATTTGAAACATGTGGTACTCTAGCCGTCAAGGGTTTAATAATATGAGATATTATTTTGATACCCTACCCTATATCCTAAACATGTGACACTTAATACTCTAGCATTCACCTAAAATGTTAATACATGATACCTGCGATCATCTAGCCGACAGAGTGTTACATAAGACATGTAAGACATGTGATTCAGCAGCATCCAGGGGGTTAATAAATGAGACCTGTGATACTCTAACCCCAGAGGATTATCTAGCTATGGGAAGGCTAATATAGTCTAACCCTCAAATGTTGCTGTAATGTTTATTCACTATCTACAACACTGTTAGACATAACGTGAATCAATAAAAATATTGAAAAACTGTAAAAAAAAAGCTGTAAGAAAAAAGCTCTCAACTGTTTTTTCAGCTATAAACGTCTATGCGAGCTGTTGAGTTTTAAATATACATTAACATAGAAGAAGAAGAAGAAGAAGAAGAAGAAACAGAAGAAGAAGACAAAAAAGACAAAGAATGCCGCTACCACTATGGCCACCTTACACACAAAAAAAATTAATTTCAAGATATTCAAGTTGAAAAGGGGTCAATAATTATGAAGAAAACGATATTGTTAAACAATGATTACATATTAGATATCTACAAACGTGCAAACATGTAGATGGATTTATACAAATATATTTCAAATATATAACAGAATGATAATGAGACGGTCGTCCCAACAAAAATGTAGACTAGCTTGTCATTATATCATAATAATAGTATGTCGATACAGCTTTTGCAGAGCCAAAAGACAGCAGCTGCACACTTGTAAAGTAAGCAGATGCTGCCCTTCGGCTCGACAAGGAAGAATGAAACAAAGCATTGTATTCAGCGCCAATGGAAACAAATGGTCGGCCGACCCGACCCTTTGGTACCAGCAGAGCGAAAGAGGAAATTATGAAAGAGTAAAATGAAATATGGTTAAATAACAATAACAGTAAAAAAAAAGAGCAATTTTGATTCAACATGTTACATATATATAACAGTGATTTATATTACATACAGTATTATATTTCCATTTAAACATCATACCGTCCGAAATCACCGTATGAAATCACCGATATTAATACAGAAAGATTAACATAAAACAATGCTCTGTTCGGCGTCCGAATTCTCCACACACCGTCGGAAATCACCGTCCTATATTACCGCAGACCGAAATCACCGTCCAAAATTACCTTCCGAAATCACCGATAGGCGTTCGAAATCACCAAGACCGAAATTGCAGATGTCCGAAATCACCATGAGTCGAGAGTCATCAAGTGTACCCCCCCACTAACATGTGTGTTTTCACAGGTTATGATCTTTATGGCGTCATTTTAATGTTTTCCGTTCACTCATCGGACATTATAAAATGTGTAGTAAGATATGTGTCAAAGTTACACTAATCAATATTAATACATTTCTCATATATTTTTTATCAATTTCAAGTGATTTAAATATACCGAATCGATATAGAAATGTATCTTCGGATGAAGGCCCACCATAATGTATAATTAAAGTAGATCATACAAGTTATACAAACAAGTGAAACAATGTTTTCAGATTTTAGGCAATCGCCTCAGGCATCTGGGATAAATCAATTCTTCTTGACGATTTATGAGGTAATAACCCCGTGTTCTAGTATTTATTAAACAGAGGCTGACAATGATATGTCGCTCTTGCGGATAATTTCAATATTGTCTTTATTTGTGACCCATCACCAACAACACCTTTGATCCATATTGGAAATTGACTTGTGATATTTTCTGAAAGCACTAGTAAATTAAATGCCCGTTCCCAAATAACATTTATTAATGTGTTTAATTCCATGGGAATGAAATCATATATAAGTTTCTATCCTTTCACAGTCGAACTTGGGTAAAATTTTTTACTAAGACTTCTCTAGGCCTAATATAATAAAAAATATAACAAAAATACGTCCAACATCCGCCTGATTTTTATATTGACGCTCACACATATATTTTGTTTTGTTAGCCGGAGGAAAGTCGGAGATCGCGGTCATTTACGTTCCAACACGTTTTTTCTCATTCATAAAGATTTAATATTGTGGGGAGCCGCTGTAGTCGAGAATTAGCGTGCTCGGCCTCAAACTTCCATGACTCGTCTGGGCGACAGTGTCATCTCATTCATTTGACTATCCTCAGGATGTTGTCCTCAGGATAAATGTGCACAAAAGTGGCCTTAGCCCCTATCCAGTCATTCATTAGCCAGAGGTTGACAAAACATAATGTCCACCAGACGCAACACTAAACCTGATAAATAGATAATATAATATTGTAAGGTCAACGTTGTTGTTGTATGACTTGGCCTTATTATTACTAATGTGAATTTGTAGCTGTAGTCATTTTGGATGTCTATGGTACATGTGTATAAATATTATAAAGATATACATTCTTGCAATCTGTCTCCCTTCAAATTCATGCATGATGGTGTATGAATATAAACGCATCTAATGGACGAGTCAATATCAGCAATATTATGTAATACACTGTACCATGTCTGAATTAGTACTGAGTTATGTGAGACGTGAAACATATTTTTGTTGTGTGAGATTTAAAATGAGGAAACGTACGAGGACAAGGGTAAATTACGTGGAGGTCGGACTTTCGTTGGATAACTAGGAAAATATAAGCGATTTGTTAATTATGTTAATAAAACGTCGTTGGATATACCGACAGAAACAGTCAATTGATCTCATTTTAAATTGTCCATGCGTGGGCTGTGCGTTTTCTGTAAAATGTGTGATTGGGATATCAGTGATGCCTGTGCATAACTAGCCAACATTTCTCAACACAGCGGTTACCGTTATGATATCACGGAGTGTAGATTTATTATCAAGGAATGTTCCATAATCAGATACTAGGAAGGGGAGCAAAAACACTGTTGTGTAAAGCTACTAACCCTTGTTTTTAAAAAATAGTCTTTATGGTGAAATTCAAGAAAATATGACCAACAATTTAATTACTGCAGTTGAAAAATATATATGTGAAACAAATCGGTTTTCTATACTAAGCTCATGTGAGTGACACTGTATAAATGTTTTTTTTTCAGTTTATAGCCTTGCCATGCTGTATTCACACTGCTGTAACATATACATTCTGTTGTGCAACTTATGCACTAACAATTTATTTGGTATAGACAATTCACAATTTGCTGTGCTTATAATATTTATCTTTTATTTATTAGACAGCAGCATGCCTGGTATCCCTGTCTGCAGCCCGTAGCAACATCGGGGTGCTAGACATGGTGCAAGCATATTTATTTCCTAGTTGCTATTTAGTACACTTTTTAGGCCTCAGCCAAAATTTTGGCTGATGCCTATTGTCGTCACCAGGCGCGTCCGTCCGTCCGTCCGCCACTTTTTAGAACTATAACTTGTTTCACATAACTGGAATGCACATTAAACTTCACATACAGGTTATTTATGACTAAAGCTTGAATAATTTCACATTTGACCTTTCTGTGACCCCTTTGACCTTGACTTTTTTCCGATTGACAATTTTTCTTGTTAACGCGATTCACTCAACAATTTTTTATGTTTCGCTCCAAAATTTATACCAGATATCCATTTCACTAATAGCTCGGATGAGTTCGAAATTTAGCAATATTCAGACAGAAACAAGGTCATGGCGGCCAAAATTGCCGAATATCGGCCATTATTTTTTTAATATGCGTAATATCTGGAAAACCGGACCAGATAGCTAAACCATTACTAAAGAACAAAATGTACAATTCCAGGTAGGGATATACCATGAAAAATTTCAACATGAAGAAATTCAAAATGGCCTTCAGATCGTCAAATTTTCTCGTTAACGCGATTCACTCAACAATTTTTTTCGGATGAGTTTGAAATTGGGCAAGATTCGGACAGAAACTAGGTCATGGCGGGCAACATTATTTTTTTAATATGCGTAATATCTGGAGAACCACACCAGATAGACCATTACTATAGAACAAAATGTGCAGTTCCAGGTAGGGATACACCATGAAAAATTTCGACATGAAAAAACTTTAAAAAAATGGCCGACCTGCGGCCACTTCCGATCGTCAAATTTTCTCGTTAACGCGATCCACTCAACATTTTTTTATGTTTCGCTATTGTCAAATGTGCTCCTGTTTCAAATAATTTTCACTTTAAAACGATGATTAGAGGCTGAGGCCTTTTTCCGTCGCCGACGGGCCTTGTTATATTATGTTGTTCATATGACAGCAGCATGTCTGGTATCACGGTCTGCAACCCGCTGCGGCATCGGGGTGGTAGACATGGTGCTGACATACCTTCTACTTATTTTCGGGCTGCTCTTTAGTACACTCATTATAATGTCGTTCGTATGACAGCAGTATCCATGCAGACATGAGGCATTGGCCCGGCGTTGGTTCACTGTTGGCCCACAGTGGATCAACGTTAGGCCGAGGTCTCATGTTTTCTAGGATGGCTACCACCTCAGGCTGCAGCCTGCTGCAGCACTGGGACGCTAGCCATGATGCTTGTATAATTATTTTCATGTCCGAGCTGCTCCCTAAAACAGTTATTATATTTTACGCTGTGTATATGCCAGCAGCGTGTATTCCAAGTGTTCTTTGACATAATATAATATACCTTATATTTAACATTGTTCATATGACAACATATTTTCTATTACCTGCGTCTGCAACATATCGCAATACTCATATTGTCATATACTCAGTTCTAAACGCCACATTGTCTTCATAGTAGAGGAGCTAGTTCCTGTAAGACCCTTTGTTAGGGAGCTGATACAACCCATCATACTGACAAAATCTAATTGTATATTATGTTACAGCAAACCTCCCTGGTCGTAAAGTAGAATTGTGGTATCAGTTTTTTGTACAGCCTATTTTCTAGCATAGGGGGTGTTCTTCGCTATGTTCGTCAAAGTGGAGGTCCAGTTCGGAAAATAGCTATATCTTTGCAATGTATGGATCAATTCACACTTTTGATATCAATACACTCAGTATTCAATTGTCTCGATGCTGGATCCCTCTGGCCTTAGGTCACATTGTGTATTTTGAATATATACCAACTTTGCCCAAGTCACATCTCATTAGTAACTCAGCTTCCTAAATCTTTGCAAGTAATGAAGCAGAAATTATACTACATTTATTGGCTAAAAATACTTTATATTACCAGATTAAACAATGTCTTGAGAAAAAAGTAAGACCAATGTGATTCTATGTGTGTAACTTTAATGGGTCTGACCTCACTCCATTCAGCATACGGTCCTGGTGATTATTGATATATTCTAGTTGTCATTGAGCCCACCAAAACCTGTTTAGATTTGGGGATTGTGTTACGTAAACGTCTTTTGTTGCTGTTCTACTTTACCAAACTACACATGGATATTCAATTGCCGTTACAATGATATATTTCATGTTGCAGCGGAGTAAACAGTCATATCTCCACAGACGTTGAAACATAATTTGCATCAACAAAACAAAGTAGTCATCATGGTCAATTAAAACCACTCAATAAAACATAATTATTGTCCATATCTGCATGTGGCCAAAGTTTTCTGACCCCAGATATGTATCTGTTTAACACTCAGTGGTATTTAGGTTTATAAATGTTGGTAATTTTTTTTAATGGTGAATATATCAGCCTGTTATGAAAATGTGTGTATTTAGCCTGGGCTGAAATCTAAAACATTGAACTTTTCTCGGCATTTAAGTGTATCATTTGTTATGCACTTGTTCTTACATAATTAGGGTGCGCTGAATGCGAATCGGCCAGATAACGTTCTATAAATAGTGTCCTTCACCTTCAAATTTGAAAAACAAAAATGGCTGCCAAAACCACATCTCTCCTCCTTTTTCCCGACAAATAAATGCACAATTTCTCGTTTCTGCATGATTTGGAGTTGATAAATTTATGTCTCGTGTTTTTCGATCAAAATGACATTTCTTTGACCTTCAAATTCAAAATGGTTACCACCAGAACAAAATTATAGAGTTTTCATGTATATAAAATATAATATAATATAAAAAGCACTCTTTTAATGGAAATTTTAAAATGAACTTGGTAATACGACAGATTTGCTAACCAAGCATTTGAAACTAGGTTTAATTACATTACATTCTAACATGCTTTGCTTTGCTCTGCATTTAGAAAGACGGCATGATTTTAATTGTAAATATGTAAAATGACGGCCATCTTGTATTTTACGATAAAATCTAGGTCAGGCAATGATAAATGAACATCGGACATGAGTGTTTTATTCCCCAAATCATATAAAAATTACATAATAAGCATTTGCTACAAACCGAAAGAAACAGGTGTGATTTATATTTTGATAGCCATTTTGTTTTACGTTCATTTGATGGTTAATGTCGCGGCCATTTTAATTTTTTTTTCAAGATTTACTCGTTCAAGATTTACTCGTATTGAATTTGAAGGTCAAATAAAAGTAATTTCTTCACAATGACACTCGAAATAAATTTCTGAAATAAAAATCCTATAGATACCAAAAATTGTGCTTTCATGTGTGATAAACCAAAGAAAATACGGTGTTTTATTTACAATTGGCCATTTTATGTTTTGCTTATTTGAAGTTCAAGGTCACCAAATCTAGAATATTATCCGACATATTCGAATTCAGCTCAACCAAATTATGTAAAAACAAGTGGTTAGAAAATACACTAAAATGCCAAGCAAACTTCATTGTTTCAGATTTCAGCCCTGACTAAAGACACACATTTTCATAAAAGGCTGAAATATTTTCCCATTAAAACAAAATGTGACATTTCTAAATGTAAACAACACTCTTTTTGTAAGCATAGAATATCTGGTTTATAAAACATAGACTAGCTATGGATATGTACAATAATTATGTTTTATTATGTTGTTTCCTTTGACCATTTTGATTAGTTTGTGCTGTTGTTTATTTTGATTATTTCATAGTACAAATTATGTTTGAGCGTACGTGAAGAGAAGACTACTTACTTTACGGCAGTGTGTGATATAAAGTTATATGTTATATGATATATCGCGTATGTTGATTGGTTTGGTAGAATAGCAAAGACAGACATTTACGTAGCCCTAACCCCTAATTCCTGACAGGTTTGAGGGTACCCCCATATAAGCGGTCAAAAAAAAAACTAATACCACAATTTGACTTTAAGCCCACCCTATAAATGATCAGGGAGGTTTGCTCTAACAGAATATATAGTCAGATTTTGTCAGTATGGTGGGCTGTACGGACCGATTTTTTCTCAGGTATAGCTCTTCTACTCTCAGTGAACCAGTTATAAAAGTTTTGTAACAGTACATTTTTTTTCTTGCCCTGACTTCCACTCCAATAGATATACACTGACTTGAATCACACGACGGAGCGCAGCGCACCAACTACAGCAGCCTGCACGAAACCAGTCATCATGTCACCACTCAGCGAACGAAACCTCGTATTACTTTTTTGTATCTGTTTCAATTGCTCAAAAAATATGTTTATACTAAGCTAAAGCTAAAATGCAGTATTTACTTACTAGAAAAGTAGGAAGTTACGATCTTTTAGCTTTCATAAATAACGATGAGTGGACCTCGTACTGACTGCAACATAAATTTGGAAAAATAATACTTTTATATAAATTATTAAACGCGTGTGGTAGGGGGGGGGGGGGGTTGAGAGTCACAACAAGGAAAACCTAAAATGGCCGCGCCGTCCATTTTCTGAACAACATTAAAATGTCTCACAATACTTATGTAGAAATAATGAATAAAGTGTAATTTTCTGTAGTTTGTAACACACGATCTTATTCCACTTCTAACACATTGGGTTCAATGTATCTTTCTAAAAACTTGGCGTAGACATATATAAAGTATCGTTTTTCATGGTGTCTAGTCCAAAAACGTTGTATAAATTTAACTAAATGTATTACACAGACAAAAAACATGGCATGCAGTACAATCATGTACCGTGCAATATGTGTTATAAAATAAATTAGAAAAAAAATCAATTAATTACAAAACCGTTACAAGATGGGCACAGAAAAACTTTTTTTTAAATTATTTGCCTAACATGCTGTAGGACCAATCTGCTTAATCATGTTAATTGACCGATGTATCATTACTTACATGAACTACCGCTCCAACTGCTTGACCCTCCCGGCGAACACTGAATATTCAACCAATGCCGGTTTAATGTTAGATCTTCACTTGCGACGCTGGTCCCGCATGGAATCAACCTTGGCTGAATGTCTCGTGTTTGCTGGGTTGCAGACTCAACTGACAGTGAACATAACACGTTTGCGAAACGTTTCACCAGGGAATACTAAGCCAACAAACGTTCACCCTATGCCGATTCAATGTTGGTCCATCATTTACGACGCTGGCTCAACAGTAAACCAACAATAGTTCACGTCCCATGTTTACTGGGCGAATATCTGCTGTATCAGCTTTTCCGTAAAGATGAACATTATCATAAATCAGATGTTCATATAAGGCCTACAATAAGATAAATATACAGTGTTTATGCTACACCATAGCTATAAATCCCAGACTTATAGGCCTAAATATTTAGTTCATACAAACATGTAAGCCCACATACATTATTTAAACGATGCAGACCTCTGTGAACCATTTCCGGGATAATGTGCCCCAGAAATCAACGTGCGCCACCTGAAGATACATGCCATGCGCATGTCTAGGTCGTTGCCTGGTTACAGTCACACGAGAAAATGGCAGAGGCTGCAGGGAAGAGGATGGGCAAAACATGTGAGCCTAAACAACAAGACATCGTTTACACACAAAAGTCATATCAACACCGATCAATATCATATCAGCACTATATATTATATGTTCTTTACAATTATTACAAAATATTGTACACGATACACCGTTGTTGTAAAGTAGACTTATGTATGCTTTGAGAAAAAAATAGTTCAACAACTCCCGAGCTTATAAAGCTGATCATATCTATGTTTACAGGTACATCATATATTTGCAAGTTCACTTATTACCAAACAGTAATAGTTTGGTGATGGAGTCATTATCATTATTATCATTAACGTGTTTCAGCTGCTCAAAGGCTTCACGTGCTGTCATAATAGGCTGATTACAATATTTGTGTTTGTGGCCTTCCTAACCTATACTAATGTCATTGTACCGCTACAATACATTTTGATCATCTTGTTTGACGGATATAATGATGTATGATAATATCGATAATGAATAAGACGTTCTTCAAGCTCGATATAAAATTTGTAGTTATATAGAAGCTTAATTATTTATATATTAGGGTAGTTTACAGATCGGATTTAGATTTTTATATATGTAGATGTGATCAGGTTATTTTTATTGAAGATATTAACCATATATAGATGCATTTATATACAGTCCTAGATTCACAATTTCCTCAGCCATAATAACACAAGCTATATATACAAAAAAAAACAAAAAAACGCGACACAATCAGGCTAAAAGCATAACAAAATCGGTATAATTATTTTGGCTTCTAAATGTGGCCATATGTGATGATGTGAACATGACCGTCCAAAGACTAGAGTTGCTGAAGTCTTTTAAATTTGGAGTTGCTGTGGCAACGTAGCAAGTGTGCCGAAGGCCCCATTTCTCAGTTATTCCCGTTTTTTATTTTAAATTAAAAAAAAATCGTCCTTATTTCTCGCTTAACTGATTATTGTGTCGCTTTAAATGCAAACTAGTAAAAATGGATTATACTACGACATAGAGAGTGAAAAATTATCTAATTTTAAATGCACCAATTTCTAGTACCAAAAAGTGCACATGTGTGTGTGTGCTTATACTTATCGTAATTTCTTATAATAAGTTTTCTTGGCAAAGTCATAGACAAATATTATACGCGGTATTCACTTGTTGACATTAACCAAAGAAAATTGATTTCAAGTGATAATAGACCAGGCGTGCATGAGGGTGGGGTGTCACCTGGAAGGGAAATAACTACCACTGGTATTTTCTTGTACCTATACTATCCAGGAATGAGAATCCGAATGTTGATCAGGTCAACATGGGGGCTTTTTTATTTTTCTTCATTCTTGTACATAAGGTATAGTGACGCTTACTTGTTTTTACGGCTATTCCCAATAGTACGTAATGTGGCACTGTTTTATATATAACTTTCCCTGTGGTTCTTGTATATCTAAGATATTGGTATCATATGGGAAGTAACACAAGCCTTTCCAGTGGGTATAAACATGTGTTATTACTATCTATTGAATAACTAAAATGAGTCTCGTCTTTTGTCCAGATGTAGATAATCATACGTACAAAAAAACAAATCTGGTGAAATGATCATATTTTATTTTTGGTGGGATGTTACCTAGAAGGAAAATAACTGTCACTGGTATTTTCTTGTACCTATACTATCCAGGAATGAGAATCTGAATGTTGATCAGGTCAACATGGGGGCTTTTTTTAGTTTTCGCCATTTGTGTACATACGGTTAACAGATACAGTTATGCTTACTTGTTTTTACAGTTATTCCTAATAGTACGTGGCATTGTTTTATCAATAACTTTCTCTGTGTTTGTTTTATATCTGAGATCTTGGTACCATATGAGCGGTAACATGGGGATGGGGTGTCACCTGGAAGGGAAATAACTGTCACAGGTATTTTCTTGTACCTATACTATCCAGGAATGAATTTCAATCAAAGCATTGAAACAGTTACTGGCCATGGAACCATTCATAACACACATGGGGTTGCTGACCAAGATATATCAGGCGAGTCCTTTTATCATATTGCTGCTGTTGAAAATCCCCAATCAAGAACAAGAACAATAGTGACAATAAACGAAGACTTTAGGAACGTTAGTACATGGGAAGACAGTAATACCAGTTGTCAGTCGGATGTGTTGGCAAAAATAAATTGATGCTATGCCATAATGGTAACTAGCTCAATACACACATCAAAGTGATTAGGTTGTGCCACGTTTCACAGGTTGGAGAATGAAGGTAACGGACGCCTGTTGCTCACCCACAATGACTACAATCACATATCTTCCAACAATTCATAAACCCATCACAGAATATGACACAGTGGTAGAGCATCTGTATCAAGTGCAAGAAATGGCTTACCAGGTAAACATGCATACGTTCACCTGATGCTTGGTCGACGCTGCAGCAAAAACATATCATGTTTTAAGGAACTTTCAGATGAGTTTGAGAATGTTATTATTTACTTGGGTGACTTTCCTCTCTTTCAAGAAAACTTTGCCATTATGGGACAGTTCGTCAGTGGGTGTGTACTTGAAGATATAGTGTATCAGTCTGGCCTCTCTGCTTCTGGAAGTCTGAAAGGAGTCTTACGTGGCAGACGTTACAATCGACTTAGACTGTACCCGCTATTCACCCAAAACTACAGATCTGGATCGGCTACTCCAGAATATTAACACAATTACTTTCTGGATAAATTATGAAGCTTTCACACAGCACGTCAGAAGTGATAATCTAGGAAAAACAGCTTGATTCTGGATATTATATCTCGACATGATGGATAGACAAATGCATATGGCTATAAAATTAAACGACTTTGACCTGTTGATGTTGGACTGGTAGCCTGCCTCTGCGCTTTACTTTGAGCAAACACCATACTGCTCGTTTTGGGGCCTACTATGTACATTCTCTACAAAATCTAGACGTAACTCAATCAGGTGTAAAGAAATAGGGAATATTAGAGAAGCAATCACAAGGCTTTGAGTCAAGCCCGTGGTCAAGCTGGTGACAGACTTACAACCGAAGTGCAAAAATTCGGAGATGGACTTTTACAGATGACTGGACTCGATAGCGCCTCAGACACCCCACAGAAGACTTGTCGACCATCTGAAAATATGAAGTCAGAACGACGGGTTGCTGCTGTGTTGGTTGCTCTTGAGGAAGAGTTTCTCAACCTATTGGGCTCCAATATTGATAGTTAAAGACTGTACAATTTGTCATCAGGAGCTCCAGTTGAGCAAGGTGTCGCAGAAGGTAAGATCAACGTTGACGGTTGTTGAACATGCTACCCACAAATACATATAATTTTTAAACGAAAGACTGCTCCAATTCCCAGATCTCAATTAAGAACATTTTTGGACGAGAACCAAAAATCAAAGGTGATCGACGGCTAAAGGGAAGATGAAATAATTGGTATTAGAAAGATACATCTTAAGTAAACTTCTGGCAAACACAATAGTCCTTTAGACAATGTATTGGCACATTCACTTATCAGTTCCTTCATGTCTGTCCAATGTAGATGACACTAAAAGGACAACAGCGAAGAGCAAAACTATTTGACGTCTTCATGGTATACTGCACCTTGGTTAAACCTAAAGTACCCGGAAAAAAACCAGATGGTATCTGCATATATAGTTGACTTAATGGCTGCTATTTGCACTATGACTGGTATACCAGATACATTTGCTGATATGGCGATGAAACATATGGACTCCCTTCCAAAAGTTATTTCCGATATGATGTAGTGGCTGATGCATATATACAGCTCGATCTATCAAAAACGCAGAATTGAACGAATACAACGAATATCTTGGACTCAAATACCAAAATACCTATCAATTTCTCCCAGTTTTTTACAAATGGGACAAATAAAGACGCACTCATTGTTGTGACCAGGGATGTCCGAATTGACAATTCCAATAAACTATCAGCTGGTCAACAAATATATTTCCCGAAAAGGGATAAATACTATCACATCACAAAAAAGGGAGTGTATTTATCAAACCGCGAAGAAGCTGATACAAAAATAACACTTTATATAAAATATGCTACCACGACAAATCCAAGAACGATATAATTCTGGAGATACCGACATACCTAATACGACCATCATTTCCAGACTCCTATCAAGCTATGTATCATAACAATGGACATGGCAACCACAAAACAGTCCTGGATCAAGGGAGTTGTAAAGTAACAATACCAATGAAGAAAATCTATTAGGTCTGCATGCTCTCACTGGTAATGAATATATATCTGTCTTCTTCAAAGAAAGAAAGAAAACCTGCTGGTCCATACTGCAGAAATACCCACAGTTCATAGTTGTTTGGAAATGATTGGGGGCCAAATGTACATAAATAGCCCAGCTTGCGGCATATGTTTGCAAGTTGCTTGGGCAAAAGAAACTCCGATGTGTGAACATAGCAAGGCAAAAGATGTTTGTGGAGAAATATAATAAGGATAATATAATATCAGATTTATCTCTCTTCCTAACTGTCTTGCAGTGCTCTGGTGACGATTCCGAGTCCCATTCTACATAATTGGACAGAAAATATAGATGTATTATGTGGGTGAGCACATATTCTCTAAATACGTAATACCGCTCTTGGTCTCATTTAATGGAAATGATCATCAATCCGATGATAGCGAAGACCAGTAGTTGACGAGAAAGCTGATGATGAAGTATTTTTAGTGTATATTTTAATGATTTTTTTGGTACAATACCTGTTTCCTTGATGACTATATATATAGTATATGTCTTTAAATGAGCAAACTCGATTATTGTTTTGTTGTCTATTATTCTGTTAATTACCATATGTCCTCACAGATCCGAAACGAAATCATGGTAATGTGTTTACCTACGTGATTGAGACTAATATAAAGCACACTGGTAGGGCTAAACACTGTCATCTTAAAGTGTATGATATGCTAAGTTGTTCATAAGTAACATTACCAGAAACTAAAAATAAAATATGGCCATTTTACTCGATTTGTTTATGTTGTATTTATAAATATCTACATCTAGGGAAAAGACGGGGCTCAGTTTAGTTATTTAGTAGATCGAAATAACACATAAGTACCACCACTAGAAAGCCCTCCATGCTACCTTTCATATGATAACAAGATTAGCAGCCACAGAGAACGTTACCATGATAATAAAAAAAAAATTGTCACATTATGTTCTATTCAGAACATACGCAAATGTATCATCTTGTTCAATCTTGCTCAACATTTTCATCATTTGAATCTTTAAAATATAGTGACATTTCTAGCAAATGCTCATCTTAGACGTTGCATAATTATTGACTTGGTGAATGAGATATCCCAGTAAACACAGCTTGTCGCTTAAGCCTAACATTTGCGAGGTCGGCTCAACATTAAGCCAAAAAAACGTCAAGGTGTCATGTTTGTCAGAGTCTTTGTATCGATTTAATGGTGACTCCTCCATGCTTGATACGTACTACTGAGCTGATATAAATGTGTCGAAGGGCTACTATTAAGCAAACAATGTGATAGTATATTTCTCCTAAACCCAGGTGAATGCCTGTTGTATAATCTGAGGCTGAGACACCAACGTGAAAGCTATGGCAAGGTGGATCACTTGTGAAACCGAGACACCACGTAGTGACCAATAAAACAAGACTTTATGGGGGACTTATCGCCAGTCATATAGGCAAGCAGTGCATCCCAGCAAACACGAGACGTTAAACTAATGTTTTTAAATGTTGGACACATGTTGCAGGTGGTGGGCCAACACTAAAACGCCATTGTTTCAACATATCTTGTTTGTTAGGAATAGGATGAGGGTTGAAAGATGTAAATAATAGATGGGAAACTATGGGCCCTAGAGATTTCAAATTATCTGCTTTTTTGTGTGCCATTCCCCTACTTGATAAAATATGTCTTTCATTTCTATATAAAAACGGTTTATTGTGTCTCTCCTCTATACAGAGAAGAGGAGACATATAGGTTTACTTCTCACCGCTCATTTTTCTGTCACATCAGTTTTGTGTCTGTGCGCTCTGTTCTCTGCTCCATCTATCATGCAGGCAGTCAAACACAAGACGCTGACCCAATGTCGGGCTAATGTTGGCTCAGCGTCGTAGACGGCCCACATCAACCCAGCTTTTGTTCAAAGCATTGTGCGGGTATTACAAACAGCATGAAGTAGGCCCACTGACTACGGTTGAATGGATACTAGCTAACACCAGTGACGCTGACCCAACATTTACCAGAAATTGGGTTGGTGTCGGCTTGCACTGCCTGACCCGCAGCCCAGCAAACACGAGGGGTTGAACCAGTGCTGGTTTTATGCTGGGCCAGCGTCGCAGACGGTGGGCCAAAATTGGACCAGCATTGGGTCAACGTCTCGTGTTTGCTGGGAGAGTTGGCAGGCCACATTTATGTTTTGCACATCACCGGGTGTGAAGATATTAAATTGAGCCTAAAGACGATTTAGTTACTGTAGATCATCTTCCCGGCAGCAATTCTTGACACAGCGAGGTCTCAGGAGTAGCGAACCTTGCCAGGGAAGATGCTGTAGATATATAAAACGGGTTCCACCACATCAAAATACATAGTCTCTACCTGTCTACTCTTCAGAACTATTTAGTAACATTAATTACAAAAGCCATTGACACAACATCTAATAGCTATCAACCTTTATGTTTACCCTGCTGGAGGGGAGACATATCCAGTTTTTTTTACAAAAATACTAGACTCTTCTAGTTCCTAACTGTAGTAGAAATGTGAAATTAGGATGACTTTGGTTGTCTGTGCCGGGAATAAAGGTGTGTTGGTGAGCGTGAGACAATGCATTTTGATTTGTAAAAAATAAAAATAAATACACATAATTTAATTCACCTTAACAAGTAACAGATTGAAACAGTGCATAATAATTTCGAATATACCAGGCAGACACAATACGTCGAGTCAATGTTGGTTTACCGTTGGTCCACCGTCTCCGTTAAACCAGCATTAATTTAACGTTTTCTTTCTGCTGGGTAGGGCATGGTTTGCTGGGATAAACATGTTTACTGCTGAACACTACAGTACACTACCAGAGTACTCTACCGAAAAAACCCACTGACAACGGCGTCTGTAAGATTGCGCATTGGTGCACTCACATGGTAATGATAAATAAATTGAGCAACAGGTTCAATTTCATCTTGTCAATACGTCATGCTGGTTCCTATGGAAATGACATCAATCTTTTGAATTGCACTAAGTGAGAAATTATTTCTGTAAAAAAAAAACGATAAAAAGAGTTAATCAACAATACCGACTGTCTGGAACGAGGATCTGGCTCGTGGAAAAAACAACGATTTATGCAGGCTGCATCATAATGATCATCACTGTTTCTACACCCATGTGCCGTATTTATTACTTTATTTGAATAATACACTTAAATCATTTTTAACACCCCACAAACCGAGCAAACCATAATAGGCATATAAGACCTTAAACATATTCTATTAGCGTCAGCTAGATTTGTTTAAACCTATTTTATTATGTTTATCTTGTTTTTTTAGTGAGACCATCATTTTCATATTACATCTTGTATATAGTATTATCATTATCGTCAATG
Source organism: Flabesymbios commensalis (assembly GCA_964017125.1). Lineage (NCBI taxonomy): Eukaryota > Metazoa > Annelida > Polychaeta > Terebellida > Flabelligeridae > Flabesymbios > Flabesymbios commensalis. Next base: position 42,911,845 of record OZ024903.1, read on the forward strand.
TATTATTACTATTACTATGTATATGGTCAAGAAGAAGAACAACTTGTGGCACTAGTAGCTGTTTGTAAACCTTAAAAAATAAATCAGACCAAAATAATTAATGGAAATCCATAATTAATATAGATAGATAGATGTTTTATTGACACGATTTCAAGTCATTGCTGATTTATTTGTCATACTAATATATATATATATATATATATATATATATATATATATATATATATATATATATATATATGAATATATATGTACAGCAGGGTTAGCATGGTTAGTTATGTGAATCCCATATCGACATGGTATGTACACTTACATTCCGGCTTGCCATTTACACATTTAGACAAGCTTAGGGTATTTAAAATATTCTTCGCGACTACTTAAAATAATGGCAAAGACCGTACAGCATTATCATGGTAAGTACATGGGGCATATATGTTTTCCGCACCAAAACCAGTGATAAAATAGCTACTATACGTTATTTTAAATGGCATCAAAAAAGCCACTCTGGAAAGAGTAGAAACTTAAGAGTTATATACAAGTTTTTGATTGTGTCTAGTGCGTGTTAGACACAATATTAATGGTTTTATGATCATTAACATGTTACATACTTTATACTTCCTAATTTGAGCACTTCTCAGTCACGCCATAGACATTTCCACATATTATTCAATAACAATCTATCATTAGGTTGATGTTTATTGATTTAAGTAACAAGCAGAAGCTAACTCGCAACAAAAAATAAGACTTTTCACTAAGCATGCTAGTAATATAAGATAAATGATCACCAGGAAAAATTTGGAAGATCATGAAGATGAAGCAGTCTAATGGTCGGCAAAAAAAAGGGGTGCTACAGTCATCAATTCAAAGAAAACTGAAATTAAAACTGAAATGCACACTAGTGATCAGATGATGTGCTGTTTATAATGTGAGACACGCTCTTCATTTGTCGTCACACTGCACATGACCGCTGCACGTGGCCTTGATGATTATCTAGACCGAGACAATTGTTCAGCTAATATACTAACCAGCTGCAGCGCGCCTTTAGCGATGAGCTGGTTGACAATACTGGGTAAGGCTGTAAGATAAATCGTGATTATTTTGATGGGTTTCATTTATTTCACAAGAGTGATTTTAAATTACTGAATAAATCATGTCCCTTTGGTGATCACAATAATGGTCGACGTAGTTACGATAGCTTAGCTATGGTAATTGAGCTTATTTGGAAAGTGTGTATATAGGCATATCAACAACTGGGCCGGTATTCTCTACAAGTGTGATCTATATGTTAGTCATGTGATTGGTCGAGATCGCGACCTCGACCAATCATGACTAACATATAGATTTGTTGTGTAAAGACTTGTGTCACTGGTCCCCAGGCTTTACCATTGAAGCAATGCGTACGTGACACAATTAATGTCCAAATTCACGTGTCCGTACTAATCAAACATATAATTACCACGTTTGCCTTGGCAGCGTGTTTCTTATTTCCATTCATTTGACCTTGGTAGGTTGTTTACCAGAAATTAGGGGTTAGTTTACGTTGGTGACCCAGATAGATATGCGAGAGATTAAAGGTATGACGATACCGCTACGACATATATCTCAATTGATTTCCACAATTATTTTTGATAAGAAATTAATAATCAAAATGTCATCGTCTACGTCGTCGTCGACGATGTCGTCGTCATCATCATCATCATCATCATCATCATCATCATCATCATCATCATCATCATCGTCATCGTCATCGTCATCGTCGTCGTCGTCGTCGTCGTCGTCGTCGTCGTCGTCATCATCATCATCATCATCATCATCATCATCATCATCATCATCATCATCATCATCATCATCATCATCATCATCATCATCATCATCATCATCATCATCATCATCATCATCATCATCATCATCATCATCATCATCATCATCATCATCATCATCATCATCAGCCACTAATTGGTCCGTCATTTAATCTGCAAGCTGATACATCCCTGAAAGTATTATAAATTGGAAATAATCAGCAAATTTACTATTATATTTTCATTTTAGTCAAATTTCCTGTGTAAATATTTTGCACATTTACTGAAGAATACTAATCCAAATATAATTTTCGATTATCGAAGATATATACAACGGATTTTTGTCACTATGTATTCATAATAAAACTGTGCGAATTATAGATCACTTATCTGAGTCGAAGATGACTCCTATATTACCCAGTACGCTTGTTCAAAATATTACTACTATTACTATGAAATTGTTCACCATTAGATAAGCAAACCTCAACCCTGATGACATCGCAATGCTCTGACACAGAGACCTTCATTTTTAAATAGATTAATTCTAATACGATCAATAACTGAAAAAGGCCTAGTTTTAATAGGCATCCGAAATATTCGTCTCGGTTTCATGACACCCGAGTTTTTCGGTAGGTGGGGCGAGTGTCGTTTTTGCAGAGCTTGCTGTGTACAGAAAATGGCCGTCAGTTTGGCCGGTTCTTCGACGAAGCGAGTTGGGCAGACTGGTCATGCCGGGTGCAAACCTTAATATTGTTTGATAATATAATCAATCCCAATGCATAGTATCAATATAATCAATCCCAATTCATAGTAATATCAAAGAAAAACTGCAAGAGACAAGTACAACGGTTATGCATTCAATGTTTACATATTACAAAATAACAATACTGTCAGATAAAAAAATGATAATGCACATGCAATGCGTTCTTGTCTGGACAGACAACTTGTTTTTGTTTCGTGTCCACATTCAGGATTCGACAAAGAAACCTGCAAAACGTTCAAATTTGTGAATATCGATTTTATTAACCAAAAATACCCACCAACGGCATCACAAAATAGTAGGCGAAGAAACATTGTCTACTTTTCCGGCTTCACTTTGTGACGACAATTCTTCAGCGCTCAGAACGCAACTTACATGACTGCGAAACCATATACATTCATTCTCAGACGTGATTGCAAGGGAAACGTATTAAAAATACGATGTAGTTAATCAAGTATTGACCATGGCCAACTTGCAAATGAATTCCCGGTATTCCTTCCTTTCCGTTGTCATTTTCGAGAAATAAAAGCAGCAACGCAGCAAAGCAGCAACTTTTCTTTTATCCTTTCTCGAAGCAATGCTCACACATAATCAGGTGTCATGTTTGACGGCTTTTGCTGACGATGGTTAGTAAGATAAACGGTGAATTTGATCTCTATCATTATTGTCTCCTATGATGCGTGCACAATCGAGCCTGTACTAATCAACTATCACATTCGTTCAGAAAGTGATGGAGAGCGTAATAACGCTATATTGAATTGTGGAAAGATCGATGCAATCTACTCCACGCCAAAAAGAAACAACAACATTTAAATGTATAACTTTGATTTTACATTTATAATTGACAGAATGCCTACATTAAAATATCAATTCGCCTACACTAATCGCAGTTTCACACTTTCGTTGCTTTGTACTTTCGTTGTTTCATATTTTCGTTGTTTCAAACTTTCGTTGTTTCGTACTCTCGCTGTTTTGTGTTTTTGTTGTTTCATACTTTCGTTGTGGCACACTTTCGTTTTTTCGCATTTTCGTTGTTTCGTGCTTTCGTTGTTCCACACTTTCGCTGTTTCGTACTTGATTTAAATGATTCAAAGTAAGTCAAATATTAAAAAAAACATTACAAATCACTTTGTTATCATACAATCCACATGCCGCAGCCAACCCTAGTATCCCAGTCGTCATTATATGCCAACCACGATGGCACATGGAGTTTATTAGTGGCTCGTAGTGGATGTACTGGATTCGGGTCCCGGCCGAGCCGAATTTTTGTCATTTTGGTTGTCAAATTATATCAAATCAAGCTTATTATCTTAATCTTGTTAGAGATATATGTGAGATATATACATAAGTTATACATTGTCATAGGCCTATGTTTACCATTGTCCATATTACACGTTATCCTACCAATTACTAAGGCTGCTAATTCGGTTGAATGTTCTTTTCTAAATTCGTACTGATTAATATGAAAAAGTTTACTGGTGTGGAATTGTTTGGTCATTTCATCAAACAATCACTCGCTCAATTATTTTATATTGGAAGTAACAGGGATATCGGTCTAGAATGATCTATTCGTGTTTTATCATTTTGTTTGTGTATTGGCGTGTTTTTGCTATTTGCAGTTTGTCAGGAAAACCCTAACCTGCTAACAGTAATAGCCTGGACTAGGCCTATTAACCCTATTGACCGCCATATTATTCAATTTAAATTTTCACTCACTTGAAGTTGTGTCTCGCTGACGCGATCCACAACTTCAAGTGAGTGAAAATTATTCAGATTTGACAAAATGGCGGTCAACTCTTTTTATCTTTAACATATTTAAAATGTGGTACTTAATGTGCTAATAGAAAAATGAAAACCCGAATATATGCGGCACCGGCGGTTAATGGGTTAATAATGTTGCTTTATATTTACACTTGAGATGCAATATAGACATTACGTTTCGTGTTTTTCCTTATTTGTATTTTCTACAGTTTTTTACATTGTTTCAAATAAAAGCAAATAATCTTAGCTATACATTCGTTAAAATATGGCTAACTTAGTTCCCGGGTGACCCTCGCGTCTGCGTTTTGGGATTTAATTACGGTTCCTCTTCTGCTTCCGCTCCTCTCCCTTCTTGTTCTTCTTCTTCTTCTTTTCATCCCATGTAGCTACAATGCGCGTAGGAGCACCACTGCCACCTATACAACACACAGATTAAAACAAATCAGAGCACTGTCTCCCTCAGGTTACAACATTGCTCTAAGGCCTATTTACATGTACCTCGACAAAGTAGGAGATACACTCAAATTCAAATCCTGTGAACGCAAAACGTTGTCACGCAGGGTAACCAGCATTAATGAACATAGGGTCAACTTGTTTAGAATGTTTAATTTGAAAATTTACACCTATGTTTTTGACATTCCCAGAATTCATCTGACATGATACCACGATGAGAAGAAGGTTATTACAAAATTCACAAATACCGGTCAGCCACCACAGATTTACTGCTATGACAACATTGACTTCCAAAATATACAAAACAGAACAGTTAATACTGGTAATTTTATATTTACTGTATATACATATATTCGTAGCCTCAAAATTAATTGGGATCTCTTATTAGAATGAATATGTATATCAGTGGTATGTGTGTAAATTAGTATTTACAAAGTTAGCCAGCCTCCTTTGAAATATATACTGCTCTAGCTGCCAAGCCAACAGGGGATATCTGCTTACTTTAGAAGTAAACATATATTATATTTTAGCTTTCCATGGCAGTATACAGGCCTCGATGTTCTGTGAAGCCAGGCGATTATTTATTTGCAAGGTCATTCAAAGGAAGCATGATATAATTCATCTAATAAGCCAACAGCTGAACCTAGTAAAGATACCACCAAGCCGGTATTGAATGATTTGGATAGAGCAAACCCTGTAGATTTAGAATCTGAATAATGCCCTGCTGGTATCATTCAGCATTTTGTAAATACATGATGACGTCCAATTTAGGCATATTTGAAAACTATTTTCACAAAATAAATGTAGTTCCGATTAATATAAACGCATCAAATCATTATCGCCAAAATGAAATGAAATGAATCGGGCTTTAGACCACTTTTGTGCACATATAAGCTAAAATGGACCAGGAGAACCTCCTGAGGATGGTGAGATGAGGGAGATGACACTGCCCTCCAGACACAGGATTCGAAATTCCTGGAGATCCGAGGCCGAGCATGTTACCTCTCGGTCACGGAGGCTCCCCACAATACTAAGTTTTACGAGTGTATGGGAAAGAAACATTTTACCACTACCCTAAGGCCCCGCCCATCATCACTACCTGACTCAAGTGGTAAAATACCCTTATCTGGATGTATTACATTAAAAAAATAGTTTTGCCTTAATTTGGTGGCCAGCTTGATCACCATCAATTCATAAAAATGTTCAATGCTGCCAGCAGGGGATCATCTAGATCCTAAATCTACTTACTTCTCTAGCAAAATCAATCACCACCTACTCGGGTGGGGGGTGGGGGCTTTAGGTGTTCTATTTTACGTGTAGGTCCTACATTAATAAATTATATGCACGTACACACATGTCATCTCAGATAGGGCAGAGTTGAGCAAGTTGTCGCCACATCGCCACATGTGGCGACAGAAACAAAATCTGTGCTATTAAATACGAGTATATGAAATTGACATCCATGGCACTAAAAAGTAGCAATTTGTGACAGTTGGTCTCCTTTCTTCCTCCTCTCCACCGTTATGTGGCGAGCGTTAACCTTAATAATATTGATTTGTGTAGCCCCCCACCCACCCTCTCGCTCCTTACTCCCATTAGCGCCCGACTATCAACTGATTTATCACACACATACTAGTACATGTCGCTATGTAGAACGCAAAATTCTGTGTCATGTTCATGTTGATTTTGCTTGATGATGCTTTCTATATCTATATATCCCAAACTATATATCCCAATAACTGAACAAATGAAAACTGTTTCCATTTTTTTCACCTTTGCCCATTAATGAAAAATCCAAGATGGCCCCCACTAATCAGCAAAAATCAAAATAAGACAAATTCAATTGCAATGTTATTTTTTGTGTCCAATCCATGAGAACGATCAGAATATCATATTTCGATGAAACAAATATAGATAATACTAAATTCCGGACTAAATATTTAAATTAACTTGTGCATACATTATAGAGGCTACATTCCATCAGGAGCTGAATCATAATTCCTGCAGGAGTGACTCTCACCAATGTAATGAAATGGTAAAAAAATAGGGACGAACTATATATTTTGACCGCTTATATGTAGATACCCCAAACCTGTACAAAATGAGGGGGTAGGGTTGCGCAAACGTCTTTGCTCGGCATTTGAGTCTATATTTTTGTTCTGCTTGTTTTTACATAAATTGTGTGTGCTAAACTCGAATCTGTCGAATGACATTCTATATTTGGTGACCTTTGCCTGTAAGTAAGCAAAGCAAAAAATGGCCGCCAAAACCCCATTTTTTCTATATTTGTGTTAAACATTATTTCACGATTTCTGATTTCTGCATGATTTGGGCTTAATACATGTATGTCTCATGTTTAATGGAAATCTAAACATACACCACGTTACACGGCAGAATAGGTTACAAGTCATTCGAAACTGTGTTGAAGCACAGTGTATGCTAACATGCTTTGATGTGCTTAGTATTTAGAATGACGTCATTATTTTTAAAGGAATTATCTAAAATGACGTCCATCTTGGATTTTACGACAAAATATAGGTCAGACGATGAACAATAAACATCAGAAATGTTTGTTTCGGCCACCAATTCATACAAAATCAATAAATTGAGCAATTCCGAGCAACAAATAAAAAAAGAAGTTTATTTTACTTTTTATAGCCATTTGGTTTCTGTTTCATATGGAGATTATTTTCGCGACCATTTTAGATTTTTACTTTCAAATTCACTCGTCAGTAACGTTTATTCCCAATCCCTTAAGTCACTACAAAAACGCCATATTATCGTCAACATGCTTAACAGTATACTTTTAGTAACATTAAATTCATAAAAAACGACGGATGTCTTGAATTTAAAGGTCAAATTCAGGTAATTTCTTTTCAAAGACACAAGAAGAAAAATTTTAAATAAAAAAAAATATTGCAGAAATCATAAAAAAATTGTGCTTTTATATGCGACAAACAATATAACCTATCATGAAATTATCATTTAAAAATATTTCAGAAATCATAAAAAAGTGTGCTTTTATGTGCGACAAACTATAGATCCTATCATGACGGTGGCCATTTTGTGTTTTGCTAATTTTAAAGTGGAGGTCATCAAATATAAAATGTTATCCAGCAGATTCGAATTCAGCACACACAAATTATTACACGCTAAAATACCGAGCAAAGTTCCATGTTTCAGATAAAAGCCTATGCTAAATAGACATATTTTCATGAGAGGCTGCAATATTCTTTCATTAACAAATATGTATTACATTAATACAATTGTAAATAGCACCCATTTGTAAGCATACACATATTTGGGTTCAGAAAACATAGGCCAGATATGGCTATGTCCAATAACTACGATTTCTTATGTCGCTTCCTTTGACCATGTTAGTACAGCACCAGAGGGACCATATATTTGAGGTACCTAAACCGGCGGTACAACATTTTGTCCACATGTCTAGAATTGTTCCCAGGGGTCTCTAGATACAGAATCTGGTTGATGACATTGCCAGAAATGGGGGCGGGCTCTGAATTTGACACTTGTACACCTACCCAATTGGCCATACTGATCTATTACTCGAAAAATCAGGTATTGGTAATTTAACTCTGACTTAAGGGATGTGTATGAGCAAAATGGTACCGCTCATGGAGACTTTTGTGCCCGACATAAATCTGTTGTCATAAACTCTATGCAAAAAAATAAAACAAATTGAAAATGTTGAAAAATTGCATTTTGCAAGATATTTACAATATCTAAAACAGCTCCTCAAGGTGGGATGCTACAGCAAAATTATATTATATTTTACTATTTTATATCCATAGATATATGACCTGATGGATAGAAAAAAAAGTGGCCCAACATTGTGATAGAGTGAGAACGGCGTGAAAATCACATTTTAGCGAATATTTTATCTAAAAATGAGGTAGGTGTACAAAAGTGTCAAATTCTCGGCTGCCCCTATTTCCGACAATGTTATCAACTAGATTCTGTAGCTAGAGACCCCTGGGAACAATTCTAGACATGTGGACAAATGCTGTACCGCCGGTTCAGGTAACTCCTTAAATATGGCTCTTTTTTTGTGTCTGCTGTTGTACTATGCTGACTAGTCTGTTTTGTTTATTTTGATTACCTTATAATAAAAAAAACCATGCTTGGGTGTATGTGGAGAGACGACTTTTTACTCTACTGCAATGGATGATGTATTATGAGAACGAGAATGTAATTATCTGTTACATGATATATCGCTCGTTCTGATTGGTTAGTCAGAAAATCAATGACAGACGCTTACGTAACCCTACTCCTAATGCTTGACATGTTTGGGGTATCCCCATAAAAGTGGTCAAAATATAATGCTCGTCCTTATTTTTACTGGTATTTTTTTATCTGTTATATGATATATTGTTCGTGCTAATTGGTTAGTCAGAAAATCAATGACAGACGCTTACGTAACCCTACTCCTAAATCTAGACATGTTTGGGGTATCCCCATAAAAGTGGTCAAAATATAAAGCTCGTCCTTATTTTTACTGGTATTTTTTATCTGTTACATGAGATATTGTTCGTGCTGATTGGTTAGTCAGAAAATCAATAACAGACGCTTACGTAACCCTACTCCTAGATCTAGACAAGTTTGGGTATCCCCATAAAAGTGGTCAAAATATAAAGCTCGTCCTTATTTTTTACTGGTATTTGTTATCTGTTACATAATATATTGTTCGTGCTGATTGGTTAGTCAGAAAATCAATGACAGACGCTTACGTAACCCTACTCCTAATTCTAGACATGTCTGTGAGATGATGCTCATGATGTCATGAGCACGGTGCACGGTGACGAGCTCTACATCCCTACAGTGTATGGAGCCCGTTAAGTAGAATATAATTAGTGAATAGCAGGGCATTATTAGAAGCCCGAAGACACATTTTTTAAATAATGCTTCTCTTGGATGATTTATGTGGACTAGTGGTTTAAATGTATTTATGAGCTTTCAATCTGGACTTTTATAAAACAATCAGGAAATATTTATCAAAAAGTCAAGTTTGTTTTTCCTATTTTTTGTGGGAACCCTTGCCAAGAGAAAAATACTAAAAAAAAAACAGATTTAAAAAAATCTGACTCTTGGAGCACTATGGAAGATTAAAGGAAAATCTGGATCTATCGGGCTCATACGAATCTGTACTAACCATATAATTATTTCGATAACTCACCTTTAATAAACATGGGCATGGAATATAAAGTGGCTCCGGCTGGTGGCATTTTTTGTAGATTATTCACATTTTCAAGGAGGTACTTGTTTTCCCTGGTTAGAAGCAGGTGTGACTTGAACTTCAACTCGCTCCCCGGGTCTACTGACGGTGTGTCCGTTCCCACGCCATATATGCTACGGTTTTCCAGAAGCCAGATGCTCGCACTGACGCTGAATCCCGGAAAATGTAAGGAAGACTGCAGTTCCTGTTGAACAAATCAATTCGAAGAGTTTACTGTTTTTACAAATATAACTAGTTTTCGTTATTCGGACCTCCGAGCAATTCCAGTTTCAAATGAATTAGAAATTTCGACAAATGCAAAATGTATTAGGCCTACCGTCAAGATTGGAAACTACAATGCACAAACTGACCACACTATACTATCTGTTATTCATATCGCCTCATGATATTAAAGTATTTCAATTATTTTAAGCGTTATGCACGACTACAATCGATTTTAATGTTGTCTCATTAGCCACTAGTCACTAGTATTCGAAACAAGATGAGTGTATTTATTATTTACTATTTGTTTAAACATCAAGATTTGCAATTATGTGGAGTAAAGTCATTCCCGACGTAAATATTATTTATAAGTGAATCAATAAGACTCAGCTGTTTTAAATGCTAACGTGAAATGAGTGAACCAGATAATTTGACCGCCAATGACATTTATCTAAACTATTTGTATAAGATTTTCGGGGAAAGATGTATTCAGTATCAAAATTATTTTTATAGGTAGCAAAATGTTTCTTCCCCGTCCACAATTCAGAATTGTGGGGAGCCTCCATAAGCGAGATATGACGTGCTCGAACTCAGACCGCAAAAACACGAATTTCTAATCATTTGTCTGAATGACAGTTAGAGGCTCTACCGGCCCAGTTTGACATGAATGGGCGTGCGCATTCATTAATTTTAAATGGAAGTATCACGACACATGACTGGCTTTTTATTATTCACATAACACCTACATGTATATTTTTGATGTAATCTGGTGTAATCTGAACACTAAATAAAATATTAAACGCGGTGCTACAGACAGTACAGATCTGCTCATCAAACATTATCATGATTATTTTTAAAATTAAATTTGCATCTACTTGACGCAATCCACAACTCTCCAATTCAATGTTCTACCTTCGGTCAATGTATTGCCTAATTACTAAAAGACAAAAACAATTACATATTTCCTCTTTGACAATGATCCCAAACTTATTAACATTTCTGGATTGTGCTATATTCACATTGATTCAACGGATGTGGTAGAATAATTTTAATTCATAAACATAAACCACTCCAATATATGGCGTGGGTTAAATTTGAAGAAATACTTTTTTAATTGGTTTGAATCTATCCTATATATCTTACCGATAATGAAATATTGGCGGACACATTTGTACCAAACAAAGCATTTGCATCCGGCCATTTTAGACTCCAGCCACTGTAGAGCAGTACCACAGAATGGTGAGGGATTCGTCCGTGCTTGGCTTCCCACAACTCCAGATCACTCACTTCTAGGGTTGTGTCAGGATCCAGCTCTGCAATAAGAGCTGGATTATCGAGATTTTACGGATTGAGTTGAACTAAGGTAGCGAAATAGATTTAATTCTAGTTAAACTTCAACACTAAATTGATTTTTTTAGAAAAAGGCGACGCTGGATTGATTTCAACTGTCATCGCCTTTATACATGTTGTGTTAAGCAGTGGTATCTTTTGGCCAATGATGACGTTTTAATGTGAAGTGACATTTAAATGTTTAATGGCTAAACGTATCAAACGTTAACTTTTTAAAATATGTGCAAAAAAATATCTTCTTGGTTGAAATGTATCTTAATTCAGAAGTGTTTAATAGACGCAGAATTTTAGTTAATGAGTTTGTTCAGAAACGTATAATTCAAAAATGCTACTTTTTCTTAGTGAAAAATACCTAAAAGTAGTTTATAATATCTTCCAGAGTGTATGTCAATGTTGATAAAGACACTATAAGGATGCGATTATCGCCGTGTACACCACCCTCGAGCATAAAGTATCACCCCCAGATGATTAATAGGAGATACTAGTTTCAACAGATGAGACCAGATACAATAGCTCACAACGATAGATTTGTTAGCACGGTAAGGAAGTTCTTCCCAGAGGGCATGTCTCAATTCCAGAAAATAAACACCACTAAATTTGTCATGATGTGGGGTGTATCGGTCGGGGGGTGGGGGGGGGGGGGGTGACACTTTATGTGGGAGGGTAGTGCATCCACAGCATAAACAGGCAAATAAATGAGTGGGCAAAAACAGGATAATAAATCTTCGCCTCGGAGCTAAAGGATCCTATCTGCCACTCTGACGAGTGTCAGATAGGATCTTTTAGCTCCGAGGCGACGAAATTGTGGTATGGTCTGCCTAGGTACTAAATCACAGAGCACGCTAATACATGAGACACCATTCTCATCATGATTAGCATCATTGTCCATTGACAATTAATGATACTCAAAGAAAATACATTGCAATTGACTATTGACTACAAAATGATCGGTGATTTACGTCATCCCCATGTGTGAAGATGCAGCCCGGGATGGATCAACCAGTGCTCCTTGTATATGGTGTTGACCAAGACGTGCATGTCTCCACCAGTTAAACAACCTGCAATGGTATCTGACTGTGATGAAAGACTGTCATGGACATTTTCTACATGTACATGTTTATTGTCGCTATCTGCCTGGGGAGAGGAAAAAAAGTTGCAGTTGAGCAAGTTGATAAGAAAGAACAATTAATTAATTTGACCTACTCGCTCTCACTCATAGTCCGGTCGAAATAAGGGAATATGTTCTCTAAAAAAGTGCCGAAGGCATTTTGGGGTAAAAGTGTTTTGAAACCTGTTTTAACCTAATTTGAATGTGCTGATTTCAAAAATGCTGTTTGCCAAGCTCGATTTCGACCCTTTGACCCCTAAAATCGCAAAACAAAATAGTCAATGAAAATAGCTGATTTAGAGATAAAATCAACAATTTGTATTGGCACAAATCATAAATTTGACATTAAAACTTATAAAACTATTTGAACGTAGCAAATGAAGATATTATATTTTAATTTTAAAAATAATTTAACCATTTAGTCTCTAAAATTACTAATAATAATGTTATATTTTGTTTTCTGTTGAAAGATGCATTTTGTGATGAAAATGTCTCGATATAAGCTTGAAAGTGACTCAAATATAGTGATTTAAAAATAGTATTCTATATATTTGATCTAACCCTTTAACCCTTGAAACTAATAAACTAACAAACAAACAAACAAACAAAGTGGACATAAAAAGTATAATTAAAAGCAACAATATGTAAAATTGTGGATAAAATAGTACATAACCACTAACAAGTATGATTTTAAAATTAATTGCTAATTATGGCTTGTCTTAACCTTATAACATTTAAAACGTTTTAACCCTTTGCTTCGTGAATCACGTAATAATCAGGTGATAAAAATGTCAACCATTGCTCGGCGTGTGAAGGCGGGGTAACAACTATAATAAAAAAAAGATCATATCATATTTAACTGATCGAAGCAAAAATACTCATTTTTAAAACAATATTTAATCGTATATTATATAATTAATTAATACACCAAAGAATATGTTTCTTTGGGGCTTAACTACATAAGATTCAGGCACACAAGCTCACACTCAAGGCTCTATGTCTAATAAGCAGCTTGGCTCAAGTTTCGTGTTCTACCCCCTGATTTAAATAAGAACTGAAAGACGGCGGTGACTGGCCGATCTCGTCCACAGGCTCAACCACTCTTCGATTGGTCGGGGGTAGAATACAAGACTTGGACCGCTATGTCTATGACAAAGACATTTTCCAAACATCCTTTGTCTTCGCAATCACTATGTGAGTCTACATATCCCTCCATTTTTAAGTAATAATTATAGGAATTAAATTTTAGCCATAAAATCCCTTTCCATTTTTGTGTCATGACTCAACTTGTAAGCAAATATTTAAAAATATTAAAACTAGATAATTGGCTTAATAGTAGATCCATATCACAACAGTAACGACCAGTAAAATTATTAGCAGACCTAACAAAAAACTTATCCTGTTACAGTATCAAGTATCAGGTTTTTAAATATTATTATAACCAACACTGCATTGCTTTCATCAATGAATATAATTTAAAAAAAGATCTGCTGATCCGGATGTAAGCAAGACAATGCTAATAAAGACGACATTTTATGTTTATCTCAACAATTTAACACAATCCCTATTTTTGTTAATTTGGTTTAATGTATCTGTGCTTAGTTTGGGTGGATTGATCACGATTTGCTGCCACCCACATGCGCAGATTGGGCAACGTTTTTGGGAGTGGGGCTGCCATGACAAAGCTATCATTGATCAATGACGTTAAATAAAACAACGCCCTTGATTAATATCTATATCGAAACCGTAAAATTCAACAGACTGTGAAAATATAATGATAGTGATCATTTTAATCTGTTGAAAATGAAAGTTGTCAGTACATCCTAAGATAAAACGAAAGTTTTCACCATATTCGGATCAGTATTCTAAACCCGACCATTAGAAGAGTGGTTCAGCTTGTCACATGATGAGATCAGCCAACCACCGCCGTCATTCATTTGTAATTTAAAGTAGGGGTAGAATACCATACTTGAGCCGGATATTCTATATTCTTTCAAAGCTTTACAATAGTGATCACATTGAAAAAGTGATTCTCCTGCGACTAATCACAGCATACCATGGTCACTAACATTATAATTTAAGAACTTCATGTTGAAAATAATGCTGATCTCACGAGTTCGTTCGTATATTTTTTCCATAAGTGATCAGGTTGAACGATGCGAAAAGCATCATGCTAGGTGAAAGATGAACATGAATGTGTTACATGGCTTTTTATTACTCTTGTAATATCTCCCATATATATTTGGTAATTGTTCATTAAGATATACTTTAATAAAATTGATGTTGTCTTTAACACATGTACAAATTCAGTCCAATCAAGACTCGTCTGATTGGGATGATAAACTCCTAATAAAAATAAGTAAAAATTATCAATATTGATTTATAAAATAAATCCCTATGAAGCGTGTGACCTTCTTTTAACTTGGGGTAGAACCAAATGCTTTAATTGCTTATTTTGAAAACATGACTGGCAAAATAGTTGCGGACAAATAAGTTCGTAAGTTTTACATTCCAGACCGTGTAGCTGGTTACCTGCCTCACCAATACACATTTGATTTACATGGTTCGAATCTCAACTCGGCAATCATCGTTTCTATACATAATACATGTACCCAAATATACATGCAATGTTCAATAATAAGCATGGTGTGGCCTATAAAAATGCCGTTTGCTATCATTTTAAAAAAGCAAGACATAAACTAGATTTTAAGTCCCGTTATTAGAAGAGAAGGCAAAAAGTGACCTAAAACGCATTCGCAAACTCCCCTATGTTCACATTCTGAAGGACATTAAATTTTACTGTGATTGGTTGTGTCACGGATCAGATATTATTGTGTGCTGGTGTAGTAGGTCACACATTCTGTTCTGTTCTGCAATTTCAAGCACAAGAACCACTACCCTTATTACAACATAATTTTATTGGAGGCACGTACAATACCATATTTTTATCTGATGGCAAACTATTCCAGCTCACATCTTATTGTTGCATTCGTGGTAAGCTTGTAATAAAAAGATGTCGCTTCCGCATATTCCAAACTAGGGTTTTGGAGATGTGTAAGATATTTTTTATTGTACATGTTGATATTAGTACGGGCTAGGCTATGCAACCTATTAGAACTGATTTTATTAAACAATAAAAAAGTATCGCAAATAGAAATAATTTTAAATCATAACGGGTCTTATTTGTAAAATGTTCAAGGCTTACATTCACTGAAAGGTTTCAGCCCACTGCACCAGGGTTCGAATTTCGAATTGTGTGTCTGGAGAGCAGTGTCTTCTCATTCATCTCACCATCCTCAGGATGTTCTCCTGGCCCAGTTTAGCCTATATGTGCACAAAGATGGCCTAAAACCCCATTCATTTCATTTTAATTTCTTAAAAATTAAAACTAGTAATTCCAACAAAAAGGCTAGGATGAAATTTTTACCACACCGGTATTATTTTTGCACATCCACATGAAACATATTCCACAAAATCAATGTTATACGAGCATTTCTAAGGTAAAAACTTTAAACGCGTTTTCTCAGTAAAAAAAACATGAGTTAACATGTTCTTGTATAGAACCCTATATATGGTAATTATTAAGCAATTTACTGAAGCGTTAGCAATTTATTTTCAATGTTGTATATTAGCTCCTTGTTCGACCTACTGTCTAGTGATTTTTTTTCTTGAATGATAATATGGACTGTGATAGGAAGTGTCGCACTAGAACTTTCAATCTCGTTATTGATAATCATATATTACACATGACATTGCATATACTGATATGTTATAAGTACTTGAAAAAACAATACATTTTGCGGGGTGTTAGATGATAAAATGCGTGTTAAATATAAATGTAACTTAGTAACCAAAGGGTTAATAAATTAATAATCCTGCTATATCTCAAACGTGTTAATACAATATCATTGTATATACCTATTTGTAAGCAAAACGCATATATATTTCATTTTCACATAAGATCGGTGGTTATTTTATTTTGCTATAAGGGATTAAATGGTCAAAACAGAGCTTGGCAAACAGATTTTTTAATTCTGTACACCCAAATCAGGTTAATAAAGGAAATCTTGACCTCAGTGAGTAAGTAATTTAATAAAGAGTTAACAATTTATGTTCAATATCTCATATGTTCTTTTATTTAACCGATTATCTTGTGTTTGTTCTCATCAATTAAGGACAATATTTGGATTATAGGGTTCAAAGTGTTGAAGAAAAATCTACAACCTACAATATAACATTGATAATAATTTATTACACATCGTGATTTGTGAATGTTCTAAACATAGTAGGGACCTACTATATTAAATAATAAAATGTGTTTAATATAAATTTAGCCTTTAGTAACCAAAGGGTTAGAAAAAAAATTATTCTTTTATAATTTCAACGTGACTAATCTATTAATACAAAATGATTTTATATGTTACTTTGTATACAC
Source organism: Flabesymbios commensalis (assembly GCA_964017125.1). Taxonomy (NCBI): domain Eukaryota; kingdom Metazoa; phylum Annelida; class Polychaeta; order Terebellida; family Flabelligeridae; genus Flabesymbios; species Flabesymbios commensalis. The sequence goes on from OZ024903.1 coordinate 42,928,966, forward strand.
AAAGCGTAAATCTGGTATTTTTCTATAGAAAAAAGTGATTATTTTAATTTGCGATTTTGGGACTCGAAGAGTCAAAACACAGCTTGGCAAACAATTTTTTTAATTCAGGACACCTAAATTAGGTTAATAAAAGTTTCAAAACACTTTTACCCCAAAATGCCTACAGGACTTTTATTTTGTGGAATTTCGACCGGACTATCACATATAAACTGAAAAAGTTCGGACGCATAATGGCACCATTGTCGTTCATCCACAAGTACCAATAACTTGAATTGGATGATGAGGAGCTCACACCAGAATCACCATCACACAAAGCACAAAACACGGTAGTGCCGGGTAAAGTACAATGCATAAAACGTATAGAGAAGCTGTGTATAGACAGATAGACACGACAGTCGACTGCAATATCCTCCCAATGTACCACATCACGTAGGTAGACTGACATCCTTCTCTAACCCTTACCGATCTGTACACTCACCTGCTCGGTTTGATATGTCCACCACAACCGCGGGAGCTATCAGTCGCTCAACCGGGATTTGGTCTAGAGTCCAGATACTGTCATCTTTGTAGTTAAAGTGTGATGGGGCATCCATATGGGTACCAGCGTGTTCACCACTTGAAAATTGGTTCATATGGAACCTGTATAAAGAAAGATGTTACTAATTTATTTTTATTTGTACTCATCTTTATATAGGCCCTATGTATCGCTACCACAACTACCAACCCGACGTGAATAAAACATACCCTGGAAACCAAACCAATAATATATACTTAAAATAATTGTTCTGAATGTTCTTATTCAAATGAGCGGGGGGGGGGGGTGGCTCTGGTCTGATGCTACGAGCTGTCACGTCTGGGGCCTATTCCGTTATAGGTATTCAGACTTCAAAACAAAACAAGAAAAGACAAATTAATTACATGTGTTCAAAAAGAACATGCGTATTTGCCAGGAATGTTAAATATCATTGCAACATTTTTTACAATTCTACTACATATCATATTAGTTTGTGTGATGAACCACGTTTAATAACGTGTCTGAAACCAAAATGTTTGAAGATTAATTGCATGCTGATTCTGAAACTCCATTTCTTAAATGCCGCACACATTTGCTCAGAACAAAACAATTTTTGACTTTTTTGCGTGTTTTTTTATTAAAAAATTATAAAATCGTTTTTTTACCCGTGATACTGCTTAAATGTATCTACATAAGTACATGTGGAGCCAAGTTAAACTATGGCTGATTATATGTGATCCAATAATAAGACGATTTTTTTAACCTTTTTTTCGAAATATTTATAATGGCCGTAAACCCATAACATAGTATTCAAATGAAAAAGAGCTCGCTAAGACATCTATGACGACTTCAGATTGTAAGGGTTGAAGGGAGTATGATTTCATTTGAGATTTGTGTGATTTGTTTTGACCTGTCACTCATTCTCGTAGTTAAAGAATATTTTTATATTCAGCTTTTTCATTTGGGTGTCGCGGGGATCACTAAAAGAGGTTCCACTGTAGATGCAGTTTTTGATTTTTGTTTTTTTAGGCGTACTGTGAGTGAGAATAACTTATTTCGGCTTGAGACAATCTGATTTCCCCGCCATAGTAGATATCAGATGGGCCAGGGCTGCACTATAATTATCACTTATGGTTAACATTTGTTCTATCTGGTGAAGAGCAACTACATTGGCTGTGATATTGCCATCTGCTCCAGAATCGCTGGACCTGGTGCTAATAATAGAGTATGCTTCATCAACTGTTACTGACGAGTTATACTCTGATATTCTGATAATTGTTGAAGCATCAAGTATGTCTTTTTTGTCAGTACTGTCAGTACTTGTATAAGGTCACAAAGCTGTGTCCTTTGTGTCCTTTGTCTGAATGACAGATCGAGCAACATAATTATGTTTTGTTTTAGTGAATGCCGATAACAGTGTCGAAAGTAAGTGTGTATGTTTAGTTGCCTACATCACCAATCAGCGAGCTGAAAATTGGATGGGAAACAGTTTTTTCAATGTTCACAAAGTCTGGTCTAGACTCTAGAGCTATATATAAAAGTCATATATAGGTTATTGGGGGACTCTAGACTCTAGAGTTATATATAAAAGTCATATATGACATAAAAAAATAAGGGCACGTCAAGGGTTCGAACCCAGGACAGTCACCCCCCGAAAATTAAGATGAGGCCCAAGTTGGTTGCTTAACCTGGCTGATTCAGCAGAGTGGTTTGTGCTCGGTACACTCAGTAGGTACGATTAGTCGCATTCGGCCTTAAGGATTATGATGTGGGTGGCAGGATGCTTCACGAATGAGTATAACCCTCAGTGGTACCTTCTGGACAGTGCTAGGGAGCCACGGGTTTACACCCAACCTGAAGACCCTGGTTCCCGCCCCGTTGGTTAGTTAGCCCATAACTAACTAACTAACACTAACTAAAATAACTAACTCCGCCAGATCCGTTGGGGCAGGTAGAATTCCTGCTGCTTAAATACCTTGAAAAGCTGAGGTTTACCTGCTGAGTCTACTGGGCATGAGCCACGTTGCAGATGGGAGTTTCCAATAGCCTAATTGTAATGGTGTCTGAGAAGTGTCCTGTGAGTCAGGCCAAGGAGGTCCTCGTCCCTCGCCGATAGCTCAATGGTAGAGCACCCCCGTACATAGGGGGAAGGTCGGTGGTTCGAGTCCACCTTGGCTTGGGACATTTTTCAGACACCATAAAATTTGATTCTATCTGGAAAACTCGGCTGATAGAGTCAGAGTAGTGTCATTTAAATATGTCCATCAACGCATTAATGCATTCTGACGTGAGCCTCAATGGTTCGAGTCCACCTTGTCGGAAAAAATAAGGGCACGTCAAGGGTTCGAACCCAGGACGGCCACCCCCCCAAAAATTAGGATGAGGCCTAAGTTGGTTGCTTAACCTGGTTGATTCAGCAGAGTGGTTTGTGCTCGGTACACTCAGTAGGTAGCACTCAGTGCACGAATGAGTATTTAACCTCAGTGGTACCTTCTGGACAGTGCTAGGGAGCCACGGGTTTACATCCAACATGAAGACCCTGGTTCCCGCCCCGTTGGTTAGTTAGCCCATAACTAACTAACTAACTAACACTAACTAAAATAATTAATTTTTGTTTTAGTGAATGCCGATGACAGTGTCGAAAGTAAGTGTGTATGTTTAGTTGCCTACACCAATCAGCGAGCCGAAAATTGGATGGGAAACAGTTTTTTCAATGTTCACAAATTCTGACCGAAATAATATTTCTTTTTTAAATACATTTGTTTGTAAACTTGTCATCTCTTGCGTAATATATATCCGAACCGGTCTGTTGTAACTGTTAGTGGTCTCCACAAATAAACATATTATATATACACAAAGAGATTGAAATCACTCTGCTTCGCAACTACTTCTCTTCAAAATTGTTTTGTCTGGTTTATGACCGAGTTTTATGTGTTTACTAAATAAATTATGCAATAAAGAAGCAAATGATGTTATATTATCACAACTAATTCACATTGTGTATGTTAGCTGTTTGTTTCAGATCTCGAAATAAGCCATTCAAATCTTTAAGATTTGCTGCGGCACATATAGATGTAAACTGTGCTGCTCTGCAAAGCAAAAGGCAGTATTTGATTAATTGTAAAGTTATTATTGTATATCTAGACGTAAAAACTGCATAAATTGTTTTTTTTTTGTATATTTATTATTTAATATTACATATAGTTAATTCAGAATTTTTAAATTTGTAAGTAAATAAATATATTTAAAACGAAGAAAAAAATTATGTATAATTATGTATAATTGAGCAGGTGCGTAGGGGCCGTGGGCGGGGGGAAACCGGGCCCCCTTTACATCACTCGATCTTGCAGTTGCCCATGGATTTTTTTCTTGTGCCCCCCCCCCCCCCCCACCCTCCATATTATGCTGTTACAGGCCTGTTGAGGGGCATTGAATGATTTAGTCCGAGAGCCCGGAGGGTTTTATTCATGTTTTTAGGTCCAAATATCCCGACAGTTGTTTCTATAGGGGAAATGTCTCAGGAGTTTAAATCTGGAACTCTTACCAACCCAAAGATGACAGATTTTTTAAAAATCGACTTTAAAGTAGGGTACCCTCAAATAAATTTATGATTCTGTAATGGCAAATTGATAACGGATAAATAGGTTTATTACTCATTTTTATGTATATACATGCCTATAAATTTGTATTGTTAGTCTAATTATGGCCGGGAAGGGCCCGGAATTTAAAATTAGCACCTTTGCAGACCCAAAGGTAATTATTTTGTCTAAAATAGCAAATAAATTGATGGTAGTTATCAAGGATTTAAGTATTACTTGTTTCACTTGAACATTTGGATTAACATGAATACAAGCAGGTTAGTTATTTCTATAGAAAAAATGTCTCAGGAATTTAAATCTGGAACTATTACAAGCCCAAAGGTGGCAGGTTTTTTTTTAAATCGACTTTAAAGTAGGGTACCCTCAAATAAATCTATGATTGGTGTGACTGGCTGAAATGTCATCTGTGGTGACCTTGTTGTCCCTCTCTTGTAATTATGGCTTGACATGTATGGGTATCTCTCATGCAAAGTGATGAATCAACACCCCTGATACATTGCTAACTGAGTGCTAGAAGAGTTAAGGTGCCACAACTATGACATGTTCAAAGTTGAGCAATGCAGAAATCCGTAAACATGGTAAATGTTTTCAGTACTAGAGAGTGTGGGGGCCACAGGGTGAGCAATCAATAAACGTGTCAGCCTGCTGATGATATTAGAATCGTGTACTGTCATTTGGTGTTAATCGAGGCGCATCAAAACAAAACGATCAATCAAATTATATGTAATTACGCTTAATTATTATCACCACCAATTGTGATAATGAATGGAGCTAAATATGAAGAAAGATGGGCCACGAAGCGGTCGATCAACACAATATCTTTATGTGATGTTATTTTATATATATATTATATATTGTTTTATTATTTTGTTGCATATTTTCAAATGTATATATAATCAGGGCCCATTTTTCAAAAAAGTGCATTCTTAAAGTTGGTAAGGCAAATTTTAGTAGAATTTGTCATGCAGTTGTTTTTACACAATTCGGATATGCTGATTTCAAATCTGCCCCGTGCCAAGCTCGATTCTGTCTTTTTCCTACTCAAAATTCAAAAACAAAATACCCGCCAAAATTTGTCAAAATGTCACAACTGTACATCACGGCTTGGCTCACAATGAACACAAAAACATCATTCAGGTGTCTAAAATAACATTTTTGGGTTCAGAAAATGCAGTTATGATGTTTCCGGAGGTCATATAGCTACCATTATTATTGAACAGTGGCCGCTAGAGGGCAAAATCCAAAATGACAGCCACTGCAACGTAATGTGCCTTAACTTTACTTCTAAATGACGCAGAATGTGTTTTTGGTGTCTACATTTAGGTTCTCACACCAAGGAAACCAATTCAGAGCCGCGATAATATATATTATCAATATTTCACAAAGTTATGGGGAACAAAACAAATGTTGCGCCAGAAAAACAAAACATTGTAGTAAAGTGTAATAATTTATTTAAAAGCCGTTTTTTCACATTCAGTAGTCGAGGGAAACCAACGTAAGAGTCATTTGTAAGAATGTTTAGATTACTGACAAAAATATGTTTTGATTGCTGATCACTGCCCGGCACTAGATAACCTGTCGCTCACCATATATCCGCTCTATGCCTATTGGTTTGTGGCCTATGTGGTATCCACCTTTATCGTGCTTTTTACAGCCGAGAATAAATCAATTAGGGTAATTTAAATGCCCATTGGCCACGGGTGGAACCCTTGGGCCAAGCCCTATACTAGGTCTTAGCAAAACATGAAGTTGATCCATCACGGTGTTCTGCATAACCATGACAATGATGACACGCATACATGTTTGGTCCTGTTAGTATAATCCACTTTATATCTTATGCTGGTCAAAACGTCCACATCACATCAATAATATGTTTCTTAAACGGATTGACAATTTACATGATAGAATCATCTTCGGTTTTCTATTTTTAGTCAGAAAATAGCCAGATAATGCGGTGATAACACAGTTTTCAGACAGATATAAATGAACGACAAAAATGTAATATACACACATATCTACACCTTTAACTTAAAACTAGGATGAGATAGATGATGTCAGTGTCAATAACAATGATAATATACAGTTACACGATATCGAAAATATGTAATTTAGTGCAGAAGTTCACTTATATAATATATTTTGAGCATATGAGATTATTGTTTGAAGACACCCGAAATCTAAACAGAACAGTGAAGATGGAGCTATCCACAAATATCATTTCCTAGGGTAATGCTCATATGTTGGGGTAATATACTGATTATGATTTTTTATGAATATATTATGAACATAGACTATCTTCAGACGATGTTAGTAACTGACCCTACTGTTGCCAACTCAATGCTAAATTGTGTCATAAACAAGTCCCTAGAGATTATTAAGTACACTGTTGCAACAAGATAGGATGCAGAATATGTGGTAATTGGGGTAAAATACATTGATACCGTTTGTAACACGATCAGGATGTTTTCACATAAAATACAGAAACTTTCTATATGTGGTCGTAATGTCGTGGGATGTGTATTGAATCAGTAGGTTCTGTTCATGCATAGTTCTAAGCTCTCACTCTCAAATAATATACAGTTGCACAATATGTTCAGTTTTGCAGGAGGTATAATTGTTAGAGACAATAAGTCTTACCATATATAAAGTAATGACATGATGACAGCTACAGCCCTAATGGGATGGCTCAGTGTACAAGCTACCAAGGATATGTATAGACTGATCTACTTATGGACATTGTTACGAATTCCTAAGTTATTTAAGAAAAATATGTCTAACCTTCTAATAGAAACATCCCATATGCCTTACTCAAAGCGTAAAAAACAGGGCTCTTGTCTACGATTGTTAAAACGTGTCACAAATATAATATACAGGACAAAGTTCTAAGTTTGTTAATTTTAAACCCAAACCATATTAGTCGTGAGCAATGAAAAAAAATAGTAAAGAATGTAATATGGTCACACTATAGGAGAAACTGGTATATGCAGTGTATACTATTTAAAAGTTAGTCAATGTTTGTAAAAAGTGTAAATAATGTTGCAATGAGTTGATGTGGCGTTTGTGTAGAGACCGGCCTTAGTCATTTAGAAAGTGTAAATGTACTGCTAGATTTGTTGTTAGCTCCGTGAACTATTATACTATGTATACTAAATCCAGTGAGTTGTGTCAGCTCTGTTCAATCATTGACGTGTACAGTCGACTATGTCATAAGCACGTATTATGTGAATGATCAGCACTTGTCAATGAGCGCGTCCAGCGCTGGACACGTGTCATCGAATCTATGCCTGCAGCTTTGATATCATCAATTGCATGTATGAATACAAGTAAAAAATTAGTTTTTATTCTGAGTGGATTAAACTGTGAATATGTGAGTGAATGGAGAGATATATATGAGGAGATTGTAAATTTTATTTTTTATATGAACCATGAATTCAGGCAATTAGCAGTGACTATATATAATACTATGTAAACGTTTGTTTTTCTCATCATATCAAAATGATTATTCAATAGGATATCTAGTAATTTCCTCAATAGTATGTATTAAATTTCACTCTAAATATGACTTGTATTGTATAATACCTGATGTTAATTTTTAAATTTTTCATTCTGAGTGTGTTGAATGTTAAACTTTAAACCTTTTTACCTGTATCTTTACATTCATGCTCTCCAAAGCATGCAAAGTGGAGGTTAATAAATACATACATACATATGATAAATGTGAATATTACATGTGTTGATTGGTAAATATAACAGCACCGACAGATGCTTACGCTAACCAACCCCTTATAATATTAAATATAGACAGGTTTGGGGATACCCCCATATAAGGATATTTATAATATTATAAAAGCGTATGATGCGGCAGCGGAAACCACTTTTTTATCTAAAAAGAAGAGCCAAGAAATCTGAAAACTAATTTGGGACACCTTGACTGTTTTCTATAGATTTAGGATATTTTGTTCTTGTATTTGTCCAAAAATATCAATTGTTGATTTCCGTCTGCCAACCTTTCACAGCTAACTATGTCTGATTTCCTACAAAAATGGTGGTATAGCTCCCTGGGTATTAATGATATTTAAAATGAACATATGTACAATTCCGCAATTGCATCGTAAGAATGGTTGGATTATATTATATTCACAACAGCTCCGCACAATTTAGTTTGTCTTTTATATTATCAACATTTAATATACGTGTTGTTTCAGAAAATAACATAATGCGGAATTTGATCAAGATTCAACTTTATAAAAATGCGAGTCAGATAAAAAATAGTTTATACTCATGATACATTAAAGTAACTTTGCAACAAAATCAGTCTGCTTTATTAGTTTTGCATTAATAAACATGCTCCTGATTGTGCTACCTAACGTAATTGATCTGGTGTGACTATGTTATACAGTTTGTACATTCGATTTTTAATCACCCTCATATGTTTAAAAAGGAGTAGGTCTTGTTACATAACATTACATTCAGCTAATTAAATTCATTAAAAATTTAACGACAACAAGCATGCTCATAATAAATTGGTGACATTTTTTTATCATTATATCGAAAACAAGTCATTTAGTTTTCAACCTCTTTCAATATTGTTGGAAACACATAATAGATATCAGTTTTTTATAATGTATACCTGTGTACCGGCAGAGTACTACGTGGCATCAGAATCACTAACCTTGCTGTGTAGACTTCTCCCCGTATAGTTGCCTGAGTAATAAAATCATAATCTTCAGTAAGATGAAACGGTAAATCTCCAGGCCACACGACGGTATCATTGCTCAGTTTATGTGTCAAGTCAAGCACAACACCCTGACCGAAATGTCCAATCAGGAGCAGAAAAAAACAACTTAGAACTAATATGTGGCTGAGCGACATACCGAATTTGAAGAAGTGTTTATATGATTCTGAATTAAATGAGATACACCAGTGGTGACACTCGCTAATTCATCAGTGTGGGCCTAAGTAACGAGCCACTCGTTGACTAAGAGGCCACGATGAAGAATACGCGGAGTGTGAAGCAACTCTCCGTTAAAGCGGTAATACTAATACACTGCATACAGGATTATTTATGTCTAAAGTTATTCAGTCACCATGTGGCACTTATCATTCGTGTTATTACTATCACTGTATTTCGTGCTGTGCTTTTATTCTGGATATAGTCTTCGCCCTTTATTGGTGTACATTATATTGGGTACCACGTGAATTTATATCCCAGCAGAAATGCTGATCAAATGTTGGGGAAAAGATTGGGCCAATGTCGTAAACGTTTGACTAACATCGAACCAATATTGGATCAGCGTCATATCTTGTTCATTACTGGTACAGATGATGTATTTATATCACCAAACATATTTATATCATTGTTTCTCGCAATCTTAACACCGACGTCTATGTCTCGTGATCATGGTGAGTAGCAAGCTCTGGGTGAGTAGTTACTTATCGGTAAGATAAAATGAGCGTGGTAGATCTCTTTATTGAGCCAGCTATCTTGCGAAATTCAAACTCGCCGCCATTTCACACATGAAATAACCAGATTACTCAATAAAATTACGTTTTTATGAGACATAAACAGTTATAATTACAATCAAATATTTTTTTATTTTAACTCTATCTCATTTTAACATTTTAAATATGAAAAAATGATTGTTTATATTGCAAAATTAAAGATAGCCGCCACGTTACATATGACATAACCAGAATAGTCAATAAAATTACCTTGTTGCGAGAAATAAACAGTAAATGACAATGAAATAAAATTTTAATTTCAATACTATCACATATTATAATATTAAATAAAAAAAACTTTTTATGCCGTAAAATCCAATATGGCCGCCACTCGAAATAACCAAAAAAGTCAATATTTTTTTAGGGGGGGAATAAACAGTTATAATTTCAAAAGTATCACATATTAAAAATATTATATATAAAACATGCTTTTGTGATGTCCAAACATTTTTAATCTGCGATACCCATTGCCAAAATATATGTAAAAAAACATATATCATTGTCAGGATCACATGTCTAATGAATATACAACGGAAAATCAACATGAAAAACAATATGATACTAAACAACCGATTTTCTTCACTTTTTGTGAAGAGGTACATAATATCTAATATAACAACAGTGTAACGATATACCCCCCCTCTAAAAATATGAATTCACCACACTCATTATGTACACTGCCGTTGAAATTAGCCTGTGATCAGTTTTAATTTACTCAGTGAATGCTTAATCAATTCGCCTGAAATTTGGCAACAAGATGTAACTGGTATACGTTTACATATAGTGCAAGAAAATGTGTGAAAAGTAGGTTAGCAAGCTATAGTAGCAAAACAGGATATTTTATTCATTTTTTTGGAAAACGCACTGGGCATGGCATCGGGTAAATAATATGTGAAACTATTCAAACTACTGTAAGATTGATCAACAAAAATAACAACAAAAAAATCACCCGTTTCATAATATAATCACTATTTCTTTTAAATATTTTTTTAAAACAACTGCTGCACTGTCAAAAATGTTAATTATTTCAAAATTTGTCTGTAGATCAGATATGTTACACAGCATTTACTACTTCGTTGGATATTCTCTTTCTCTCATCACACGACGGGCCATTCAGTCATACATACGTGCCAGGGAATCCTCTCGTAACTCACTCAAAGCTTTCCGAGTGTTGTGACTGAGTTATCTCATCACATAATTCCAGATGCATATCTAAACTACACAGATGCTCTGCATAGCCTGGTTGCCCTGGTCTGCAAGCAATTATGATATGGGGCGCCCTCTATCAGACTTTAATATTAAAAAAAAAACGTTTTTAGGTATCTTTTAACTGTTTTTGTACAGTTTGTGCGATTTTCTCACTGGACAAGTTACGTCCACTCCGCATGGCTTCTGACTTGATTTGGCGGTATTGGACAAATTGTAATCGTTGAGAAATTCAACAAAACGCGACGAACACATGATATAATGTACTATGATTTGCTGTATATGCTCATTAATCGGGCAGCGTTGATCTTCCAGAATTATTTTTAATTATCCCAACGCATGTCTATAATCAGTTATTTTCACTATGGTCTAAAAATATATGGATTGAAGCTCTGATAATTTTGTTAAATTATATAATTTCTGAAAGCTTAATAGATCAGCAATACAGGAAGCGTTGTAAATTTTTTTCAAACGAGTGACAAATTATGAAAACACTCTCCAAAAATATTAGAAGCACTGTACATCGATTTCATTGTCGAGGGTGGTGTATGTATCGTACAAATCTTTGAGATTGATCATTATATCATTTTGCTATGTATGGAGCTCACATCTGATAAAATTACAAAAAAATAATATCATCTAACAAATACATTAGAAATTCAAACGGAAACAAACGCAAGATGTATCCTATTAAAGTAAACAAACATGTTTTGTTTTCAGTATAATATTTGTAGAACGATTTCACAACCTATAATAATAAGTAAGCCAAGAAATTACAAACAGCATGTACTGTATAAATTATGCTGTTGACACAGACCAGACTTAAATTTCTAACCCAGATATCCAGCAGCAGTAATTGTTCAGAGTAAGTTTGGAGCATGTAAACTAAGTTGGGAAAGACCTAATTGGAATAACACGGTCAATCAGTGCAAGAGCTGCATCTTTGACTGTGAAACTGATAACACACTGATAACAACCCAAGAACATTGCAAATGTACTTGGGTACAATTACCAAGTACCAAGTACAAATTTATAATATAACGCATACAAATATACCGGTGAATGCATAAATAAAGAAACAAAAGTTATACTGAGTTGAATAGCTTGTTTATTCATTGCATATTGTAGTATTGAATTATATTAATGATCAATGTGAGCTCGATACATTCTTTATTCGTTGCATATTCATGCATTAAATGATATTAACAGTCAATGTGAGATCAATTAATTGTTTATAATTCATCGTATATTGGTGTATTGAATGACATTCACAGTCAATTTGAGCTCAATAAATAGTTGTATATTGAATGATATTAGCAGTCAATGTGAGCTCAATACATTGTTTATCCATTGCATATTTGAGTATTTAATGCTATTATACAGTTATTCATTGAGGTGAATTGCATCCAATGAATATACGTTGAATCGCTCAGTTGGCATCTCTCTGGTTGAAATACCTTGCCTGCAATACTAAAAAGTATCTCGACTGTAACAGATGATGCAGAGATAGTCAGGTACTCTAACGCTAGTTTGCTCAAATTGGGGAAAATTTATATTTGCTTTCCAGTATTTAAGAGGATCACTACTATGGTCTATTGTGGGTGATTGGCTATCATGTGACCCTCACATGAGTCACATGATAGCTCTCACATGGGTCACATGATAGCCAACCACCCCATATAAGGAAACAATTGTGCCCCATCTTGTGCCAACTTTGATATATTTGTTACAAATTTATTCATACCATATAAGGAGTGATATGTCACCTTTAAGTACAGCTAAGTACAAGTACCAATGTACTTGGCTCTTGCCATTTCAACAATCAAACACAAGGATGGGGAACATTGGAAAAAATATATTATTTACTGTTTTAAATCTACTACAGTTCTTTTTTTTCAATCACCAAAAAATATTTCATGGATGACGAATTGTGTCCAAGGAAACTGGTGGGAAAGAGCACCCAGTCAGCCTGATATAGGCCTACTAAGCCAATGCTGGTTTAATGTTTGACCGACACACTGATAGTTGGAGGAGCACATAATCTGTGCCCACAATCAGACATGGTGTGGCTTCGGGCGGATATTACTTGTCCCAGACATGAATAACCAATAATTATTGGAAATTGCCTGTACAATGATCCTGAGACTGGCAAACTGTACCTAAAGTTGATCGTGAGTGACTTTACAGATATTTTTGAATCCGTTGGGAGCTCGCCGTATTATACTCCTAGGGATGGTGGGTGACCACATAATGATAGTATTTATTTGAGCAGTAAGTGACACAAAACTCTCAGGCACGGCGACATTTTATTCATTCATTCCAGCAGGTAAACCGCACACCAGACTCGATGTCCTTCCGACCAAATCTATCGCTTAAGTGATTGTACCTCAGGCTTTTGGCGCCTTCTCACAAATAGCTAAATTATGTTGCCAATCGGATACATGCCAGCACTCATGATCCAATTAGTCATCAGCACATACTGGTCTATTCAGCAGTACTATGTTAGCAATACTATGTTAGCATTACATGATAGCTATAACGTTTAGGTTATTTTTATAGTTGAGTAATATTCATTCTTCAGCTTTATGTAGTCCTTCATACTGCGTGATATATAGGCCTACTAGTGTTAATCTGGTTAATATATATGTGTGGAAATACATGCCGTTAAGTTGTCAATATCTTAACACAGGTGTTAAAATATTGAGAAGGTAGGTCTACAAAATTAATTGGATTATGTACATCAATGAAGTTTAATGAAACATACAGAGGCAAAAGAGCTCTGAATGTTACTATACATGCATGCCTACATGTATATAGGCTTCTTTGAAATAACACATTAAAGAAGAATTGAATTTTTTAAGTTGTGTTTATAAAATAAAAAATTCTACATTTCTGTCTTTATCACAACAAATATGAGACGAAGTGCTAAATGTTAAAGAAAGGACCTTAGCTATTTTAGTTAAAATTATATTGCTGATTTTGTTGTTTTTGTTGTTCAATCGGCTAAATCTTATTGAGTGTCAAGGGTCACTTTGGCAATTTTTGCCCAGAAAAGGATCCTGGCAAAACCTTTAAATGTTTCATAGCACGTAACCATGTTTGTTATGTTTCAGGATTTCTTACTAAGTGGTATTCATGAAATCACACCTATTTCTGCTTTTTCTGCCATTTGTTGGCTTTTACTTAACAAAAAATAAAGACCTGATTAAATGAAGTGTAATAATATAACGTGAGTCATTAATCACATTGGTCACAAATTAATTAACTTGACATACGATTTAAAGCAATTTCAATGAACATTTTACGATTCTCTTGCTGACCAAAGTGTACATGTGCTGTTTTGACTCATTTTAATATTATTCAAAAGAGGACGCTATATAGAAAATCAACTAAGTCGTTTTGCCAAAGATGAGTGGCGTGCCTACAGTGATGCATGGAAGACCATAAAAGCAAAAAACAGCAAAATTGCACTTCCATTGTTTGATATTATTGTTTGAACGAAAAATAAGGTCAGTTTGAACCACAAAACCATGTGTGAGAACACGAATTAAAATAAAATAGTTCATCACATAATATAGGGGCCTACATGCACATACTATAAGTTCTGACGTTCAACATTCATATATTACATTTCCACAGTGATATTAAGTTGAACACACTTCTGCGTGAATGTGTTATCAGTGTAAGTGTAAACCAGTACATGATGTAGCCCTGCCTGGACATAGAGTTCACGGTTGTCATTGCTCAGACACAGGCGAGATGGATTGCTCATGTCCTGTAGAGCTTCCGCTGTATTGTCACCTCTGCTTAGTAGAAGTAACTGCTGGTTTGTGCAATCAGCAACAAGTATTCTGCCCTTTGAATCACTGATGATGTCGCTTGGTGCACTCAGCTCTAGATCCTTACCTTACCGGTACTTGCCCTGGTACCGTTTTGTCACTTTTCCCTCTGTGTCAGTTAGGCTTGGGGCGAGTACTGGACAAAAGTACTCGAGTACAATAACAAGTACTTGAAAAATTGACGAGTACAAGTACAAGTACTGGATTTTGAAAAGTACTTGAGTACAAGTACAAGTTCTTTGAAAAGTACTCGAGTACAAGTACCAACTACTTTTGTTTTAAATTCTAATTAAATACATTTATTTTATTCAATAAATTATTGAATAAAATATATGTTACTTCGTGTTGATATACATGACCTGATCTGACAAAATGAGTCGTAAGTCGCACTTTGGCAAACAATGCCAGAGTCCAAGCCAAAAGGACCTTGATTTGACCTATTTTTATTTTTTATATAATATATAAAAAATATTATGATTACTTTCGAATCCTAAAAGTGTGGCATATAAACGATGTCGATTTTTTTTTTATTATACATACCTGTTATTTTATTAGTCGTCTAAATTACACACGTTGTCATAGCAACAGTCGCTAATAAGTAGGAAATATTCATGCAGTGGAGACAAATCTTGACGATGAAAATATCTGCCATTTACTTTTATTATTTACAAAATGTTAAAACTAGACGTTTATTATTGAAAAAATGAGGTGGAAATGAATATCTATTATATTTATTTTATTTTAATCCAATTGTGTTTTTTTATAAAAGTGCACAAATTGTCTTTTTAAACTTCAAAGGCCATTTTCTGAAAATGACGCAAAGTCCACTTTTTTGGAGTTAAAAAGCTACAGAGTTATGTGATATACCATTTTAAAGGTAATTTTGTGTAGGTTAGGTATATTTTAATAACTCCAATATTCAAATAGGCGACTTACGACTCATTTTGTCATATTTGGTCACCTATAGATATAAAAATATGAGTGGTGAAAATAAAATTATTTTATGGACAGGCCTTAGTATAGATATTGCATATATGATGGCATGTCCCACCCAATAGTATAATATTGCTTTTTCCTATCAGTTTACAAAGTATTGTATACTACATATAGGCCTACTATTTGCATCTTCCCGGCAGCAAGGCTTGACACAGCTAGGCCGTCCGGCCACCTCGGGAGTATTGAACCTTGCGTGGGAAGATGACTTGTCACTATTTGGTGAGTCATAATAAATA
This sequence comes from Flabesymbios commensalis, assembly GCA_964017125.1. Taxonomy (NCBI): domain Eukaryota; kingdom Metazoa; phylum Annelida; class Polychaeta; order Terebellida; family Flabelligeridae; genus Flabesymbios; species Flabesymbios commensalis. Next base: position 42,944,858 of record OZ024903.1, read on the forward strand.
AATATGTACATATGTACCTATGTAAATTATCTGTGTCTAAAGCTTTACGTTGCAAAACATGCTAGCTTGAAAACTTGCAGTAATCTTAATGATGGTAAAATTTTGGGCCAGTGCCGCCAACATTTGGCCGCCACTGCATATAGTAGCCTAAACGTTGTGTTATGGAAAAGATCAAGGCTATTAATAGGGTACACGGACCACAATTATACCCTGAAAATCCAAAATGCAGTATTTGCTTACTTGTAAAGTAAGCAGAGCTGCCTTTAGGCTTTGCACGGCAGAATTGTTTTGCGATGACAGGCACACTTTAGTTGCTGGTGACCGCGATATAAAATCAAATGTATTACCCTAATACATCTATTTCCGTACAAAATTCAACCCGGGCATATGCTAATATATTGCCCTATTCTTAGTTTAAGAATATGTTTTTATGCGATTTATAGGAGGAGAACCTCACTGTTGTAACTATTTTTATACTCGGTCCGTCATCACATTGCGGAGACGGAAAGGTTATATAAGGCCGCCGTAGTCCTACAATTGACTTATTATGTAACCTCACACCTTTAACCCTTACGCGACACTAACCCCTGCTAACGTCTTCAATAATATTTTTCTCTCATTTGTCCTCTGTCAATGTACGATCCTTTAGGGCGATAATTTACCTGCTGGATGTGATGGGGCTTTACAGTCAAATCACTATTGATAGTAATCCAGATCAGAGCTCTGTTGGTGTAGTCACTTATACATAACCAACATGGGCGTGTCTCCAAGCATTGCTAGTCACATTCCCTGAACAGTAATTTCAGCTCCACCTTCACGTTCATACGTATGATGGAGCGACCCATTTGGTTTATAACAATATACAGTGAGCACTGTATGGTGAACAGCATACAAGTACCCATTGTGTTTTACCACACCCTTTACCCATCCTTTGTCACGGCCAACTAAATATATCCTTCTCACCTCCTTCTTCATGTCTACCTTTCTTTCATCAGAAGATTCAATGACCCTGACCTGATTGACTGATTTGATTGTACGCTTTTACACCTCTTCTTTAGTTGACTGCTCCAGAGGAAACCCGGTACTTCCTTATCAACAGGAGAAGTCTCGGTCACCATGGGATCAGTTACTATCGCTTACTAGCTTTCTCTGTCAGTTTCGCTTGGTAGACCTTAGAACTCTCCAGTTCAGACACCATGGCGTATTGCTTGTCCAGAATGACATCAGCTAATCTTCTCACTCGTCTACCTGCTGCTTGTAGATCATGTGTCATTTCTTTATCTTCTTCATCGAGCTTTTTGTGTATGAACTTGAATGTAGACTTGACATTATCACATGCGTCATTAATATCCGCCTCAGCCTGACGAACTTGGAAGCTGGTTTTATCTATCGCCTGTCTGATAACGTGAAGCAGTCCATCTGTATCCTCACAGATCTGCTCAAGTTTAACCTTACACACTTTGGCTTGTTCTTTAAGTTCAATGAAGTCATGAGCCCGATGATTGGAATTAGAGCAGGTGTTACAGATAGGTACGGTGATATCTGTGACGAGGAAATGGAGAAGAGGGTAGCTCGAGGTTATCCCTTGGGTGTGACTCTCGCTTCAGTTATGTGTCAGTCTTGGTCGGTATGTTTGGTCTGGTCATGGCTTCACCTTCTCTGGCTGGAATGGTATGATGCGACTTAGTGAACCTGATACTCTGGTGATCATCATAACAACTACGACACATGAAGAGACACAGTATTTCACGGCAAGCTTATTGTAATCTTCTGTAAAACAATGCAGTAATTTTGCTTTTATTGTGGTACAGGTAGCCATGCTGTCTACGTGTACAGTCGTATTGAAATGGTTGCCTAGATTACAAAAATATATCCTTTATCTAGATGCAGCTATATAATAGGCCGACTAATCCCCATACGCCTGCTTATACCGTTATAAATTATGTAAACACAGTGAACAAAAGTTCGTTCACCCCAAAGTGATGCCTATTACACAGATGCTTAATACCTTAATTGAATCATAACAAATAAACTCAAACCCGGATAGTTTATTCCATATTCTTTACACGTTATGAACGAAAAAATATTTTTCATGCTATATGAAACATAATTAGTGTCACAATTAATATTTAGTTGGGTAGCCACGTGATCTTATAATGGCCGCTGCTTTTCTGAGCAAAGATGAAAACACTGTTCTGATCTCTACAGGACGCATTTCGTCAGAACTTCCGAATAATGCTGCTTCAATTTCTTTACATGCGTCGTTTTTCATGCAACTTCAGATGTTTTTGATAGGATTTATATCTGGAGATTGTGGAGAAAATAGCATCTTGCGTCTAGCATTGTTTTTGAACCATGTGAACACCGCCATGGCTCTGTGACAAGTAGCATTGCCTTGTTGGAACACACATGGGTGTTGCTGGTCCGTAAACATTTGCTCTACTGACTCCAGCAAATTCCCACCCATGAGGTCAAATATAGGAATACTGGTTGACATTTCCATCAACCACTACCAAAGTGCCAACGCAAAAAAGCTGATGCATCTCCAAACAATAACAGAAACGTTTCTACGTAGCCGAAATCGCATTGCGTCTGGATTCATTTTTATCAATTATTTCACCAGCATCCTTCACTTCCATCATTAGTGTGTAAAATAAACTTACACTCATCTGAGAGCACCACAAAGGACTAATTGTCATTGGTGATCCAGCTGAATTATCTTGGCCCACCTAATTTGGATATGCCGGTTTTGTTATGAACCACGAGGTTTTTTGTCTTGCTATTAGGCTGAATATGTCCCCTGCATGTATATAGTCGTCACCTATGAGTTTTTGCGTACCAAAAACGAGCTCCGGTCAAAATATTACTCCGAGGTAGTCTTCAAACGTCCCAACCGTGACAGCATCTTCAGACGTCTGCCTTCAGGTGCTGACGTATGCTTCTGACGACCATGCCAGCGTCTTTATTCACTTCTGCCTGATAGTATGTACCCTGCCCAAATATTTTGTACCCTTTTTTTTATTGCAGCTGAAATGCGCTGCAATTACATGATTTTAAATATCATTACATTCAAGCCCTAATTTGAAATCGATTGTCATTACAAATGTCTCTACTGAAACCCATAATTCCAATGCAAAGACATAATTTCGCATGAAGTTGTGTAAAGCATATGTGGATAACATGTGACACAGCTTAAAGCTTCAAAATCATATCGGTATGGCATATGAGGTGGCCGCGCAGTAGTCATTAAGCAGTGGTTTGTACATGAATTGTGTGGGGGTGAACAAATTTATGTCCAGTGTGTGTATAACAGTATAATAACTGTGCTATTATATAATTTTACTTGGATATGATCGAATATCTGCCACTTGACAAGGAAGGTAGCAGATGCACCCTTTCATATCCAAGGAGACGACATTTTATACAGCTAATCCCGAAAATACGTGTTATAAATATTTAAATATATACGGCTCTACTAACTAGTGAGGTTAAAGGGACATGCCTATGTCTATTAATATGATCATATTAAGATGCCAAAATAAAATCACCGATTTTTTATGATTTTAGACCTGGGCAAGTCCCTTCAACTATGTTTATACTAAATTAACCACGTGTATAGAGGTTATATTTGATTATTTTACATCATTAATTAAAACAAAATAAATAAATACATATATCATTATGCAATCACAGGTTAGACAATGTGTAAACGCATATTCAAAGATGTGCCTGTAAAATGTTGAAAGAGAGATAGGATTATGACAGTATCAAGCTAGATTGCTGATGTTCTGTTGAGCTGCTATTCATATCAGCAAAAGCATTTTAGACGGAGAAATAAGGTTTCTAATGGACCCGAATGGTCAGTTTGTTTTTATAATAAGCCGAAGAATTAAAACAAACACTGAAATTATTTGACAGCTTGTTAAGCCTTATGCTATTATATGGCGCTGAAATACTGTATAATGGTATCCCTAGAAAACAAAATGACTTTGAGAAATGCGTCTTTCCTACTTGAAAAATATGCTTGGCGTAAGAAGACAAACATCTATACTGTCAATGTACGGTAACACTTGTCTCCTTTTTGCTAAAACATCAAGTCCAGACCTTAAAATGCTGGGCTCGTCTCATAACACTACCAGATAACCACCTTTTAAAAAAAACGCATACATTTATTGTGTCATAGGATTTGACAGCATTGGAATAAAATATTGGAATACCCATTACAAGTAATAATTTTTAATTTTTGGGAATCCTGGGGAATACAAAAGAGGTGTACGTTTATACATAATATAATATAAACAACAAATAATATAATAAACAACAAACTCGGGACACATTCGCTGAATACAGGACTGAACAAATCTCTCACCTGATTCGCCAGGCAAAACACCTGCTCTTCCTATCCAAAACTCACTTCCTGACTAAGTAAAATGAATGATACAAACTAATTTGCTGCAGTTTAGTACAGGGTCATATGTTCATATTTAGGGTCATGTTTGCAAACTTTGTAATTTATGTTGCACGCTTTTTTGGTGACCACATGGTATACTGATATAGAACAATCTTGTTGCCAATTTTTTGGAACATTTTGTGTATGTTTTTCATAGGAATTACGAAATGCCTACAATACAGGAGAAAAAAAAAATATCAATTTTCAAATTCGTGCCGAAGTATGTCATATAACATCTCAAAATGACCAGTGAGACACGTGGAGTACTTCTTGAAAATTATCCTGTTTATGAGTTTACAAAAACTTTTATACGGGAAATTAATGAGATAATGACATAAATTCAAATTTATTTAACGAAATGGACATACGCCCCTCGATAAACATATTAATGTCATCTATTTCAGAGTCCATTAGTGCAGTGTACAGGGGATATCGGTATACGAGTTTTCACACTGACATTAATCGTTATGCGACACCAACAGATAAGACTTGTGTGTGTGTACTTTTCAAAGGCCTCGTTCGATCTACCCTTCATTTACTGACAGTTTTATGCTTGTTTTGGTGAAAGATAATGACAATTATCGATCGACATGGATCGCTGCTGATATTTCAGTGACATAAGCTGGTATTACTTCACTTGGGGTGTGGGAATTCATTTATTATACCCCAATCATCACTCACATGGTCTCAGACCACTGCATAGCCTTATAAATGAGCTAACTAAAAATTGTGTTGTGTTATGTTCCACTGCTCTTTTTGTAGGTGGTGATTTCTCGGATTCAGACGCATTTTGCCATCCACACCTGCAGGATTATATTGTGGATATCTTTGTACTCGCCACAGAAATGGTAGTATCATCAATGCGCCAGCCTTTTCATTCAAGATCTCACTGGCTGAATAGCCAATCAAACTATGTTTCGGTTTGCTGGGAGACAAAAAATTGTTAGAAGGTTTTGGTTGATGCTTTTGCAGTTGTGGTTTGATTGTCATTCATGAATCATTACTATCCATCTACAATAATACGTCTTAGCTGCTGCTCATTATTTTTCAATCTGTTTATAAGCTCGTACTTGCCATTACATGGCAGCGTTGCATCACCACAATGCATCTGCTTGAAATTATAGTAATTAAATGTGAAGAAGGGTAGATTCCTGATTTATTTAATGTAAATAAACAAATCACTTTAATAAATTAATGTGATATATTTGTTTCTCCAATAATTCGAATTTAGACAAAGTCATTCTATTCTCACAAATGTTGGTCTAAGTATAAAATCTCTAATTGTGTCTGGTTTGGTATATTATCTAGTGATCGTAACTGATTGAGTTGCGTCATTATTTCTTAAAGTGTCTTCACTTTTACTGCTGATGAGCAGATCTTGCACTCATCTCGGACACTGATGCTAATCTCTCGGAATATGGTTGACATTTTACTGGGCTTTTTTTCACATTGTTTGGCTGAATACGTGCGTGAGTCTTTATCAAGGTCCAAGTAAATTCTGTAACTAACAGAATATTGGTGAAGCTGTCAGCAAGAAGTTTTCAACAAAACTCAAACAGTTTATTCTACAAGTCTCTTCATGCATAATATCTTTCGATGCCTATTATACCTAGGCAATGCTATTATTACTTCATGCAGATCCATATATATCGGCCTCAATCAAAGTTTTATCAATATCATTGGATTTTAATAAATTTCAAAAAACGCACAAGGCGCAAACTTACAATATCGGCTCATTCGGTCATGATACTGATTACGGGTTCAAATCATGTCTTAAAAAGGAAAGTTCGTATTGGTGTATGGTTATGCACAGTTCCTTAAAAATCTATAAAGATGAAATGGATAAGCTATATATCAAACAGGTTGCCGCCTATCACAATGCTTAGACAAAGTGCAGATAATAAAGGTAAAACCGCATTCACTTATTCAGCACAATCTTAAGTGACTGCAGTGAGTATGCTACAAAGTCGGGAGCCATGCTGGGATGATACACTGGAATGCTTTTGGGATCATCAAGCCTGTTAATTGATACATGGATATTGTATTACATCAACATCCATATTTATTATTGTTGTGTTAACATACACGCATGTTTGATAATAAGTGATAACAAGCCAGGCCTAGTATTCGTGTATTTGATAAAATGTATATTGGCCTTGTAATGTGTGTACTCAAAGACACTTGCGAATTCCATTAAATTTATAATATTCCTCTCATGTAGTGTGATGAATTGTAGATGATTTGTATACTTTAACATCTGAGCGCAGCTTTCGTTCAATAAATGATAACGTATTTGGTGAACACTATCCATTATGCCCATAGGCTAAGTATTAATTTCCCATATTAATAATAATAATATTAATGAAGGTTGTAAAGCGCAAACATCTGGTTTAAGACCATTCGATGCGCTAAGACTATTCAATGCGATAAGTGGGTTATTATAATATTTTAGCACTTTATATTGACTATAAAGGGCAATGCCAGTCCGTCTAACGTGTGTCTGGTATATATTGTATTACTATTTTTTCTAGTTTGTATTGGAGAGCTGCTTGACTAGAATTAAAGTGTTACCCGTATTCGGGTAATTAACAAATACACATGCGACGTACGTGCACAAATACGAAGCAACACCATGCTGACTCATGAATGTTTCGCTCATGAATATATAGAATATACCTGCTAGACCAATTGCGTTTACACAGTAGGTCCAATCAACGCTAAGTCCCAAATTACAAGGTGGAATTATGCTTGTTACGACATAGAAGTAATTGTATGGTATACCGTGAGTCACACTGATCATTTTGATGGGCTACATGCCATGGTTACTCAACGATTAAAAAATATGGGGGGGGGGGGGGAAATCCCTGTTGCGTCACAATTTGTGAAAACGTTCTAATTTGTAATAAATTATTACAAATTGGAACGCATTTGTGATGCAATTGCGTCCCAACTTGTAATAAATTATTACAAATTAGAACGCATTTGCACTGCAACTGCGTCCCAATTTCTAATAAATTATTACAAATTGGCACGTATTTGCAATGCATTTGCGTTCCAATTTCTAATAAAATATTATATTTTAGATGATACGCAGAGAACACTGGTGATCATATGGTAACGTTCTTTACCTCTATGCAGCAGATTTCGGGTGAGTGTGGGCTTTGACATTCTCATAATTCATATTGATCATTACATTTACGTAGTACAAGTCGTTCAAACAACTTCTAAGTCGTTAAATCGACTTATGTTAAGTCGTTATGACGAATTATAAGTCGCTAAATCGACTTAGTTTAAGTTGATAAATCAACTTAGTGTATGTCGTTAAAGCGAATTATAATTCGTTGCATCGACTTAGTAAATCGACTTAGTAAGTCGTTAATAAGTTGTTATAACGACTTATAAGTCAGTTACACTTAGTTATACTAAATAGATTTAACGACTTATAAGTCGTTATAACGACTTAGAATAAATCGATTTAACAACTTGGAAGTCCTTTGAACAACTTTTACTAAGTCAATTTAATTATATAAATTATAAGAATGTCAAAGCAAAATCGACGTCGTAGATCGACTTAGTAAGTCGTTAAATCGACTTAGTATAATTTGTTATAACGACTTATAGGTCAGTTACACTTCGTTATACTAAATCGATTTAACGACTTATAATTCGTTATAACGACTTAGCATAAGTCGATTTAACGAATAAGAAATCGTTTGAACGATTTGTACCGAGTCAATTTAATGATATGAATTATGAGAATAAAAAGCCCACATTCACCCGAAATCTGCTGCTTGGAGGCTTATGGTCATCATCCGCGTATCATCTAAAATATAATATTTTATTACAAATTGGATCACAAATGCATGGCAAATGCGTGCCAATTTGTAATAATTTATTACAAATTGTGACGCAGTTGCATTGCAAATGCGTTTCAATTTGTAATAATTTATTACAAATTGGGACGCAATTGCATTACATATGCGTTCCAATTTGTAATAATGTATTACAAATTGGAACGTTTTTACAAATTGTGACGCAACAGACCCCCTCCCAGTTTGACGCAGCATTTTTTCTGACACTTTCGTTGTATGCAATTGTCCACACTGATCATTTTGAGATGGCACTGAATTGGTACTTCACATGTCATTTTGTAAAAATGCGAAACAAATGGACAAAAATATCTTTAACAAAATGGCACCAAAGTCTTTATTGTTCAGTAGGTCTCTTGGAGTCAGTGAAATGATGGTGCCATAAGCATAATAATATGCAAACATGAAGACATATGCCCCTGCACTAGTTGCTCGGCTTCGAATTAGCTCCCATAATCTAGAAATAGAAAAACACTTCCGACCCCAAACTTCCTGTATTTAGTCGCATATGCCAGCGATGTCACAAGTTGAGAATGGAATTCATCACAATGTAACGTTGGTGTAAAATGTTTGCATCGTTATGATAATTATACGCTGTGACAAATTATTTCACAAGTACGCACAAATTGTTTCAATCTGTTACCTTGCCCTGCGTGTTCTGTTATTTGTTGTTCTCACCTTATTTCTTTGATCATGTGTTTTCATAACATAGAAGCTTCCGGATCATAAAAAAAAAAATTAAACACAGCATACGGATATATCAAACAATAATTTATTCTAACCACTATTATAAACCTACTCCTTGTATGGTAATAATATGTACTCTATGATGACATTTATCATTAAAATTGTATATACATGTATGGGGTACATAATGGTGATATTATAATTATTCTGATGTTGTGATTATTATCACCATTCATTCAATGTCACTCTAAAGTCTAAACATCACTAGATACTAGTTAATATTACTGGAATAGGTATAACATACATTTATCAGTACATGTATATCATCATAAAATGTTAATCATTAAAAAATGTGACATTTATCATGATTGGACATCGGCAATATAATGACTTGTATTTTTCTTTTAAGTATAAGGCCGGTTTATTGTTTATTGCCAGATAAGAGCTGCTTTGTCAACTGACGTTTTTTTAGGTCTGGGATGTTTGAGCTCCTGGTGTAAATACTGAACATGTGACAATGGTGTGATTGATAAGTGTAAATATCAGCGTATAATAATATTAGTACATCGACTATTATGTTCAGGTGGAGTGCTCCGACTGCGCTTCGGCTTCACCATGTTCACGAGCTGACGCCAGCAGATGCATTGTAAGCTAATATATTAGGGATGTACAAGGTTAGCCTGGTGACAGAATCTGAAAAGTGCTCTAGAAATAAGTTGATGTGTCACACTTTGTCACCATGTGGAAACCGTTTTTTATTGTCTATTAGGGTGCCAGGCTTAAGAAAAACGTGGTTCCCGTTTCCGCATCATGTATTTTTTATAATAAATATGCTTATATGGTGGTACCCCCAAACCTAAATTTACTGGGTCGGGTTACGTAAGCGTCTGTCGTTGCTGTTATGATTTACAAATCAACACATGTACTATGCCTGATAACAGGTAATTACAGTTCTGTTCTCATGACGTGCAGCACGTTGCCGTTGATTATATATTCATGTCTCTACAGATGTTGAAACATAATTGTTCTTACACACATATTTATAAAAAAAAGGCTGCTATATTTTTTTATGAAGCAAAATATAACATTTATAATTATATTCAAAACTCATTTTATAGGCATTTTATAAGCATATATACAGGGCAAGGATAATTTTTGGAGCAATGTGGGATTATTCTGATCGGATGATATGGCCATTAACCCTTTGATCGCCAATTTATTAAATTGCGCAAAACAAAACTTCAAGTAATTGAAAATTATTCAGATTTGACATAATGGAGGCGACCGATTTTGCAATCTTGTTGATTAATGTTACGTTTTGTCTTTACCATGTTGAAAAGCTGATATTTAATGTGCTAATAAAAAAATTAAAACGAATATAATCGGGACCTGTGGTTAAAGGTTTAGACAAAGAATGTGAAATTTGCCTGACTGAACAAGAGACAGAGGCTGGAGCGATAGTGTATCCTCCACCTGTCCAGGCCCACTAGTAAATGAATGGTGATATTATCCAGTATTAGTGATTACAACACTAATACTGAATATTGCTATCATTCATTGACTACAAGGTAAAAATAATTGTGATGTAAATAATACAATATTGAAACAATACAATATTGTAACTAAGACAGACACCCTTACAGAATAATTAGTATCTAAATGTGGGAAGTATAGATATGTCATAGAAGACCAATATATCAATTGGTTTTAGAGTTATCGCGAAAAGATCAACTCCCGGCAATGGTTGCCTAATTTCCTTTATAAATAATTATTTTTCACATTTTATGCTTTCATTTATATCTTAATCCTTGACCATGAAAATATGGCAATGGACACCATATAAATGTGTTTAGGACAATTATTTTTAAAGTTATTGAAGAAATCTTGTTTTGGGCAATGCCTGCTTAATTTGCATAATAATCAATGAAACAGCAACTTCCGGCAATGTCCATGGGAACCGGTATTGATAGTTCAAATGGTTTCCGTGTGGTAACAAAAATTACCCCCCCCTTGTGAAATTTTGTCATTTGGTCACCAGGCTAGTTATAAGAATGTTGTGTGTATTTACTTTGTGTGAGGGTGTATTTATTTTGTGTCCACTTCATCGGTCTGTGACAGCGTTGTGCAGTACTGATGAGGTAGTTATATAAATCTTTGAACATAATATTATGGTTTTAGCAATATCAATGTTGATACGACTTAATGGGGTATATTGTGTGATCAGTAGTATCAGTTGTGAAATAGTGATTATCATTACATTGATTATTTTTCTTACAATGACTGATAATTAGCGGATCAAAATATTTTTGAACTAAGAAAAAAATTTAATGGGACATGACTTTTGATTATATCTCTAAGTTGAAATCACTTCACTAATCATGTAAACAAGTCGTTTTTTCAATGAGTAATAAGGACAAAATTAAGCGAGCAATACACTTATTGGTACAGAGTAGTTCCTGTTATAAATAAAGATATTTAGACTATCATAAGTGTAATTTTGCGACGTTCCTTACTACACTGACTGATCTAACCCCGCCTGTTTCAAATTAATAGCTGTAAAACTTTCAATTCAATTGATTCGTTTTGATGTACGTATTATTATGTAAACGGCACACGGAAGATATCGTCTCACCACACATAATACCCCTCCCATAGACTTACATGTATTATGGCCCATACGCTTGGGCCTCCCAGCAATCTTTAAATGAAAATATCTATATAAACCTGTATGTTTTTTTAATCATCATGACATACTCCATCAATATAAAAAATAAAAAAGGGTGCTTAAACATGGGGCTTTTTTTTCTATTTTCACATGCAAATGTAAGGTTCTAGTACCTTCCCTGGGCGTTGCCAAAACACGGGAACTTTCGAATGCAGCATATGCCTTGTTACTACCAGCGTAGGGATTACATTTTATACCTATATTTCCCGATTTCAATGTTTTTGAGAGAAAAATGGTCACCCAATCTAGATGAATTGGTATAAAAATGATATAAATGTAATATTTAACCCCAAGTCTGCTATAAATCACCACAATTAATTAAAAAAGATCGTAACTCTCTCACTATTAAACTTTTTAATGATTAATGATATGCGCGTATGAATATGTGTGGTGAGACCTTAATGCAAAATACATTTTATAGGATTTTTTTTTCGTGTGATCTGAAAAATACATTGAATTCTGAATTGAAAAGAGAAAACCTTGTTCAATTATGATTAATAACAAACTCACAAACACAAATTCAAGCTTCCATGTTTTCGATTAGACTTCGAGAAATGACCTGTTTTCTATGGTGAAACATAGTTTTCTCTTTCTTGAAGGCATGTCTACCGGTTGTCTATTTTTCAAATATTCAACTTGATCTTATGCAATAAACGATTGTATTTTTATAGAATTGTGTTGTCCCTTCATTATGTACACAGAAATGAAAGGAATAGATAATAAAGGGAGGTAAATCATGCCAGGAAAGTGATTGTAGTCATTTGAACTTATAACTATAATGGCTCTATATGGGCTATTTCTGGGTGTACAGACCATAACTGGACATTCATCATGCCAGTTTCGTTAATTTTATAACAAAACCCACCAAAATGATTTGTATTGATAAATGGGCTTACTATTAACAAAAAATTAGCAAAGGAAATTATCTGGGGCAAAAAAGTCGCTGTGGGCTTGAAAAATAGTTTCCAGAGACGGGCACTTAACGTCTCACTACACATAATACCGCTCCCATAGACTTACGTGTATTATGGCCCATACGCTTGGGCCTCCCAGTATTCTTTAAATGAAAATATCTATGTAAACCTGTATGTGTTTTTAATCATCATGACATACTCCATCAATATAAAAAAATAAAAAAGGGTGCTTAAACATGGGGCTTTTCTTCTATTATCACATGCAAATGTAAGGTCCTTCCCTGGGCGTTGCCAAAACACGGGAACTTCCGAATGCAGCATATGCCTTGTTACTACCAGCGTAGGGACTACTTTTTATAGTAATTAATTAATTAATTAATTAGTTAATTAATAAATTAATAAATTAATAAATTAATAATAATAATAATAATAATAATAATAATAATAATAATAATAATAATAATAATAATAATAATAATAATAATAATAATAATAATAATAATAATAATAATAATAATAATAATAATAATAATAATAATAATAATAATAATAATAATAATAATAATAATAATAATAATAATAATAATAATAATAATAATAATAATAATAATAATAATAATAATAATAATAATAATAATAATAATAATAATATTATTAATAATAATAATAATAATAATAATAATAATAATAATAATAAATAATAATACATAAAGAATAATTAATAATAATTGATAATAATAATTATTATTATATAATGTCATACTTTGACAATTCTGTCATACTTAAAACTAATACAAAAAATTCAAAGCTGTAATCAGAGTGATTCAATGCATTTATTATTTTTATTATTATTTTGGTATACAATTATGCTTCAAATTAAAATAATCAACTTGGGAAGTGATTACATCGACTATTGTACGAACATGATTTATAGTACACTAGCAGCCAAAGTGTCTCTTCAATGATGACACATACGACAATTTGTCTGCTGGAAACTTCTTGAATAATTTGTGACTTAATGATAGCATTGGCAATTTAAAAATAAGCGGCAACATTGTTCATACAATATTAATAATAAAAGCAACAACATTTTGGAAGCGCAAGATAAGAAAATACGGTTGAATACAGATATACAACATTAAATACATAAAAAAATATTTATCGATATCATTTCAATGAGAGAAGCTGTAGTGTTGATGTGTGCGTTATACAGTTAATTCATACATTCTAAAAAATATTCAGATAGTCGCTTGAAAAGTGGTCAGTTCAATTAATTGGGTTCCATATATTGAATGAATGAATAAATAAATGAATGAATGAATGAATGAATGAATGAATGAATGAATGAATGAATGAATGAATGAATGAATGAATGAATGAATAAAAACTCGAAGGAATCAGTATATCAATCAATCAATCAATCAATCAATCAATCAATCAATCAATCAATCAATCAATCAATCAATCAATCAATCAATCAATCAATCAATCAATCAATCAATCAATCAATCAATCAATCAATCAATCAATCAATCAATTAATCAATCAATCAATCAATCAATCAATCGATCGATCGATCGATCGATCGATCAATCAATCAATCAATCAATCAATCAATCAATCAATCAATCAATCAATCAATCAATCAATTAATTAATTAATAATTAATCAAATCAATTTCAAAACTTCTAACTCGCATTACTTCCCAGAATAATCCAGTTTAGATGCACAAAAGACCAATTTATGATCATTGTAACATGCAGGTTCACTACATTTCTAGACAACAAATTACCAGTTCACCGAGGACCTACGTGTATTTATGAATGAATGGATACTTAATGATTGACGAACACTGAGGAATGAATGAATGTATACATGAATTAGACTTAAATGAATGAATGAAAAAATGAATGTCACATTAGTCAACGTATTACCTGCTATACAGGGCAAGGACAAGTGTATGTTCAACATAATATGTAAAAAATCGCTAAAAATGACTCCATTATCATTAGATTTGAGATAAAGACCCCAGATAAGTGTCAAAACACTAATCAGTTTTAATTAGAATAACTCTGATTATTGCTGGTGTAAATTAAATGTCTATAATTTTACAATAATAGGGCTAGCTAGATGTTACTTGTCAGGTAACAAAAGGCTCCTGGTGATGTTGATTATGAACGAGGAGTGTTATAATTATTAACTTGCCTATTATATATAAAGTCGTATGATATATATAATGGATAAGTGTTAGGCAATTGTTGGTTCATCGTCAACACGGCTGGTACATATAAGGTCTTGCGTACATCCATGCACTGACAAGTTTATCTGTTTATTATAAGATACAAAGTTACGGATCCGTAGGCGGGATAGTCCGTTCTATATCTCTCAGTTATCAGGTTATACAAATATTCAATACACTATTCGATGCTCGCTATTCAGAACAAAATAAGAAACGTCGAAATAATTATAGTGTTCGCCAAATTGAATTAAAATCTAACAAATTAACATTTTAAGTATGGTTTCTATGATATTAATGTTTAACCCTTTCACTACTGTCAGTAATGTCCCCCAGAGTACTGGGCCCTAATGTATGACGTCATACAATTAGGCCGTCGTGACGACGGCCCACGTACTGGAAGGGTTAAGTAAACTTTATTCACGCATGTCCTCACTACAACATCACATGGGCATGATAACTGCAGCTAAATGCTTTCATTGCAATAGCAATTTTAAAATATTGATCACATATTTATTTGCATAAAAATTCATGGGGCGCGCTAGTATGGTATGCTACCCCCGACCAATGAAAGGGTGGCGATCAGCTTGTCGCATGACGAATGAGCCAATCACCGCCGTCATTCAGCATGTTCAGTTGTTATTTAAACTGGGGGGTAGAATACCATACTTTGGTCAATTGGTTATTGTATCTCTACGTATCAAATGTAGATAATATTATACAATAATATACGAAAAAAATTCCCTTGTTAACATAAACCTGTAAAACACGTCTATTGTACATGATTATAACGTATATGTTAACTGAGGAGTGTATTATAATGTATCAGTCACTTGATTTTACACAAGTCCATATTTATTTAAGTACCCATTTTGTCTGCGCTGGTCAGCACCATTATTTAGTAGCATAGGAAAGGGGATCCTGTTTTTCTACTCCACGTACATCAACATGTTGGTTTCTATTGAGACAACTAATTACCCTGTCGTCTATTTACCTGCAATATATGATAAGAGAGAGCAGGATACCGAGTACAAGGAAGATCCAGAAGAAGATACGGTCCAATACCAGGGCAAGGTGGTGCCATTCATTGGCCACCATCTGCCTGTGAGAGGGCACCGCATACTGCTGGCCCGTGCTGGGTCTGGTCACCATCAGCTTAAGGAATCTGCGGATCTCGTCCAGCGTTTTCTCCAATGCCATGGTTGGACTGCGGGGCAGAGGCTGCTCCGTGGATTCTGCCAGTTCCCTGTCCACCATGGATCCAGCGTTGGCGTTATCGTCGTCCAGCGTCTCTCCTGAGGGTAAGCTACTGTACACGTCACCCTTCATACACACAAGTCTCCCCAGACGATTAATGAAGATCTGTCACACAACAACATGCATGGTAATGAAACATCTCATATTGTTTCTGTCCTCATTATTTTATATTTTATCATCATTGTTTGCTGATGGTTATATGTTAATAAATCGTGACAGAAGGTAAATAGCAAACAAACGTGAAATAGACATTGTGATCAGGTAATAATTGTAAGAATCCGTTCGTTGGGAAGTTATATCAACGTGGGAAATAAACTTGGTTCAGCCCATTTAAAAGGGCGTGTACCTGAACTTACGCGAAGATAACAACATTGCCAGAATCATTTACACTGAACAGGAGACAAAGGGCTGATTATTTCTGAATTTAGAAATACAAGAGCTGCAGAACGTTTATCATACTTAAATGAAAAACACCAATGGTAGTCAAGCGACAAAATTATATTATAGCAATATATCTCACCCGTCTTGCCCAGGTTGGTACTTTTCCTCTACGTATATCCCGGTGGTAGAAATTCAAAATCAAAATGCTCTCCAACATTGTGAAGACGACCAACACCAAATCAAATGTGAGGAAGAGTACTGTAAAATAAAGTCAGATTATTATGATATGTTGAAATTATATAATATTACTGTGAAAATTATCGAGTAAATATTCCAAAGCTATTATCATCATGATACTATTGTTCTTACCAATATATATACTTACATATACTAGGAACTTCCCCAATCTCTGTAGGGAGATAGGAATCCAGAATAAGCAGCTGTAGAGTGATGGTCACCATAATACCTACGCCTAAGTAGTATAATACAACACAGTTAGTAAACATACTTGTATTTATTTCATAAAGTTGACACAAAAACTTAATACCATGATTACTTTAATTATTCAACTTTAAGTAATAATTTAATAATTATTCTATCTATTAACATAATTATTTAAAAAACACTTGAAAAAATAAATACAGCTATTGCATTGTTTGATATAAAAATATTTAATTGTTCAAATGTGTTAAATGTCATAAGACAGTGTTTTACCCATTGTGATTCTCTCTCCCGTCTCTGGAGGTACCCATAGCATAAACATAGTGAGCAAAGCCAAAACTACACTCGGGAACACCATCATATGTTTGTAGTAGGTGGGTATTCTCTTCACATTAACACGCACCTCTACCATACTGAAGTATCTGATTTTAGGCTCACTAACACTATCTTTATTATATCTAGAAGATTGACCATGAGGCCACTGATGTAAATATGGCTCCACTGAAAGAATACTCCACTCCACACCAGGGTACACAAAATTAGTACCAGTGTCATTTCTGTAAAAATAACATATGCATGTATTAACAAGTTAACCTTCACAACGCTGAAATATGTTTGTATAAACCATGGAGACCAATGTTTTTTTTTAATTTGAAATCATCATAAATGTCTTAGTTAGCTTTTTCTTCTTCATTTGAATACCTATGTTATTATATTGGTCTAGGGTCGTTATAAATAGTTTACTCTTTCAGTGCGGGGATCGAGTTTAGACTCCAGAAACAGATCCGCGCGCTGCAAGGGTTAAATAATAGGTCTAAAATACAAATAATACCTAGATTGCATCATTTATTTGAATTCCACATCTATTTAATCGGTCTTCGAGAAGTAGTGCAGTGCGTGATTGAAAAGGAACAAAGGCCACTAATAGACATGATAGACGAAAGAAAAAAAACAAAGCCCCGCCGGATACGTAAGCTTTTATAAGCACTTACGTCTTATTATCATTATTATATTTTAGTTTCCTTAACATACGGTAATTAATAAGCAGGTGAGTGGATATAATTATATAAGATATGTTATCATGAGATATTAATACATACACACATGTACAGTCTCATATTAGTTTTTGTTCATGTGATGGTTTGCTGGGCGATATCTTTACCTGAGTGAATCGTCTCCTTGAAGTTGAAGGGGATATAATCTGCATGCCAGCTTGTAAAATGCCGGAAATACCTTTTAACTACAAGCACGAAGTAACAAACAGCCAATATACTTACTTTGGTAAACTGTAAGCCATTGTGGAATTATCATATGTCCATGTTCCGAATAAAAGGCTGCACGACTGTTTATCGTATGGGAACATGGCAAGCTTTAAGCTACAAAATGTGGAGAAGCGTCCATGTGGAGCCCAATCTACTTGACCACTGCTGTGTACAATAGCTAAATCTCCTTGAACATAACTGGGATTTTGATGAGCACTGTAGAAGATAATAATAAATTGAATATATATGTTACCGTGCCCATTAGTTAACCATTACTCATGTTACTTGGGCTATATAATTTTTAAACTGTATTTGAGTAACATGCATAGCGAACAGTGCCATAACAGATAATGCGAAGCATCACGCTGCTGCTTATTTAAACATATAGTCTATAGGTTACAAAAATATGTTTTTGTGTGTAATAATTAAAATGCTTAATTAGGTATCATCCCGCGTGCGCACAATCAGACTGCGAATTTGTGTATGTTTACATGTTTACGTTTCGATGAACAATAAAATAACACTAATATACAAAGACAGACATCAGAATCAGAGAAAACAAGCTACTATCCCTTTTAAAAGTGAATAGTATTCACCAATGTTGGCCTACCGTCTGCGACGCTGGCCCAACATTGTTCCAACATCAGGTGAATGTGTCATGTTTGCTGGGAATGCAGTTCGATATTATAATAATTTACTTACGTGTTATAAAGGACGATTTCTGGCTTCCAAAGTCTATCAATTGGAATCCGTATAAGGTACAACCCATCATAAGCACCGGGTTCCCATTTAAGCCGGAAGTCTGTCCAAGTCTGTGAAAAAAACAATATTGTGCAATAATATTAAATAGTGGAAAAATTAAAAGAGACAAACAAAGATACATTAAGTTCTATTGTATAATCTGATAATACTCAACTTCCCCATGTCTACTGGTAGACTAGGTGTTGTTG
The DNA here is from genome assembly GCA_964017125.1 of Flabesymbios commensalis. Lineage (NCBI taxonomy): Eukaryota > Metazoa > Annelida > Polychaeta > Terebellida > Flabelligeridae > Flabesymbios > Flabesymbios commensalis. The sequence continues at coordinate 42,964,030 of OZ024903.1, forward strand.
TGGTATGGATGCGAATTTCTGCGTAAAAAGTTTAAACACAAGTCTGGTATTCTACCCCGTAATTTAAATAACAGCTGAATGACTGAATGATCGGCCGACCTTGCAATGTGACAGGCTGAACCAGTCTTCGTTTTGGGATAAAATACTAGACTTGGTTTAATACATGTTGGCAAGACGAGAAGCATAGTTCACATAAATGAAGCATTATTTAAAAAAAAATTGAAAATATTGAAAAAAATATCTGATGTTGGTTTGAAGCTGGTCCACCGTACATTACGCTGGACCATGGAGATAGTAGAGGCTCTACTAACTCCATGGCTGGACCATGCAGTTTTGAAGCAACATAATTATATATGCAGTTATTTTCATACTCCCGCCTAATTCCAATTACAGTCTGCACTCACTCTTTTCTAGTCGCGAGGCGAATACCCTGAAAATATAATTTAAAAATATTTTGTTATTGACAAGTTATTCTCTAAAATGCTAGTAAATTGCGCCCTTCTATCATGTCTATCATCCCAGTAGACACAAAACATTTGCATAACATTAATAAAACGCCGGCCCAACGTCTTCAGCGTTGGTTCAACATTGTACAAATGTCATACAAATGTTGTGGGATGTCTATGACCCTATAAACTTCATTCATGTTTTAATATCAGAAATACATTAAATGCAAAATTTCTGTAATAGTCACCAAAATTCCGCTGCTTCAGAATTGCTTGACAATGACTTAGAATAAACGAAAATCAACGCCTGTCCACTAATGTGAATCTTACGATAGTCACATTAGTCCAATGTGTTTTATTTATCTATCTTAGATCAGGACAAATCCAAAATCTAATGAGGGAAGGCGAAAACAAAAATATTTAAGAAAAAATACATTGAACCTATTTTTGAAAAAGTTAATGAGGGCGACCAAATAAAAATAACAAATTTCTAGAAAAAAATAATGAGGGCGACAAAATAAAAAAAATCGCCCTAGTTTAAAACAAGTTAATGAGGGTGACGAAAAAAAGGAACCAAAAAAAAATAGCTGGGCACATTTTTTTTATCTGGTGGAATAAACTTGTTTTTTTATGTCCTGAAATGGACTGTTTTTTCGGAAATTGGCAATAATCTAATGCGCGCGCTCATCTAAGTTAAAAACAGAGAAAAAAATAGTGGCCTTATCTTCTAAGGAAATGAGGGAGTACGTGTGGTTTGGAAAAGAGGATACTTTTGGCCGAGTCATGGGCTCAACTCTTTAAAGTTTAATTTGTTTTCACTTCCTTACGCCTTTAACCGCCCGCCCCGCTTATGATAAAGCGTGACATCAGCCAACAAGATTTTTCACATCTGGATAAAGAAAAAACGTAAGTCTGTCAGAAGTTGAAAAACTATTATGTGAAGGCCCATTGACAGAAGAAGATTGCTTAAAAACCCTTAAAACTTTTCCCACAAATAAAACTCCGGGTAACGACAGCATTTTATTTGAATTTTATCAAACAATTTGGAACAGAATAAAAATACCTCTAGTAAATTCTTTTAACTCAGCATTCGAATTAGGTGAATTAGGCCCTTCACAAAGGCAGGCAGTAATCACACTTATCGATAAAGGAAAGGACATTAATTAAAAATTGGCGACCGATCTCTTTACTAAATACAGACTACAAAATCGCTTCAAAATCAATAGCAAATAGATTCAAACATCTTCCTCCAAAACTGATACATTACAATCAAACCGGCTTTATTGAAAATAGGAACATACAAGAAAATCTTAGAGTGATCTCAGATATATTTTATTACACAAAATAATATAACATCCCAGGATTTATGATTTCCTTAGATTTCCAGAAAGCTTTTGATTCATTAGAACACAATTTTTTAGATGTAATATTAAAAAAGTTTAATTTTAGACCCTCTTTGTGTGGATGGATTCGGATCTTTTATAATAACATTTCCAGTTGCATGTTAAACGCCGGTTCAACATCACCTTATTTCAGTATAGAAAGAGGTGCACGTCAAGGTGACCCTTTATCTCAGTATCTTTTTATTCTCTCGCTAGAAATGCTCGCTATACTAATACGAGATAAACCTAACATAAATGGAATCAAATCTCATGATGTTGAGATACAATTGTCACTGTACGCTGATGATATCACTGGTTTTTTAGGTGATGAACTTTCAGGACATAAGTTTATTGAAATTATTAGTATGTTTGGCAAATTTTCGGGATTAGAACTAAATATGGAGAGAAGCATGGCAAAGTGGCTTGGCTCAAAAAGAAACAGCGTTGACAAACCAATACTAATATCATAGAATGTAACGCACTAAATTTTGAGAGTAAAATCAATAAAATTAGGCATCCAATGTTTTAATGGAAAGAAAGAGACCTCACCCTAATTGGTCGTATACAGATAATTAAAACCTTCATTATTTCGCAATTTCAACATATTATCTCTGTCATCGATATTCCAGAATTTCAAATCAAACAAATTGAAACTATAATATATAATTTTGTTTGGAATGGAAAAAAGGATCAGATTAAACGAAGCACTTTACGAAAACGTAAAGAGTTAGGGGGTTTAAAGGCGCCAGACTTCAGATGTATTATTCAAGCTGCGAAGCTGAAATGGTTATTTATGTTACTAAACCCAGACGGGAAACCGTGAAAGTCCTTATGTATACATTTATTTGCACAAATGAATATTGATATAAAAGTTTTACTTAAATGTCCATCATGTTTTACAATCATAAAAAACAGTAAAATTCCCTATTTTTATAAAGATGCTTTAAAAACCTGGGACATGCTACTGGAAACAACGCCATATACTAGAAATGATTTTTTATGGTATAACAAATTGTTTCCTATCGATGATAATGCTGTATTTTTTAAACAATTGAGTACATCTGGTATTAATTATGTATACGATTTGGTTGACTCAGAAGTTAAAATAAAGCCTGTTGAATATTGGACTGAAAGGGGTCTAGATCATATACACTATTTAAAATGGAGAGGAATTGTTTCATGCTTACAGTTACCGATTGTAATAGACAGAATAGGTGAAACCAATAAAATGTGCGAATTTCGATTTGTTAATTCCACTGATGGTCTTGATTTAACGAATATATATAGGTCTATCACTTTTTTTTATCAGTTTTCTGTACTGGCAGCTAATAGAGCATGATCATAATGATGGTATAGTACCCCGCATAGGGAGGCACTGTCCAGAAGATATTGATTGGAAATCTGTTTACAAAAGAGCATATAAGATACCCTGTAATACAAAACTACAAGCGTTCCAATATAAATTTTTGAATGATATTTTAATTAATAATTATTGGCTTTTAAAATGGGGTTTAAAAGATGATGATATTTGTACATTTTGCAATGAAGAAACTGAAGACATTTGTCACGTTTTCTGGGAATGTATGTTCACTCAATATCTCTTGCAGAAGGTTTATAAGTATATTTTTAAAACAGGAGCGCCAGTGAAATTGTCTATATATCTGGGAGTTGACGATGTTAAAGAATGCTTGATTATTTTTTAATATAAAAAAAATATTTATCTATCACAATTAGAATGTATAATACCCACCTATGATCGATTTATTAGATATTTAGATGGAATTAGGCACATGGAATTCTTGGTTGCCGAAAAGAAAAATAAGGTGGATGTTTGGTTTGAAATGTGGAGTGATGTATGAGTTGGAGGTTTCTTCTCACATTTATTGTTATTTGTTAATATTATTGTCATATGGAAATGCATGGTTGTGTATTTTACCGTTATGCTAAAACCGGTGTTGGTCTGATGTTGGCTCACCGCCATCATCCTGTCAGCACTGGCTGCCCGGCCAGCGCGACGCATCAAGGCGTTCTAGGGTTAATGTTGGGCCATCACCTACGACGCTGGCCCAACATGGAGTCGACGGTGGTTTGATGCGTCGCTTTCGTTCGGGTGGAAGCCTGTTTATTTCACTGCCTACGGACACGTGACAATTTTTTTTTCAATATATCCGTAATCAGCTTGTACATTCATCATCATCATCATGTACTGTATATGTGTCATTATTTCATGAAAATAAAAAAAATGTTGAAAAAAAAAAAGATTTTAAAATCGTTGACCTTCATTTAGTCAAATCTGAATAATTTTCACTCACCTGAAGTTGTGGATCGGGTCAGCGAGACACAATTTCAAGTGGCTGAAAATTCCAATTAAATAATTTGGCGGTTACTATTAAAAGAATATAACAGTGATGATAGTTGTGTGAAAAAATAATAGGCCTACAATTTTTTTTTGATGGTACTTTTAAATATATACCTGGTGCAGCCAACCATTCGTGTTCATGGTTCCCTGTTTTTCTTCCTGTAAGTAGAATACATCGTCAGAATTATTTAGCGCCAGATGAAAATATCAATCTATAAGTCTAATCACAGTTAAAACTTCAGGGCCCCTATCCATGCCAAGGGCGGATCTAGCTTTTCAGTAAGAAACGTGTATGTTGGATACCCGGCTAACACGACGCGTTGACCCAATGGCGGAATAATGTTGGCCACACGAAGTGTAGGCTAATGTATAATATTATAAAGTGTTCTTATCATGTTATATAATGTGGTGTTGTGTTCTCTGGTCATCATTATGAAATTAAAGTTAATGTTTTAAATGTTGGTATATTGTTGGGTCACCGTCTACAGCACGTTGGCGCAACATTATACAAACATCAGGTGAAACTGTAGTGTTTTCATTGTTTGTTGTTCACGAGGGTCGCTGTGTCCAAAGTAAAGGGTATTCATTGGGTGGCATTGTACTTTTCTCAATGATTGTAATTTACTTTGTAAGAATTGTTAAAGTACTGTTGCTCGTTTGGAATTTACATCCTCGCCTTTTGTCAAATTGTGCTCGTCTGTTGCTATCGAGTTTTACAGTTTGACAAAACTTGGAATCAGTTTTATGAAATTCACAAATGTATAATAACTTCAAGTGGGTGAAAATTTAAATAAATTAACTTTTCAGGATAGGGGTAACATATTTTACACGTGAAAATGTGTATTATATATTTTTTGGTGGAGCATAACATTAATACCGGATAAGCCCCGGTGAGATGAAATTCATCAAGTGATGAATGTTGATAAATGTTCATGAACAGTTCATGATCATCTCACCGGGGTATAGTTTAATTTAAAAAATGGCAGGAAATCTATGTACAAAATAATTAAATTACAGACACTGTCATATACACACATATAGATAAAACGACTTACAATGTTCTCTATGGTCACAACAGTTGCGTCTAATGTGACTTTAACTACGTCGTCAAATTTCTTGGCTGGTCGAACGATTGGATCATATTTGTCGGGATCAAGTATAGTTGAAATAAGTTTGTGCTCAGCTGAGACGAATGTATCATCATCTGCCAACAAACACACAAAAAAACAGTAAAATGGAAAATCTATAATTTATTAATATATTTGTAAATAATGTATGATTCAGGCGTCGAAACTGTAATGTGGAATATCAGTCAGTACTATCAGTATGCAATTAACCCTTTCAGCGCGGAGACCGACAACATTGAATTTTCCTGGTTCAGTTTGGTTTTTAAGGTGAAATACCAAATTTAGAAAAAGTTAACATTTCCAAGACACACAGAAGCACGTTGATAGTATGGAAGATATACTGCTTGTGATATTTGGTACACTATACGACCATCTGCTCCTGCATATGAACTTTTGAACGATGGAATATTTTGCTTTTTCCTTGTGAAACTTTGCCGTATCATTGCAAACTATTTATCTGACAACCTCCTATAGTGAAAAGGCTTATCTACTTTATATGTATGTAATAACCATCCAACGACAAACTGTTTAAACTTAAAACTTTTTTCAGATGAAGTCTGAAACTTTTCTATTTCCACTGGAAGAGGTTGCTCTGAATGAGCAATATTTTTGCAATAATTACATCATTTTTCTCTCATATATATACGTGTACATGTATTTATATACGAAACAATCAAGAGTAGGTTTAGCATGAATCAAAATTGGTTAAAAAAACCCATTTCATATGGTGGACATTTTTTTAGAGCATGATAACGGCAAATTTGCCTCCAACATTATTTTTATTTGAAGATAGGACCAGTTTACATTGGCAGTATGCATAGTGGTACGAAGGAGTGTTTCACACTTCCCTTTCATAGCATTATGATAGCTACTATGTGAGAGCCCCACATGGTCATTACCTGTCCAAGGACACATTCTAAGTTTAATATGCTATGGAATTAATTGACAGAACTACACAAGATATGGATAGAGGAGAAAATCCTTTTGGTATATTCTTAGACCTCTCTAAAACCTGTGATACCCTGAATCACACAATACTCTCAAATGAACTAAATCATTACGGTATTAAACACTGCCCATTAAAACTTTCAGAAAGCTCTCTCTCAAATAGATTACAATATGTAGAACACGACAGTATTAAGTCAGAATACATAACAATTACCACAGGAATTCCTCAGGGTTCTATCTTGGGCCCACTAATATTTGTTATTTATTTAAACGATATTTCTTTTTCAAGTAAATTATTTAAATTCATTGTATACGCAGATGACACTACCCTATTCGCTAATTTCAGCAATCTCAAGAAAAATAACAAATTAAATACAGAATTAGCAGAAATAAGCACTTGGTTGAAAGTAAACAATTTTTCATTAAATTCTGCTAAATCTAAATTCATGATATTCAGAAAACCACAGAAAAAAATTAAATTACCAATTGTCAAAATAAATGGAATGCAAATTGAATGTGTTGATAATTTTAACTTTTTAGGGGTGATCATTGACAAGAATATTACTTGGAAAAATAATTTAAATAAAGTCTCAAATAAAAAAGTCAGAAGAATAGGTATAATGAACAAACTAAAATTCACCCTTCCTCACAATATTCTTATTAATATCTACAATTCTCTAATAATACCACATATTAACTGTTGCATTCTTTTATGGGGCAGCGAAAACAATCGAGCTTCTCATATACAAAAAAGAGCAGTACGGATAATACGTAAGGAATCTCGGCTGTCTCACACAGATCCGATATTTAAAGAATTGAACCTCCTAAAAATAAATGACATATATCGCCTTCAACTATTAAAATGTTACTTTGAATACGAGCAAAATTCACTCCCGAAATACTTTGATGTATTTAATCTTAGTCTCAAATATGAACTCCATGCTCATAATACAAGAAATCAACATAAATTATGCATACCTTTTGTAAAACATAATTTTGCCAAAGCTTGTGTTCGATATCAATAACCAAAAACTGTAAATAGCATGCCACGATCAATAACCGATAAAGTACACACTCATAGTTTTAACGGGTTTTCAACGTATGTCAAATTTATATTTTTAGACACTTATGCTACTGATTGTAATATCACAAACTGCTATGTATGCAGTGTCAATTTGAACTAGTGAATTCTGCTCTGTGGGGCCGAACGGCAGGATCAGCCTATTTGTATAGCAGGCAGATGCTGCCTTTTGGCTTTGTACGGCAGAATCAAAGTTTATTTTTCCAACTTTATTTTATATAACTACTACGTTTAAAGGGTAAACTTTATAGTAAAGCTATTATATTCGCTCAATTCACATGTATAGCCCATATGTATACTACTCATAACTTCAAAATGTTATATGTTTATATAGATGACATCATTTGTGGCCTCCATGCTAGCGACCTTGTGGTCTTAATGGAGGTCTCCCAAACCACCCTGTACATTTTTTCACTCATCTTTCATTCACTTATTTTCATGGTTGAATAAACACTTCTTCTTCTTCTTCTTCAATATCACTTCAACTCAATTTACTGGAATGTTTTTTTAGCTATCGCCCCATAAAGTAGAACATACTTATAAGAAGTAAATACGGTTCTCGAGTGGGTTCCATAGAGCAAATTATACTGTATAGAGGTTTAGCTCTTGTATAATGTGAAAATGTTTTAACAACAGACCAGCTCCCCACATCATAAGCAATGCACCGCGTTACAGAGTCAGTAATCTGAAAAATTATCCGAGGTACATGTATCGTCATGGATGTGTAAAAATGGGTTTCTACAGAACGATTTCCATTTAATTAATTGTGAGAGATATAAAATGTATGATGTGATAAATCGATGACCACTGAAAACAATGAGGCATAGCATCTTACATTTTTTAGCTCTCACTTTTTTACGTATGTAGGGCCTATATTATGACACACATGTACCTGGTGATCGGAAAAAAGATTACCGACTGTCAGCACATGCCACTTCAACAATGGACCACGGGCTCAATGGTGTGATTGTAAATAACAATGGTCCACGGGCTTCATGGCGTGATTGTAAATAATTTGGGGTAAATTGAATAGCGCGACATACCACCCATACAAAGTGAGTACAGCAGCCATATTAACATGATTAATATCAATAATACTGTCACAATGATGCAATCATTATACCACAGCCGCTTAGGTAATATTAGGATATTAAAAACAAAGTCAACAGACATACACACCTGTGTAGACATATTCAAAGTTTAAGTTGATGACAAGTCCTACAAACAACAGGATACCAGCTAACTTCATCTTCTTTTTATCAACACTGAAATATTATGTCTGTGAAACCTGATTTTTTAATCCTGTGCGACTCATCGATAAGTTTAGTTCACAGGTATATAATATTATATATATGTACCGGTGTATCACACTGTATACAGGCACATGAGAACATATGTACTACAATATTATGAAGATAAGCACGTCAGGTGTGTTAAAGTGTGTGTACGTGCCTTATATTCTGCTCAGGTAACCGTATTGGTATATCAGATCGACCTGTATTGTCATGACACTTTGAGTTCACAACGTCACTCACCAGCTGTCACGACATTCTGTATGTGCTGCATATTGACCTCTCACTAGCTGCAGATCTCCCATTTTTGTACTTCATAATGTAGGGATTATAAATAGTTTTTTTTTGTGTGACTACATATTATTAGTTTGATCACAACGACACGTCTAGTTGTGACGACACATTTTAAAACCCGAATGCGGCTTGGGCGCACGACAAGTGCTTGTTGGCACGATGTGCACGCTGAAGCCAGACCCAATAATCATAATGTGCGTGACCAAGCGTGGTAACATACAGCCGCCGTACTGCAGCACGCGAGCAAAGTACATCACATCAGTCACGCGACATAGATCTAGTGCTGGCTTATTGTTGGGCCAGCACTGGATCGACGTCTTGTGCGCCCAACACCATACACATAATCTATTTTATCTATGTCTTATCACCCAGGATTTATAGGCCCTGAATAAGTTTATTAGGACCGTATCCTATTAAGTTTATTTAATTTATATTAAGTTTGTGTTCTATTTAGGGGAAAGAGGGGTGCTGTGCGTGAGAAACGGTTAATATTTCTGTACACCAGTCCTTATGAACATGATTGTGCAATATAACGTTTCAGGTCTTTAGGTTAAGTACTTCTGTCTTTAAGAAGTGTTCAGAAAAAATAGTCACGATTATATTTGTGGTTAGGAGCGTAAAGAGTTTAGGTTGGAATAATGTTGGCCCAGCGTCGCAAACGGCTGCCCAGCATTACAACAGCATTGGGCCAATGTATCATGTTATATGTTTTTTTCTGGCGCCGGGATGTTAAAGCGTCACCAGCATAATGCAACACGGTACAATAACCCACTGCTGTTTCAATGACGGGCCAGCGTCGAAGACTGTGGGTCAACATTAAAACAGCATTGGTTGAATGCCACGTGTTTGCGCAAATTATACAACAGACCCGGTGATAGATTAGTGTTGGGTCAGCGTCGTAGACGATAGACCGCCATTGAACCAGAAATGGGCTGCAATGCTGGCCCAACATTTAACCGGAAGTTGGTCGGTAGGCCTACATCATATGTACGAGGTAGGGTAGGGTGGGGCGGAACGCCACCCTTAAGCAGACTTTGCCCTGGACGTCATAATATGTTATTATGCAAGTTCATGTTAATGTCACATCACACCACCCATCGATGGTATATACCAGAGTTATAATATTTAAAGTTTTTCTCTGATTGACCGAGAGCTGGTAGTCACAAGTTTAGTTCAAAAAGGGGCGTTTTCCCAACACTGTTGGGAAAACGCCCCCCCCCCTTTGGTAAAACGCCCATAGGGGGCTAATTTTTACCCCATTTTCAAGGGCCGTTTTACCCCACACTGGCACATATTCTAAAAGTCACCGGAATAACAATTACTGAATTAGGATAGTATTTAATTACACTTGTAGAAATAAGAAAGTAACAGACTTTGATGTCCCTACCTAGCTCCTCTGGCTTCTAGAGTGAACTCACTTATAATTTGAAATTAATGGATTTAGAGCCTCTGACTATGAAAACTATGTATACGACTTTGTAAAAAAACACTATGGGCCACTACGTAGAACAAAACCTTTGATCTAAAAATAAAATAGGAAGAAGTGTCTTCTTCATGTCTCAAGTCTTTTTCATGTGATGTAGACAGAATAATCGGGTACTTTTTTGTTGATTAAAGGGACATCAGCAAGGTCAACTTCAAGGTCAAGCAAAGGAAAATATGATTTTTTTAACAAATAAAGCTAGGAACATGTGTAATACCTCCTTTTGGGGGGGATTTTGGCTGACAAATCACCTTATTCATTTATTTTTGTGCTTTTAGGTCATGAATGCTCAAGATCAAAAGGTGAATTTCAAGGTCAAATATGATTTGCAACATATATCACTGTGGTGAAGCGGTGGAGGTAACTGGAGTTACCATTAGCAAAAAATGGCTGACACGGCTACCGATTCGTTTACATTTTCATCTATTTTGTGTAGTTTAACGTTCTCCTTAGCTCCATCGATTTGCAGGTGGATTAATATTACTTAACTAGACAAAATGCACACTATGTTAACGTCAAATTGTCGATAACTTACTCGTAATCGGTAAACTAAATTTGTTCAATGAGAATGGTAACTGTCATGTGTCAATTCCAGGTGTTACTGGTAATTGCAACTTCAGTGTCAATGGGTGGTTTCTGGCGCTTCCTATTAGCAGAGAAAATTTTATTAAAATACATATGTTCTAAAACAACTTTAGTAATAGGGCCTACTTTACATGTTCGTGAAGTTGATAACGATACGTCCTTACTTTTATTTTAATTGGTACTGTATACAGTATCACAGTGAGGGGCGCTGTAATATAATATGAGGGCCCAGTATATGAGAGACTGAATGCATATATCTATGTCTGTACTCATAGGCGTAGGCGGTGAACCAACACTGGGTCAACATTAACCCGTTTGTGACGAGCCCCGGAGATCTCCGTGATTTAGGGAGTCCATTCTGATACGAGGCCCGGAGATCTCCGGGTTTGATTGCATGAGATAACTATGACGTCATAAAATAATCTCGTTTCAGACACAGTGCAGTAGCATATTAATCTCGTGTTCAATGGGTTAATATAATAGGGCTTATTTTCACACACGGGTCGTTATATGTGTAATACAAAACATATTTACTATAAATTATTTAAGTACTTACAATCAGGTAGCTTAGCATAAAATGTTAGGCTTATCGTTATCTGGCGGGTAAAAGCCCCATTTTTTTTAAGGCTCAGTGGCATATCCTGATTAATGTTAGCCTAGGAGCCCAACATTATTTTTTACTTGAAACGCCGAAAAATGGCAAAATCCAAGGTAATATGGCCGCCATTTGTACAAGATCAAACAATAAAATGATAATATTTTCGACAGAATAGATGCAGCTTCTTGATTTTGGTGTGTAGCATAAGGGTTTTAGTTATGCCTGACATAGTGATGTAGTCAAAAAGTACTTAAGACATTGGATTGTTATTAAAATCCAAGATTGCAGGTATTTGTGCAAGGTGAGACAGTAAATTGGCATCATTTTGTATAAAATAGAAACAAAATCATAATTTTGGTGTGTATCATAGGGTTTCAAAGCATGTCTGACATAGAGGTGGGGAGCGTACTTTAGATATTGCATTGCGAGTAAAATCCAAGATGGCCGCCATTTGATCAAGATCAAAACAAGAAATTGATCTATTTTCGATAAACTAGAAAGATCTTCACGATTTCGATGCATCCCGTCGTTTTTCCAAGTAGGCCTATGCCAGAATTAGTTGTGCAACCAGAGGGTAGTTCATCATTTTATTGTGGATAAAATAGAAGACGGCCGCCATTTGACTAAGTCAAACAAAATTCGTGCCAAAACTTTTTTCCCCTCAGCTATTAAGGCTGTGGGGTATGGTGATCACCAGAGGCGGACGAGCGGTCGAGCGAGCGGGCAGTCAAAAATTCAGCTCTTACTAAAAAGTTAACTGATGAATTTTGTTTATTTTTCACAGACATGACCTATGTGCCTGGGCAATTCATCCCAAGCGGCCATTTTCCAAGATGGCCGCCTAAAAAGCTTCTGGGCACCATAACTTATGAACCGTTGCTTGGATTGCATTCAAATTTGGTATGGTTGTTCTCCAGGTATTTCTGATGATCTGATTACCTTTTGGGATGAATCCATTGAAAATGAAATGGCTGCCGCAGCCATTTGAAAAAAGATGGCCGCCTAAAAAGCTTGTGGGCACGATAACTTATGAACTGTTGCTTGGATTGCATTCAAATTTGGTATGATTGTTCTCTAGATATTTCTGATGTTCTGCTTAACTTTTGGGATGAATCTAATAAAAAAAATGGCTGCCACAGCCATTTAAAAAAAATTGACATGGTGGTAGTGTGGGTCATTTTTTCTCATTATTTCTTGATATTGATGGACAGAGCCTACGGTTGAGGGGTCCTGCCATCAAGTGATGGGTTTTTTTTAATAGAAGGGGATTCATGATTTTAGTGTCTGCCATAGGATTTTCTTATACACATCACCTGGTGGCATTATCAAAGACCATGTACAATAAGATAGTCGACTTACGGATTTCACCATACAAATGCGTGTAATACATTGTGCAGTGCTGTCCCCTTTTAACGGGAGTTGGAACTACGCTTTAGCAAGTGTATCATCATATGAAACAAGTAATAATTTCACCACTTTAGACTCTCAATAAAAAAAGAGGTTTTTCTAGGTTTGACAGTTATGACAATATCTCTGCAATAGTTATTTTTGGAAGAAAAATAACTGCTAATATAGCAGAAAAGTCATGTTATATTATCATACAATTTTAGATATTAAAATGTCTTTAAATAACAGAAAGTACACAAATATGTGGGCACAGAACGGAAGGGGAGTGACGATATGTCGTCAAGCATAGCAACCACAAAGGAGATCGGGGCAAACATTGGTAGCAACCATAACTTGGCAGACGTGTATTTTGATTTAAACATTTATTAATTAAAAAAAATATATTCAGAACACAAAAACAATATTATAAAATTATATTTCGTTCAGGTATATTCTGAATGATAAACATGACAATGATCTGTGTCATTGGACTATAATATTTAGTAATATTATTTATATAGTATATATATGATTTCCATTGCCCTTATCCTGGTTTTCTTTGCCTGTATCTACCCTTGCACACATGTCACCTGCCAGCAGATACAAGAAGATGAACCAATGATGGGGTAATTCTGGACCAGCATTACAAATCTTGGACCAGCATTACACTATAATTGAGTCGACGTCTCGTGCTAGCTGGGGGTCATCTGTTGTTTGTAAACAATTCATATGCATACTTGTTTATACGGGCGCATCAACCCCTGAGGTACCAAAGGGAAGAAGACAAATAAAAAGTATTAATAACTAACCACCAAATTATTGGACAAAAAATAGAAGTAAACCTCCGTCAATACTTATTTTTCTGATTTTTTTGATGTAAATTATGCATTGTTTTTAATAGGATTAATATCATAATTACTCGTCGTAATATGGTAAAATCATACTTGATAGATGGCAAAAGCATTAGTTCCAACTCCCAATACCGGGGGACAGCACTGAGAGCGATTTCACGTTTTGGGGAGAGATGACTATCTTAGTGTGCATGGTCTTTGGCATTATCCAGAAACCATTTCAGACACTTCAGATTCCAGAAACCAAAATAGCGGCCATCAGACAAATAAAATCGGCAACAGAGGAGGAGTAGGAAGCCGAATTGGGTACCACATGGGTCATATGGCCGTGACAGGAGAACACATATTATCTTTATCTTTTGGTAATAATACCGCTTCCGGGCCTGTCATGGTCTGCTGGTGGCCATTTTGTTTGTATAATGACCGCCATCTTGGTATATAGTATGTTTGCCAGTCACAGGGGCATATATATGAAAATACTACATGGTTGCTACCAAAATCACGAATCTGCTTCCCTTCTGTTAACAATTATATTAATTTTTGGTTTCCATCTTGGATTTCACCCATAATGCAATGTCTAATCTACTTTGCAACCACACACTATGTCGGGAATAGGCCTACCCAAAAAAACCCTACTATGGTAGACATCAAAATTATGCTTTTCTGTCCTTTCTGACAAAAATGATGGTAATTTATATAGCTTAACCTTGCAGAAATGGAGGCCATCTTGGATTTTACTAACCAATGCAATGACCAAAATAATTTCGGGCTACACCATTATGTCGGGCATACCTGAAAACCATATGGTGGATACCAAAATCATGAATCAGCTTATATTCTATCGAAAATTGGGCGGGGGCCCTAGGGTAGTGGTTAGCACCGCTGCCTTTTACGCCAGAGTTCGGGGTTCGGTTCCCGGTCTCGGCGGTTTGAAAGAAACAAAAATGTTTCTTCCCCATCCACGTGTGAAAGTTAGTATTGTGGGGAGCCTCCGTGACCGAGAGGTAGCGTGCTCGGCCTCAGACCGCCAGGGTTCGAATTTCGAATCCTGTGTCTGGAGGACAGTGTCATCTCAATCATCTCACCATCCTCAGGAGGTTCTCCTGGCCCAGTTTAGCCTATATGTGCACAAAGGTGGCCTAAAGCCCGATTCATTTCATTTTCTATCGAAAATTATATTAATTTAATATTTGACCTTGGTTAAAACAGCGGTCATTTTGGATTTTTGCGTGTCACGTCAACACTTTGTCAAAATTCAATAGGGCTCATAGTCTAAAGGCAATTAATGGGTCCTAATAGAGCGTCGTGTAGGCCGGTCACAACTGTTGACTAATAGTGTATATACCAGAGATCGTCTATATACGATCTCTGCTATACTTTTTTTCCTCAACAAAATTTAATCCTTCAGCTTTATATCCACGAGAAAAAAATATTCCCTTCCCTTTAAATAACTTTTTTACAGTTGTCCGAAATGTGAGAGTCTCCTTGATGCATCATTGGAAAATAAATAAAGTAGCAGTTACCTTTATCATTTTTTGATCGTCATTTAGGGCCTTCCTGTCGCTCTCTAGCGTGTCCCCATCATCATTTCCCCTCCGTTTTAAGCCCACGTCTCTATTTAAAGCCTCTCCGTCGCCCTTAATGCTTTCTCCTCTCCTTTAATCACCTACCCATCACATTTATGACCACCCATCGCTCATTAACGCTTTTCATTGTCAATAAATGCTTGATGGTCGTCCTTATTGCCACCTTCCCAATAATGCCTCCCCATGATCGCTCTCACTTTAATGCCCTTACATAGCCACTAAGCGCATTTGCAGCACCTTTTAACACCTTTCAATCGCCCTTCAATGCATCTCCATCGATCTTTACCACCTTTTCGTCGCCCCATAACGCCTTTTCGTCGCCCTTTGACATTTCCCTGTCGTCATTTAACGTTTATCTGTCGCCTTTAGCGACATTCCTTCACCTTTATTCCTTGCCATCACCCTTAACCACCTACACATTACCATTTAATGTCTCTCCATTACCCGTTAACATACTTCCATTGTTATTTAACGCTTTCTGGCAGCCCTCTCACACCATCCCACAGCCCTTTTATCACATCCCGTCGCACTTTAACGTCTTTTTCTAGTCCCTTGAGTCTGTTTGTTGCCTTTTAACACCTCCTCATTGTCGCTTATCCCTTTCAGTCGCCCTTTATCGCATCTGTGTCTCTTTATAGCACTTTAACGCCTCCCTGTCGCCTTTTAACGCCACTCCATCGATCTGTTGTGCTTTTCTGTCACCTCAACATTTCACTTTGGTGATGTTTAATCAATAGAATCCTACTAGAATTAGATTATCCAATCCAAATCACACCAAAACAATGTATTATATGCATGCTCCGATGTGTAGCATGATAAAATCATATCTGACCTAGAAATTGATCTTTCGACGGAGAGAATAACTTCTAATCACCAAAATAATACCAGAAACGGATTTTCCAGACAAAATCACGCGAAAAAGAGGTATTACACATGTACCTAGCTTTATTTGTTAAAAGTCATATTTTGCTTACTTGACTTTGAAATGACACATTGACCTTGAAAATGACCTTTAATCAACAAAAGTGTAGTAAAATGCATTACTCAAAGTGATATCAAAAAGACGTACTGCGCTTCTTTTGTCATTTGTGTTTGTTAAAAATCATATTTTCACATTTTTTACCTTTGAATTAACATTTTAAGGATCTTGAATGAAATTGACCTTGCAGATGACCTTGACTCACCAAAATAATACTATAAATGGATTTGTCCAGTCAAATCCCATGAAAAAGAGATTCTACTCGTGCTTCTAGTCTTATTTGTTAAAATTGCTATTTTCTCTTACTTTACCCTAAAATTGACTTTTTGACCTTGAAGATGACCTTAAATAATCAAAATAATTTCAGAAATAGATTGCCCAGTCAAAATCACATGAAAATGGGGATTTACTAGTTGAAAAATCATATTTGACCTTGAAATTATCAAAAATGCGTTTATGGGCGTATATCTGACAGCACTTGATGTCAAAATGTTTTTATGTTTGTGGTGAATAGAGTGTGAATGCCCATGATATCCAGAAATGAGGTCACAGTGAACCCCCCTACAGGAAATTCCCCGCAATAGGTGGTGTCAAAATGGTCCCTGTCACAATAAACCCCACTTTCCCTTATAATATGTTATCACCTATCTAATTATCATGAAATAAAAAACAGTATTTGTAAGGAAAGCTTCAAG
This sequence comes from Flabesymbios commensalis, assembly GCA_964017125.1. NCBI lineage: Eukaryota > Metazoa > Annelida > Polychaeta > Terebellida > Flabelligeridae > Flabesymbios > Flabesymbios commensalis. The sequence goes on from OZ024903.1 coordinate 42,981,122, forward strand.
AATGATGTAAAGTCCCAGTATAGGGGTAGAACGCCCATACTAGGGGCAATACGCCCCCACGGGGCGTAGTTTGACGGGGCGTTTTGTCCCCTAAGGGTATTTTATTTATTTCTGCACTTGCAGCAAAAACCTCGTTTGTGTCCCATTAAGTAGAGTTCTCATAAAACAAATAAGCCTCACCCCTATTTGAACTGCATATACGAAAAAAATACCACTTCTAAATAACATTAGACAACATTTTTTCGTTGGTGGTCTTTTTTTCACAAAAAGTGATTTTTTAAAAATATTTTATTTTACCTTGTGTATATCGCGCCATTCAACACATATTGAGAACAATTGCACCACCCAATTAGTTAGGGAGTGTTGCCTATACTTTAAATCAAAAATAAATTATCTCATATGATCAGTGTGTGAATGAAAGAGAGGGGGGGATTTTCTCCCAGGGGCGTTTTGCCACACCCTACCATACATCGCAGGCAAGTATTGAATGAATGTTGGCCAGCACCAACTTGCCTTGGTTCTTTCCTTAATTATATCGTGGACATCTAGGATTCTGGCCCGTGAGGAAGACCAATACACTGATTTTGTGTCTATAGCACTCAAACAGACCAAAGCCGGGCCTCGGAGTTTAGTAACTCCTATCTAGTTATTATTACTATTTATAATATACATGCATGCCCTATTACTGTGCAGACGCTAATCTCCTAGCCTATTATTAAGCCTATGTTGTTTATTCCTTTCACAAGTCTTGAAACATGAATACGTTCTCCTTTAGCAAACCGTGCAACCACATAACCACATTATTAAGAAGTAAAATCAAGCATTAATGTTTTACTCGTTTAAATGGTGGATATGTTAGTAGCAAGATAGGAAGCAATATATTCCGAAACGTGTCACAGTCTTGTTTTGCAATTCACATTGCCCTTTCGTTGTTTCTCTTTTCTTTTTTTTGTTTAGATGTAATGCCTAAATATCCCTCTTTGAAATAAATTAAATTCAAAATCTGAAACAGGGTTGGGGAGAAAAATTATTTCTACAAATTAACATGAAATAAAATCAATTAAGCTATACATACACAGCAACTCTCCGGAAAACTTAAAGTATTAGGGGCCTATCCGGTATCAATGGCTATCCTGTAGATACCATGTTAATATGTTTTTCTCAAATGATTTAGGTAATTTTATTTTGAATTCCATATTCTTTTAATGTTTTACTGGAAAGTTGTAAATGCAATTCAACAAAAAATAGGGTCATTCTTCTAATGAAATGAACTTGTTCTAAATAAGCTATGCTAATTTCACCTTAGTCCCTTCTATGTAATAATGGACACATCGTCGCCTCGGAGCTAAAGGATCCTATCTGCCACTCTAACGAGTGTCAGATAGGATCCTTTAGCTCCGAGGCGACGACATTTAGTTTAAAATGATATTTAACCGTGATTACCGCAAACAAATAAGATAGGTCGAGCAAATAAGATAAGTTAGGTCCTTCCAGATGTCATTGGAAGGATCAGGGAAGCGTTGGATTTGACATTATTATTACATAATGCGTCCAATCTGCCGGCCATCGAGTCATACGACATTTCAATATGAAACGTCGAGCTTTGAATGATAACAACACTCCAATACGATCAATGGAAGAGCTACTCATTGTCCATAATAAACTAATTTAAAATCTGGTAAAAATAAATTAAATTTCATTATACAATGGAAAATAATAATTACCCCATCTCATACATTTGTTTATGTTTAGTTGGTATAACGAGTTGACTTATCACAAAATACCTATATTCAATGACCTTGCTGTAGCATTCTGACTTGTGCGACCACGCATTACATATTATATCTGATGTGGAATAAAATAAATCTAGCAATAATCTGCAACTATTACGGTACCAGAGATGACAATCAATTTACTTCTGAGCCCCATCTGGTGAGTGACTGTGAGTCTCTGGGTCTAAACTCCATCTGGTGAGTTATGTTTCTTCGCAAGCTCCGTCTGGTGAGTTATGAATGGTTATGACTTATTCACCTGTTTTTATTGGCTTCGCCAAAATGTTTTATTGATCTTCAAGACTCAAATAAATCCCAAAATCTAAGACGGGAGGGCACAATTTCAAAAAAAATCTCATGCTAGAAACACACTGTGGGAATTCTTAGAAGTGTAATAAATGGACTTGCTAGTGGATGGTTATTATCTTTCTACCAGGTCTGCCATATTTGGAATGCCGATATTTGGCAGAGGGCATTATATTGCCGTGCAAGGGCAAAAGGCAGTATCAGCTTACTTAGTAAGCATATGATACTGTCATTTTGTCTTTGCAGAGCAGTATTTAAATGTATATAATATTTGGCATTATGGCGAATATGTCCCACTAGGTTTCGCCAGTATGACCACGACATTTATACACGATTTTTGAAAAGTCATTGCCTATCTGCAACCCTTTAAGTGTTATGAATCGGAAAATATTGCAAAAATGCGTAACTTAGTTTTTAAAAAGTAGTAAATGAAATGCCGCAAGTAAAACGTTGTATCACCAAACGTCGCCGAGATATCGGCTCCCCAATATGTATGAGTTACCTTGATGACGTCACAGGACTCGCGACCAAGCGATGGGCTTGTTGGAAAACTTGCAAAAACTTATTGTTAAAAACAAATGTGAGGTTTAAAGCATCATAAGTGCAAACAAAACTGAGCAATACAATACAAGGTCCAAACTTGTTATTGCTGCAACAGTTAATCTGTAGTTTATTATTAATTTACAATGCTTAAAATATCGTGAAGTCTTAATGAACTAATACTGAACTATCTATCATTCACCATAGTTCAGGAACTCTCACGAAAACAACTTGAACTAAGATCAGACTTCAAGCTTATAACAATTCATCACAGTTTATGAAACTGTCCACCATGAACTTCCATGAACTAGACATAAGCCGAACTGAGACTTTTCATGCTCACAATTATTCAGCAAAGTTCATGAAACTGTCTCTCATGAACTCTCAAGAACTAAATCATGAACACCATTAGTTCATCAAGTGTTTATTATTATTCATGATTTGTCATGGACTGTTTTTGCCAATAACCACAGGGCCATATTTGGACATGCTTGTGCTACTTCATTGCAGGCTTTAATTCGTTCAGCTTCCAGCTTCCAACTTCATCTTTTTTTGTCAATGGTATTATCTCTGACTCTTAACCATTATATTTTGTCAAACGTATGTCAGGGAAGGCTTTCATGACTGAAACATTAACTTATCTCCATATCAATTTGTTTATTAGAAACAACTTCATGTGTAACCATAATAATGATTACACGTACCAGATAAATGGAGCTAGAGTAGCCTAGATATTGATAAATTATGTTAATGAGAGATGTTAAATTAGACTGAAGCTAACAGCTTGACCATGTTAGTCCTCATGATTGTCAAGTCTGTAAAGAAACAGTACATCATAATCATAAGATTTCTTGGAAACACAAGGATCTACTTGTAGTTATTGAATGGTATAATATAGTCGATTATACAGTCAAAATAGAGAGGATTATTATCACTTCAGATGTACAGTTACAAACTCCCACCAATGCGGTTATGTACCGGCCAGATTTATTTGACCGTATATAATTGGGGTCTGACCCTATTTGTGATCGAGTAACAATGGTAACAGAGACCACATGGTCTCCTGTAAAGCAATATCGGTATGGGAATCAGTCTATGGTTCGAATTATCAAACGAACACTAACATTAATTATAACACGTTATTTGCTAGGGTAGTATGTGTTTATTTATTGCATAGTTATTTTTTATTGCAAGAAATGATATGCACATTATAATAAGAATTATATTTTGACAAAAACTTGTCTCGTAATAAATGTCACAATTATTTGGCATACTGCTGCTTCAAAAAACAGTTGATTTAGTGTTTCTGGCAAGCACATTTTAATCTAACATAAAGAGCTTTATTGTTAATAATAAACATACAATGCAGTCTGACATTTTCAGGCCATGACCTGCAGAAAAATCCTTCTGGGCTGAAACCAACGTTATAGTACATAGACGATGTTTTTTTACATGTTAAATAATGGGCCTAATGCATTGCTTTAAGATCACCAGCGCACACACTTTGTCTTATCACTAAGATTCCTGCGAAAAATCAGAATAAGCATACATAAACTCTGGCTTGCGTTTCGTTTGCCTTAGAATATCAAAGCGACTTTTAAAATATACAGCTTTATGCATAGTTTTGCCGATAAAAACAATTGTAGGTTTGACTTTATCGCATATTGTTACACACGGTGTTACACACAGTAGATACGTACATTATAAAAAAGCATGATAAAATGATATACCGCGTATATAATACCTGGTGTATAAATGTTCAAACGTTACGCGAGTAATCGGAGGTAGCCTTCCACCTGATAGTGTCTGAGAGCTGATATATTCCTACCAAGTGAATACGGCGAGAGGTTCTTAAATGGTGTGTTAAAACAATTCCAGCGTCGCAGACGGTGCCCCAGCTTCCCCCCAGATTTGGTTCAATGTCTTGTGTTTGACGGGTATTTGTAAGCGTTCGGAGTAGCTACTTGATATACTTGATACAATTTACACGTAAGTTAGCAATAAATGTAGATGGGAGTTCAAATAGCATGAATAAGAGTACAAAAGGCGCAAGCGCAGCCAAACAAGATTTTTAACTCTCTGCGTCCCGATAAAAAATATTCCACGTCGTTATTTGTTTCAAAGCTCAGCAGGCATTTAACATTACTTTAAATTCGTTTACATGTAAGTTTAGTTATAAAATCACCTTATTAAATAAAATCAATGGGGTTTTAGGCCACCTTTTTTTCACATACAGGCTAAACAGGGCCAGGAGACCCTCCTGAGGATGGTGAGATGAATAATATGACACTGCCCTCCAGACACAGGATTCGAAATTCGAGCCCTGGTGGTCTGAGCCCGAGCACGCTACCTCTCGGTCATGTAGCCCCCCCCCCCCCACCACAATATTGAATCTTTACGAGTGAGTGGTAAAGAAACTTTTTTTTTTTAACTTGAAGGCCAGATTGGGTTCGAAACCACGATGTCCGACTTTCCAAGCAGGCAGCTTTAACCACTGCAACAGGGTCCCCGCCCATCACCTTGATACAAAGAAGAGTGTTGTGTTGTATAATTATAACATAATATGCACACAAATTTCCAGGCATATAGGCTACGTAGGCCTAAGTGTTACTGCAGTATACAGACTGTAAAGGGATTAGGATTGCGCAAAGCGTTATCATCAAACATTTACCTTCTATCTGGCTTATAATCTCAGTCAACACCTTCAAATTGTAGATTTCTTGTCCTAATTATATAATAAACTTTGTATATAAAAACCTTGTGACATAATGATTTTTTTATCCTGAAAACAAATCACCATCACGACAAGCTAGTAAAAATACTTATTTTGGTCGAAGTGACAATAGTGAGCTTATGAAAGTTTGACAGTTGTCGGCATTTGTTTGACCGCATTTGTAATCGCCTTTGATATGGATGTGACAGAAAACAAATATGGGCCGAAAAAACTTGACCGTCATGGCGGTCTAACCGCATTGATGGTATGACTGTTAGGTGGGAGTCTACTGTAATTACTATTTTTACTGAATATATCAAGACTATTGTTTCAGAAAGTGTGCGATAGGTCGCCTATTTTTACGAAGATCTTTTACGAAAATGCTGATATCATAGTTGATTTTATTCTCTATAATTGAGACAAAACATGTGTATAATATTTTATACAACATTGTGCAAACATTGTATAAATGTTATAGGCTACTAATGTTTCGTGTTTACTGGATTATGACAGGCATTCATCGGTTTTGGTGTTTATATGTCCTGCGAAAAAAGATAGGAACACATAACGGGGAAAAATGGTTTAGTTATAGTATCCTATGTTCACATTTCATTTTAGCCTTTCATTACAAAATAGGCTATTTTATTACCCATAATTATATGTACACCTTCCCAAATAGTGCTTGACATCTCGTGCTTGGTGAGATCGAAGCCCAGTGAACATGATAGGTCTAGAAGGTTGACCAAATGGTGGTCATTATGTGGGACCAGCAATGGCGATCTTTCTTTTCACAGTTGTAAACTTTGGACAATGGTATAGGTCTAAAATATGTCATCATCGACGTAACAAAGCTGTCCTTATTATAATTCCATACAGGGCATACTCTGCCTGTGACACGTCATGCTACAGTGGACAATGTTTAATGAGGGAAAATTCCCAGTGGATATTACTATATTGTCAGACAAACGTTCAAGTGATATGACTATGGGTTCCCCCCCCCCCATGTGCACGTATGGTATTGTCGTCACATATTGCGATGTTGAGCTGAGAATCATAATATATTCCTGTTGTATTAATATATATCTTATCTATCTAACGGAGATATTTTTTGTGGATTTTTGTTGATTTCAGATAATCAAAATGTTCAGCCAACATCTTAACCCTTCAAGTGCTGAACGGGTCTGCAGCATTTTCAGTCTTTTTATTTTAATTTTTCATCCTAACAGAAAAATTACAGGAGAATTGTACATTAAATTGGCGATGTTAGCATTATATATATTACATGTTGTAATTTGGCTGCGTGAAATATACGAATGCACGCATGGCTCCATACAGGTGTTTATGGGGGGATGCGTTATTGAGAAAGTAAAGTAGCTGTGGTAATGTAGAAATACATTATACAATAACGAAAACACTTTGTGTGCGTAGTCACCTGATTCTATGATTGTCATCCAGCTGATGTATTGCTTTTCACATTTATCCCAATGTGTATCTTTTTTATAAAGTGAGAAGTGATCGGGCTGACATCTCATAGGCTATATTCATACTAGTCACAGAACTGCTACGTAGTATAAATGGTGGTTATCAGTCAGCCAAAAAAATGTTTTATTTATCTCATATTCTGATAATCAGATAATATTGTACTTCGATTATTGCTCGTATCATAGGATATGTGCTGCAGTTTGTTTGCTAATACCTCGGTCATCGGAGCATTTGGAACGTCCAGCCGCGACCAAACACATTTTGACTCTCATTTAATATTTAACCCGACGGGAAGAAATCGGCATGGGAAGAAATCGAGTTGAGATTGGATCAAAATCGGACGACAATCGCACTGAGATCGCACGTGCGCCGTGAAAAATCAAGGTGTGGCAAAGCGACAGTTAAATTGGCCGGAGGCCGTCCGGCCACCGCACGCTCACCGCCGGAAGCCGAACGGGGCCGGTTAGGGTTCCGCCCGCAGACCGTAGGTAGGTCGATCCCGCGCCATAGACAGCACTTTCCTCAACCGTGGTTGTGGTAAGGGGTGCCTATGGTCCCGCCCTGTATCTTCAGAGGCACCCCCTCATCGAACAGCGACCGGCTCCGACGTGTACAGTCCGTCCCTCCGTGGTCCGACAGAGATAGCACGCATCGGCCGGAGGCTGTGTGATTTATGACTGAGGTGTAAGTGAGCATTCACCAACTGGAACTGACGAAATGACGAAAAACAAAGAGGGATATCAAATGAACGAGCCAACAAGCGATTGAATTAACGAGCAAATCAGCGAAAACATGAACAAAAAAAAAATGAACAAACGAATAAAATAACGAACGAAAGAACAAAGAAATAGACGGTCGGACGGACGGACGGACAAGCGAGCAAACATGCGGACGATCGAATGGATAAACAGACGGATGGATAGACGGAAACAACAAACAAACGAACGAACGAACGAACGAACGAACGAACGAACGAACGAACGAACGAACGAACGAACGAACGAACGAACGAACGAGCGTATTGATGGACATACGTACAAGTGAACAAACTATCGAGCGCACGAGCGAATTAACGAGCGAATGAATAAAGAGATAGAAAGACTGAACAAAAGCCTGTATTACTGCCTGCCTGCCTGCCTGCCTGCCTGCCTGCCTGCCTGCCTGCCTGCCTGCCTGCCTGCCTGCCTGCCTGCCTGCCTTCCTGCCTGCCTGCCTGCCTGCCTGCCTGCCTGCCTGCCTGCCTGCCTGCCTGCCTGCCTGCCTGCCTGCCTGCCTGCCTGCCTGCCTGCCTGCCTGCCTGCCTGCCTGCCTGCCTGCCTGCCTGCCTGCCTGCCTGCCTGCCTGCCTGCCTGCCTGCCTGCCTGCCTGCCTGCCTGCCTGCCTGCCTGCCTGCCTGCCTGCCTGCCTGCCTGCGACCAGTATACATTCCCTCCGCTTCATATTAGGATTGCAAATTTCAAATTGATCATTAGGAATTCCGTAGCAGAAATCACTATAAAGAACCGTCTTTTGAAAACAGTAAGACATGTTCTTCAGGCTTCCTTCTGTCTCAATATTGCCACAAAGTGCAAAAATACTTTTCTTTTCATAATTGCTTCCTTGTTGCATGCCTCTTCGTCTTCACTTCACTTCTCATTTCTTCATTCCTTCCTTCATTCCTATATTTTAACTTGACTTGAATCAAGAATTAGTTTTTGATGGAATAAACGGCTGAGAGTAGTCCCCTTTCAGAGAAGTTATACCCTCCGATGTATCAGCTAGTGACAAAAAAATACCTTCCATATGTAGACAGGATGATAATCTACAAGTGGATATGTTTGATATCGCTGTGCGTGGTTATTAACCAAGAATGTAGCACTTGAGATGCTGTAAAATGCCAAAAACTAATGTCCCCTGTGATAAAAACTATACAACGCACAGCGATATCAAACATATCCACTTGTAGATTATCATCCTGTCTACATATGGAAGGTATTTTTTTGTCACTAGCTGATAGTGTATAAAAATTACCCTTTCCTTCGATTTGCAGGCCTAACAAGACGTATTAAGTCGACAAAATTATATATAAATATAATACGATTTTTCTTAGATATATAATACGATACCATCGTTATCAAATATATAGCACTTCTACAGATGGATTATTTTTCGTGCTATAATCTGTATTTGTAAGCAGAATATATCACGATCTTTTTTAAATACATAACATTCTTTACTTTGTGTACATAGCACGATTTAAATTGTCTACAAAACTGTAATCATTTTTTGTGCTATAATATGGATTAATTATAACACGATCTTCAATAAATTTATAACACGATCTTCAGAAATTTATAACACGATCTTTAGACTTATAAGTCTGTTTGAATACAATACGTTCTTTACAAATTTATATGAAATCTTATTATACCGCATTATAATATACAAAGATATCAAAGCGTCTCCAGCGGGCCACTTATTCTCGCCTCACTGCCCGGCATTATGACATAAAAAAACACGATCTTCATTCAATTTATAACACGATCTTTAGACTAATAAAAATATGTTCGAATACAATACGTTCTTTACAAATTTATAACACGATTTCTATGAAATATTATTATACCGCATTATAATATACAAAGATATCAAAGCGTCTCCAGCGGGCCACTTATTCTCGCCTCACTGCCCGGCATTATGACATAATAAAAACACGATCTTCATTCAATTTATAACACGATCTTTAGACTAATAAAAATATGTTCGAATACAATACGTTCTTTACAAATTTATAACACGATTTCTATGAAATATTATTATACCGCATTATAATATACAAAGATATCAAAGCGTCTCCAGCGGGCCACTTATTCTCGCCTCACTGCCCGGCATTATGACATAATAAAAACACGATCTTCATTCAATTTATAACACGATCTTTAGACTAATAAAAATATGTTCGAATACAATACGTTCTTTACAAATTTATAACACGATTTTTATGAAATATTATTATACCGCATTATAATATACAAAGATATCAAAGCGTCTCCAGCGGGCCACTTATTCTCGCCTCACTGCCCGGCATTATGACATAATAAAAACACGATCTTCATTCAATTTATAACACGATCTTTAGACTAATAAAAATATGTTCGAATACAATACGTTCTTTACAAATTTATAACACGATTTTTATGAAATATTATTATACCGCATTATAATATACGAAGATATCAAAGCGTCTCCAGCTGCCCACTTATTCTTGCCTCACTGCCGGGCATTATGACATAATAAAAACACGATCTTCATTCAATTTATAACACGATCTTCGGAAATTTAAAACACGATCTACAGAAATTTATAACACGATCATTGGACTAATAATTATCTATTCGAATACAATACGTTCTTTACAATTTTATGACACGATTTTTATGAGTGAATTATATTATGCCGTATTATAATATACGAAGATATCAAAGCGTCTCCAGCTGGCCACTTATTCTCGCCTCACTGCCCGGTGTTATGACATAGCACTGTTCCGCGTTCATATGTGTAGACCCAGCGTTGGCCAAACATTGTTTCAATGCTGGGCGTAACGTTTAGCATTAGCTGAGTTAACATGATGCGTGTTGGCGTTGTCGGCGATAGCGATTAGTCTACGCGATGCACATACTGTTTACTCTTTCAATAAATCTTGTAGATTTGGAAATTATAACACGGTATTCTGTAAAAAAGCCAGAAAAGGGGTCCTAAATTTTGGGGTCCATGACCTTACCGTGTTATAACCGATCCGTGTTGTAACGATTCGTGTTATATCGTTGTTCACCTGTACAATTATATTAGTGGATAGGCCTACATCCACCGACACAATCTGTTTAGATGTTCTCAAAATTGTTTATGATTTATGCAGCATACACTAATATATATATATATATATATATATATATATAATAAGCCCACGTTAATGAAATGCTCAGTCTGTCAACTTGGTAGTTTGAGACGGTTCTCAATGGTGTATTTAATAGACCTATCTGTAAACCGAGCTTATTATTTTTCTTTCCTTCGTCAACACTATTTTCGGATGAGTGCTTAGTGTATTTTGTTTTTGTGCGATGGATCGTTCTTCTCAAACTGTGGGACTTCGAAAAGTTCATATAATTAATCCAGGATTATGCAAGATAGCCGCTTATGTTAGTGTCAACTTTCCCGTTCTACAAGTGCGCTCTCTAGTCCGGGGTTAGTTTGACCAGCATCATGCCATTGAGATCTCGCGCATAAAGGCCGACATTCCACCTCAGCGTGGTGGACCAGCAACTGTTACTGTTGTACGCGTAACTGACGCAGGATAAGCAGATCTAATTGTTGCTGGTGACGTCATAGAGTCTGTATCAATGAAGGTAACTTTGTCGACTTGGAAAAAACTGGCAAACTTCTGGAAAAGCTTAGGCCAGCTTATGTATTCTGTGCTGGTGTGTCTAAAACGGAATTTCAGGCTGTTTGTTGTGGTGTGAGATATGTTCCCAATTAAGTAGTTGAGAAAAATGTGCCATTCAATCGAGTTGCCAGCAAAAAAATGTTTAAAATGGTACACACTTCGCACAAATGCCACTAGAGATGAGAGGAAACTTGTGCTAGAAAGAGATAACAGGTGTGCTGAATGTAACCAGATGTATCACCGTGCAAGATTTACAAGTATTAAAAGGGCGACTACAGAGGACATAGGACCATCTTCCAGTAATCCTATCCACCCTTGAGTCCACGTAGCAAAGATATACTGTATGCATCATTAGTGAATGTTATTTATTTGAGATGTGAAAGGTTAGGCATTTATTCAAGTACATTTGCCCAATAATAAATGCGCATTAACATACCAAGCGTTGCCAATAATTGTTGTAGATGTTTAGATCGCATATCCGTCACAATTGATGCGGCTACGTCGTCCCTTTTTGCTAAAGGGGCTCTCACTCGGGATCACCATTTTTGTCATTTTATTTTGACTAATGTATAATAACTTTTCAAAATAATATATTTCCCCTAAAACATAACTTTCTATCAAGTACTTTGTAATGTTAAGATATTATTTTAGCTAAAGGTGAAATCACCCCCACACACACACACTTCCTAGTTCACAATAGTGATAGGACTAACTTTATACCATGAAGCAAACGCGTCACAGTGTAGTTTCTTAAAAAAAAAAAATCCATCAACGAAATTTTATTCCGTGTGAACATTCAGCAACAATAAGGTCCTGAGCGATGTACCAACATTAAAACAATATCTAATGAGCCATTCACAGGAAACACAAAACATATGTATAATATTTATTCAATTTAGGACCAACGAAAGACGTTGGACCAACGTTGTATGAATGATATACAAATATTTTGTGTTTACTGGGCTGCCTCGTGCCGGTCGGGTGGTATCTCTATCCTCCCCCCCCCTTCTCCCCCGGATCGACATCTACATCCTCATCCAGCAATCACTGTTGGTTTACCCAAGGATTGTTTACCATTTGGCCAATATCTTCAATTTTGATCATCTCACCACTGTGTCAAATCGTTCTGTCGTATCATACGGGGTGAAGGTGATGTGACAGGCTGGTAATGCGGTAGGCTGACGCATGGCTGATTTTGTTTGTGGCAAAAGACATGCTTCCCTACAGTCTGTATAATTGGCGAACGTGATCCAGATCAACCCTTTATCACCGAGTAGTTTCCGATCAGTTTATAAATGTGTTTTCACCAATTTAGGCATCTTTTTAAGTTGCCGGGCGGAGACAAGAAAAAAAAAGTTTTTTAAGGTGATTAAATATTTAGTTACAGCATATCCTTCAGACAATTATTTATTCCATGAAAAATCAATTTCAAAGTATTTATTTCAAATATACTCCAGTCCCCCATTGGAGATTGAATGGTGGCTCCTGACAATTTTCTGAGTATTCATGACAAATTATGAATACAAGTATTCGTATTGTATTTAAATACTATTTAAAATTCCTGTATTTATCAAAACCGAGAAGTGGAACAATAAAACGTGTTATTGAAACACAACTGATTTAAGCCCCTATATATTTTCTTCTTGCTAGGATCTTACACGCATAACGTTGTACAGATAAGTTTTGAAAAAGAGCGATTGACTAAAGATGTGTGTGTCATAAATCTGCGGCCTGTGCGCTGTGACATAATACTATGCCTGAGCCTACTCCCTTAACATGTTAACAGACAAATCCGTTCACCCTCTTTTTGATGACAACATTGCAATATGTGATAAGAGTACCGTACTCACAAACTCCAGGCCTTCAACAACATCCTCCTCACCTTCTCAGTAAAACACGATAAGTTGATCCATGCAGTGTTAGATTTATGTTGGGCCAGCGTCGCAGAATTTATGCTATGGGTCTACAACTGGGACTTAGTATAGCCCTAAATGTCATCGTATCTCACTAGTGGTAAACGGCATTTAATGCTGTACTACGAACAGACAGACAATATTTTGTTGACACAAAGACAAGTCATCACAGACTTATTCGTCTGTACCTACATTCTAAACATTAATTCAATGTTGAACCAATGTATCAGGATACATAAAAACACACTATTTCTGTGAATGACATAATTTTACCTTCCTCATGCATTACATTATTATTCTTCTATTATTACTGTTTTTTCATTACATCTTGCCACTATAGGTATATTTTACATGTATTTGTACTCGATTACATCTGGACAGTGATGTATTCGTATTTAAATACATTTTTAAAGGGAGTATTTGTATTCATGCCTTCACTTCAACAATTATATTAATAGACATAATTATGGCATCATGTATATTTAGCATCATTGATAGGTTCTATAATCTGATAGTACAGATACACGATCATGGTGATTTTAAAACCTGCTACTGAACTGTTTACGAGCCACAACTTTCAAAGGGTTTAGACCTATATATAATCGTCCAGCAGAGTGACTGGCTTTCGATCGGGGGAAGTGGGCTATGTATAGCAGCATCTTGTTGGTAGATATATGCTCATGAATACTCGTGTGGATACCAGGAGCAGATCCCATCTGTATCAGATATGTACTCAACCACAGCACCAGATAAGACAAGCTGACAATGACGCCTTTGTGAGATCCTAGCCATGTGCTGAACGCGCACGTGTTCCACCAGCTTATTCCTTAGTCTGACGTGTGCACCGCTCCTCCAATAGGAAACAGCTCAGTCATATATTATGATAATTAGGCAAGATCCCCATTGGAGTAGTCGACAGACAGTGTGCATGCATCGCGAGAAAGATGCATCAGCAGCGGTATACCACTGTGATTCAAGCGACGCCTAGCGTGTACGTGTTAACTAAACTGCGAAACTCAAACTACCATGGACAAGTGGGCATACATCTCTCCAAATTGCGCTTTTAAAAATCACAATCGGCCCACAAACAACGGAACTACAGTACTTTCAAAAATACAATAAATTGGAATATCAGCATATATTCAGTGCTACATTCTTGGTTAATAAATGCTTGAATGAATGAATACAAGAATGAATGAATGAATGAATGAACAAAGGAATAAAGGAATGAGTTTATAATGAATGCCGCCTATGCTGATGGTATTAATTACTCTCCTGAATCCGATTACTTTCTAAACACAATATTCTAAATTCAAGCCCTGGTCGTCCGAATTCGAGCACGCTACCTCTTGGTGACGGATGCTCCTCACAGTAATGAATCGTTACGAGTGAGACGGACCCGCGAGCCCCGGCGTGGAGACGCAGTGTTATAACTACTACACGAGGGCCCCACCATGATTTAATTTTAAGGAATAATGTATTGCAGCAACGAAAATATTTCAACATCATATTAAGGGAAAAAAAAATACGCCATTCTATATCAAAACTGTTTTACGGACAATAAAAGGAGCGATGACATTATACGTTAATGCTGGTTACAAATTACATTTTTCGCTGTGACCGTATAATGTAACCAGACGTATAATGTAACCGGTTTCATTATACATATGGTCACATTATAGGGTTCTATAGGCCTACAAAGAGTTTAGAAATATTAATATTGTGATGTGAAATATGAGAAATGTCTGTCGCAATGTCAGAAGGTTCAAATTATGATCTGATATTGTACGGCCAGTAAATCGGTCTCAATGAACTCAGCTCAAATGACTACGAAAGAGTGCAATTTACCTGAAAATATACTGATAATGATACTCCTTTCGATATTATGTTTTTGATTTTTGAGAGTAGTAGTAGTAGTAGTATTTTATTTTTGTCTCACCCAATATACATAAAACAATACATCAATATTTCAGATAAAACATTGGCCACTCAAATTGAGCTATGAGAGACATGTTACAAACATTCATCTTTTTTTCTAAAATGGTAAAATATCACATCATTGCATATAAATACTCAAAATATTTCTTACATAGTTTACACAAATAAATTATTTAAAACACATCAAATTATACAAGTTATTACAATCATAATTTACACAAATAAATTAGTTGAAACAGATAAGAGCATACTATAATCATGATAATTGTACGTTATTCGGTGAATACAGTATATTATGTTAAAACACAATAATTATTTTGGTAAAATATCACATCATAACATATAAATACTTAAAATATTTTTTACATAATTTACACAAATAAACTATTTAAAACACATCAAATTATACAAGTTCTTACAATAATAATTTACACAAATAAATTAGTTAAACCAGATAAGAGCATACTATAATCATGATAATTGTACGTTATTCGGTGAATACAGTACATTATGATAAAGCACTATATTTTTTTGGTGACCATTATTGGTACCGAGAGAAAGATAATCAGAGTATATTCTTATTTAAATAATATTTTTCGTCTGAGGTTTAAAATAGAATTTAGGATCTTGGCGGTGAATTTTACTATATTTTTATTACTCATAATAAAGCATAATTTTGCATCGAAAGACATTTCATAAAAATCGCTGTTAAAATTACATGTTTTTCTGACTCAACCTCTGTTTGGCACAATAGGCATATACGTTGGTCTTCGGGAATATAATCATGTTCGAAACGACCTGTGTCTATCCTGATGGGGGCTACACCCGCTCGAAAACGAGCTAAAACATTACGGTAATATTTAGGCAATAAAATAAGTACATAAGGTTCAACCTCAAAAGCATCTTTGAATGTTCGGTACGTCCTAAGTTTATTTTTTACCAGGGACCCTGCGAGCAGATACTCGGTTTAATTCATTTTTCCATTTATTAGTACAATACTCTAAAAGTTTCATGTCAACTTCACTGAGAAATACTCTTTTATTAAGATTGACCTCGTTATTAAGCTCCGGCACTTGCATATTTATTTGTTTAAAAAAAACTTTGTATGAATATAGCATTTTTACACTTTGAACTACTTTTATTTCTTGACCAGGTAAATATCTGCTTGTTCAACCGAGTATTATTCAAATTATACATCCTGCACCAGAAACGGGCGACACCTAAAAAATTGTTTGTGCAAAGAAACATACCACCCCATGTCACCTTGAACAGCTGCTGTGGGGTTGTTTTTTCCAACTCCTAAAAAATACCGGCATGCTCTATTCTGGACTGCATTGATACTAGAAAACTCCTTGTAACCCCAGATGGCCACACCGTAGTCGATAATGGATTGCACCAACGCATTGTACAGTTTTGTAAACACCTTATACCGCCTTGAATTTTATCTTTAGATATAAGAAGGCGGCCTAAAGCACAGTGTGCCACATCAGCGACCACTCTGACCGTTACTGAAAAATCTAAAAATTCATTTAAAACAATCCCCAAATATCTGTATCTGTCTACTACTTGCACCTTATTATTATCCAGGTTTCCTATGTGGAACTCGCAATCAGTCCTAGGAACAGATGAATTCCTGAAGTGTACCACATTACTCTTCTCCAGATTAGTCACCATATCACACTCTTTACACCACTCATTTAATACATTTAGTAATTGTTGTAAATCCTGCTCATTTTCTGCAAGTAAGGCTATATCGTCTGTACAAAGAATAATAGGTACAACTTCACCGTCTATATCAATGCCACACCCTAAACTTTTCAATTTGACAGCCAGATCATTTAAGTATAGGTTAAACAACATCGGTGTTAGTAAACAACTTGTTTTAGACCACTAGAAACATAAAAAGAGTCGCTAAGCACACCGTTAACTTTAACTGAACATCTCACATTACTATAAATAGCCTTCATACTTTCATAAAAATTACCCTTCAGGCCTAAAGCAGATAATTTGCTGAACAACATAATTATTTCTATTGATTCTGTCGTAGGCTTTCGAAAAGTCAATAAAAGCTGCATAGGTACATTTTTGCATTAATTTACAACATCGGTGATAGTAAACAACCTTGTTTTAGACCACTAGAAACATCAAAAGAGTCGCTAAACACACCGTTAACTTTAACTGAACATCTCACATTACTATAAATAGCCTTCATACTTTCATAAAAATTACCCTTTAGGCCTAAAGCAGATAATTTGCTGAACAACATATTTCTATTGATTCTGTCGTAGGCTTTCAAAAAGTCAATAAAAGCTGCATAGGTACATTTTTGCATTAATTTACGAGTTTCTATGATAGATGTTAAAGATGAAATATGGTCAACACAACTACGGCCTCTCCTAAAACCATTTTGTTCATCCACAAGCAGATCATTGACATTCACCCATCTTTCTAGTCTGTGTAGAAGCACCGAACAGTTTATACACTACTAAGGTTATAGTGATACCTCTATAATTTCCGGGTACGCGCGGGTCTTGACCTTGTCCCTTTGGGATAGGGTTTATGATACCACACTGCCAAGAGTCTGGCACTTGACCATACGAAAAACAGTTATTAAATAACGCGTGTGGTGCGTCAAAACAATTCCCATTACGTAAAGTTTCTATTGTAATTTAATCACCACCGGTAGCTTTACCGTTTTTCGCCCGCCTCATAGCTGCAATTATTTCGTCTTTACTAATGGGCACGTTGATATTATTCACATCAGTACCAATGTTACTAGGTTGAATTTGCGGGGTTTGTGCAGCAGCTGCTGTACCAGTGGAGCTTGATGCCGGATTTAATAAATCTTGGAAGTCCTTTCGCCATCTTTCCATCACCACTTCTGGCTCTCTGCTCACGTGACCATCAGGATTTATTACTTTATTACTGTTCGAATACAATACGTTCTTTACAAATTTATAACACGATCTCTATGAAATATTATTATACCGCATTATAATATACAAAGATATCAAAGCGTCTCCAGCGGGCCACTTATTCTCGCCTCACTGCCCGGCATTATGACATAATAAAAACACGATCTTCATTCAATTTATAACACGATCTTTAGACTAATAAAAATATGTTCGAATACAATACGTTCTTTACAAATTTATAACACGATTTTTATGAAATATTATTATACCGCATTATAATATACGAAGATATCAAAGCGTCTCCAGCGGGCCACTTATTCTCGCCTCACTGCCCGGCATTATGACATAATAAAAACACGATCTTCATTCAATTTATAACACGATCTTCGGAAATTTAAAACACGATCTACAGAAATTTATAACACGATCATTGGACTAATAATTATCTATTCGAATACAAAACGTTCTTTACAATTTTATGACACGATTTTTATGAGTGAATTATATTATGCTGTATTATAATATACTAAGATATCAAAGCGTCTCCAGCGGGCCACTTATTCTTGCCTCACTGCCCGGTGTTATGACATAACACTGTTCCGCGTTCATATGTGTAGACCCAGCGTTGGCCAAACATTGTTTCAATGCTGGGCGTAACGTTTAGCATTAGCTGAGTTAACATGATGCGTGTTGGCGTTGTCGGCGATAGCGATTAGTCTACGCGATGCACATACTGTTTTCTCTTTCAATAAATCTTGTAGATTTGGAAATTATAACACGGTATTCTGTAAAAAAGCCAGAAAAGGGGTCCTAAATTTTGGGGTCCATGACCTTACCGTGTTATAACCGATCCGTGTTGTAACGATTCGTGTTTATAAATGTTTTTTCACCAATTTAGGCATATTTTTAGGTTGCCGGGCGGAGACAAGAAAAAACAAGTTTTTTAAGGTGATTAAATATTTAGTTACAGCATATCCTTCAGACAATTATTTATTCCATGAAAAATCAATCTCAAAGTATTTATTTCAAATATACTCCAGTCCCCCATTGGAGATTGAATGGTGGCTCCTGACAATTTTCTGAGTATTCATGACAAATTATGAATACAAGTATTCGTATTGTATTTAAATACTATTTAAAATTCCTGTATTTATCAAAACCGAGAAGTGGAACAATAAAACGTGTTATTGAAACACAACTGATTTAAGCCCCTATATATTTTCTTCTTGCTAGGATCTTACACGCATAACGTTGTACAGATAAGTTTTGAAAAAGAGCGATTGACTAAAGATGTGTGTGTCATAAATCTGCGGCCTGTGCGCTGTGACATAATACTATGCCTGAGCCTACTCCCTTAACATGTTAACAGACAAATCCGTTCACCCTCTTTTTGATGACAACATTGCAATATGTGATAAGAGTACCGTACTCACAAACTCCAGGCCTTCAACAACATCCTCCTCACCTTCTCAGTAAAACACGATAAGTTGATCCATGCAGTGTTAGATTTATGTTGGGCCAGCGTCGCAGAATTTATGCTATGGGTCTACAACTGGGACTTAGTATAGCCCTAAATGTCATCGTATCTCACTAGTGGTAAACGGCATTTAATGCTGTACTACGAACAGACAGACAATATTTTGTTGACACAAAGACAAGTCATCACAGACTTATTCGTCTGTACCTACATTCTAAACATTAATTCAATGTTGAACCAATGTATCAGGATACATAAAAACACACTATTTTTGTGAATGACATAATTTTACCTTCCTCATGCATTACATTATAATTCTTCTATTATTACTGCTTTTTCATTACATCTTGCCACTATAGGTATATTTTACATGTATTTGTACTCGATTACATCTGGACAGTGATGTATTCGTATTCAAATACATTTTTAAAGGGAGTATTTGTATTCATGCCTTCACTTCTACAATTATATTAATAGACATAATTATGGCATCATGTATATTTAGCATCATTGACAGGCTCTATAATCTGATAGTACAGATACACGATCATGGTGATTTTAAAACCTGCTACTGAACTGTTTACGAGCCACAACTTTCAAAGGGTTTAGACCTATATATAATCGTCCAGCAGAGTGACTGGCTTTCGATCGGGGGAAGTGGGCTATGTATAGCAGCATCTTGTTGGTAGATATATGCTCATGAATACTCGTGTGGATACCAGGAGCAGATCCCATCTGTATCAGATATGTACTCAACCACAGCACCAGATAAGACAAGCTGACAATAACGCCTTTGTGAGATCCTAGCCATGTGCTGAACGCGCACGTGTTCCACCAGCTTATTCCTTAGTCTGACGTGTGCACCGCTCCTCCAATAGGAAACAGCTCAGTCATATATTATGATAATTAGGCAAGATCCCCATTGGAGTAGTCGACAGACAGTGGCATGCATCGCGAGAAAGATGCATCAGCAGCGGTATACCACTGTGATTCAAGCGACGCCTAGCGTGTACGTGTTAACTAAACTGCGAAACTCAAACTACCATGGACAAGTGGGCATACATCTCTCCAAATCGCGCTTTTAAAAATCACAATCGGCCCACAAACAACGGAACTACAGTACTTTCAAAAATACAATAAATTGGAATATCAGCATATATTCAGTGCTACTTTCTTGGTTAATAAATGCTTGAATGAATGAATACAAGAATGAATGAATGAATGAATGAGCAAAGGAATAAAGGAATGAGTTTATAATGAATGCCGCCTATGCTGATGGTATTAATTACTCTCCTGAATCCGATTACTTTCTAAACACAATATTCTAAAGTCAAGCCCTGGTCGTCCGAATTCGAGCACGCTACCTCTTGGTGACGGATGCTCCTCACAGTAATGAATCGTTACGAGTGGTCGGGGAAAAACAGGGAGACGGACCCGCGAGCCCCGGCGTGGAGACGCAGTGTTATGACTACTACACGAGGGCCCCGCCATGATTTAATTTTAAGGAATAATGTATTGCAGCAATGAAAATATTTCAACATCATATTAAGGGAAAATAAAATACGCCATTCTATATCAAAACTGTTTTACGGACAATAAAAGGAGCGATGACATTATACGTTAATGCTGGTTACAAATTACATTTTTCGCTGTGACCGTATAATGTAACCAGACGTATAATGTAACCGGTTTCATTATACATATGGTCACATTATAGGGTTCTATAGGCCTACAAAGAGTTTAGAAATATTAATATTGTGATGTGAAATATGAGAAATGTCTGTCGCAATGTCAGAAGGTTCAAATTATGATCTGATATTGTACGGCCAGTAAATCGGCCTCAATGAACTCAGCTCAAATGACTACGAAAGAGTGCAATTTACCTGAAAATATACTGATAATGATACTCCTTTCGATATTATGTTTTTGATTTTTGAGAGTAGTAGTAGTAGTAGTATTTTATTTTTGTCTCACCCAATATACATAAAACAATACATCAATATTTCAGATAAAACATTGGCCACTCAAATTGAGCTATGAGAGACATGTTACAAACATTCCTCTTTTTTTCTAAAATGGTAAAATATCACATCATTGCATATAAATACTTAAAATATTTCTTACATAGTTTACACAAATAAATTATTTAAAACACATCAAATTATACAAGTTATTACAATCATAATTTACACAAATAAATTAGTTGAAACAGATAAGAGCATACTATAATCATGATAATTGTACGTTATTCGGTGAATACAGTATATTATGTTAAAACACAATAATTATTTTGGTAAAATATCACATCATAACATATAAATACTTAAAATATTTTTTACATAATTTACACAAATAAACTATTTAAAACACATCAAATTATACAAGTTCTTACAATAATAATTTACACAAATAAATTAGTTAAACCAGATAAGAGCATACTATAATCATGATAATTGTACGTTATTCGGTGAATACAGTACATTATGATAAAGCACTATATTTTTTTGGTGACCATTATTGGTACCGAGAGAAAGATAATCAGAGTATATTCTTATTTAAATAATATTTTTCTTGGCGGTGAATTTTACTATATTTTTATTACTCATAATAAAGCATAATTTTGCATCGAAAGACATTTCATAAAAATCGCTGTTAAAATTACATGTTTTTCTGACTCAACCTCTGTTTGGCACAATAGGCATATACGTTGGTCTTCGGGAATATAATCATGTTCGAAACGACCTGTGTCTATCCTGATGGGGGCTACACCCGCTCGAAAACGAGCTAAAACACTACGGTAATATTTAGGCAATAAAATAAGTACATAAGGTTCAACCTCAAAAGCATCTTTGAATGTTCGGTACGTCCTAAGTTTATTTTTTACCAGGGACCCTGCGAGCAGATACTCGGTTTAATTCATTTTTCCATTTATTAGTACAATACTCTAAAAGTTTCATGTCAACTTCACTAAGAAATACTCTTTTATTAAGATTGACCTCGTTATTAAGCTCCGGCACTTGCATATTTATTTGTTTAAAAAAAACGTTGTATGAATATAGCATTTTTACACTTTGAACTACTTTTATTTCTTGACCAGGTAAATATCTGCTTGTTCAACCGAGTATTATTCAAATTATACATCCTGCACCAGAAACGGGCGACACCTAAAAAATTGTTTGTGCAAAGAAACATACCACCCCATGTCACCTTGAACAGCTGCTGTGGGGGTGTTTTTTCCAACTCCTAAAAAATACCGGCATGCTCTATTCTGGACTGCATTGATACTAGAAAACTCCTTGTAACCCCAGATGGCCACAGCGTAGTCGATAATGGATTGCACCAACGCATTGTACAGTTTTGTAAACACCTTATACCGCCTTGAATTTTATCTTTAGATATAAGAAGGCGGCCTAAAGCACAGTGTGCCACATCAGCGACCACTCTGACCGTTACTGAAAAATCTAAAAATTCATTTAAAACAATCCCCAAATATCTGTATCTGTCTACTACTTGCACCTTATTTTTATCCAGGTTTCCTATGTGGAACTCGCAATCAGTCCTAGGAACAGATGAATTCCTGAAGTGTACCACATTACTCTTCTCCAGATTAGTCACCATATCCCACTCTTTACACCACTCATTTAATACATTTAGTAATTGTTGTAAATCCTGCTCATTTTCTGCAAGTAAGGCTATATCGTCTGTACAAAGAATAATAGGTACAACTTCACCGTCTATATCAATGCCACACCCTAAACTTTTCAATTTGACAGCCAGATCATTTAAGTATAGGTTAAACAACATCGGTGTTAGTAAACAACTTGTTTTAGACCACTAGAAACATCAAAAGAGTCGCTAAGCACACCGTTAACTTTAACTGAACATCTCACATTACTATAAATAGCCTTCATACTTTCATAAAAATTACCCTTTAGGCCTAAAGCAGATAATTTGCTGAACAACATAATTATTTCTATTGATTCTGTCGTAGGCTTTCGAAAAGTCAATAAAAGCTGCATAGGTACATTTTTGCATTAATTTACGAGTTTCTATGATAGATGTTAAAGATGAAATATGGTCAACACAACTACGGCCTCTCCTAAAACCATTTTGTTCATCCACAAGCAGATCATTGACATTCACCCATCTTTCTAGTCTGTGTAGAAGCACCGAACAGTTTATACACTACTAAGGTTATAGTGATACCTCTATAATTTCTGGGTACGCGCGGGTCTTGACCTTGTCCCTTTGGGATAGGGTTTATGATACCACACTGCCAAGAGTCTGGCACTTGACCATACGAAAAACAGTTATTAAATAACGCGTGTGGTGCGTCAAAACAATTTCCATTACGTAAAGTTTCTATTGTAATTTTATCACCACCGGTAGCTTTACCGTTTTTCGTCCGCCTCATAGCTGCAATTATTTCGTCTTTACTAATGGGCACGTTGATATTATTCACATCAGTACCAATGTTACTAGGGTGAAATTGCGGGGTTTGTGCAGCAGCTGCTGTACCAGTGGTGCTTGATGCCGGATTTAATAAATCTTGGAAGTCCTTTCGCCATCTTTCCATCACCACTTCTGGCTCTCTGCTCACGTGACCATCAGGATTTATTACTTCAAAAGGGATTTTAGTAGAACGACCGTGAGCGACACCTAATTTGCCAATATAGTTCCAGAAATTTTTAGGTTGCTTTTCATTTAGTTTTAGTAACTCTTCTTGCTGTGACTGTGTCTTTTGTTTGACTGAGTAGCTTTGTGAAAAGACTGCTTACGTGTCTTCATAGTTGACATTAATCTTTTTTTCTCACGTCCCTCGGCTGATCGCCAGTCTTTCTCAGCTTCACAAGCCTTATTCCACAATTCTGTAAGCGTATCATTCCACCACGTTTTTCTCACTTTACGTTTTTTATTACTAGATGGGCCCTCACTGATGGTTATGGTTTTTACGGGCAGTTTATTATCCATCTCGTCGTGGATTATTTCACATAGATCTCGATATGTAGCGTCCAGCTCCTCCTGTTCCCTTCTGGTATGCTCAAATTTGGTAATAAATTCATTTATTTGTTGCGTGACAGTGTTACAGCCCATAAAGTCACCAGGAATGTCAGACACATCATGTTTACGGATAGTAGCTTCCTTGAAATTACATTTTTTTGTTCATTAGTGCACCTGGCCCAGAAAGGCATTTCTATTTCCCATGATAAAAGAGCGTGGTCCGGAATAGTTCTGGAAGGGTCATATGACCTTACAAGCCCCGCCTCTTTAAATAACGCTCGTGGTTTTGTAAAAGTAAAGTCACTGAATGCATTCAAACTATCATGAGGAGCAATACATTAATCAACCACTGATTAACCCTTTGCATTAAATTATGTAAAATATTTTTTCCCATCTGCGCTACGGCCGTTTATAATTAAACAACTTGTGGATACAAGGAAGTCACAAAGACAATCACCATAACCATTAGTTTTGTGGCCAATAACGTGTAGACTGGGTACTTGATCTACTCCCTCCACATAGTCAGCTCTTTCACCACATCTAGAGTTGAAGTCACCACAAATAAAAAAAGTTTCCGTTATTATGGTACATGTAGACCTGGGAGTGCAAGGTGTCAAAAAAGTTCTGTACACTGACATTCCTGGAAGACCCCTCCAGTGGGAAATAGCATACACAAATGTTGTATTGTTCATCTGACGAGGTGTCATGTAGCTGTACTCACAATATGCCTTCATGCGAATCATCCAAAATTGAGGCCGCGGTTTCAGTGAGTATATCATAGCTGATCAAAACCCCCACTCCTCCCGAACCCGCACGTGCCTTTCTGTGTAGATTTGTTCGATTGTTACCAAACCATTTGAACCATGGAATGTCTTATATAGTTTCTGGTTTCAAATGCGTCTCCTCTGTTCTTGGTTTTGAATTTTCACGACGTTTCTACTTTTCATTTCTAAGCCGTTTAGGCCTAATGCGGTAATAATAGTTCTGAAATTACTTTCCTGAATTCTCTGTTCTAGCGGTTTGTCATGGCTGATATACACCCCTGCACAGTTTTTAGATTTTTTAGGTTTAGCTTTTTTTTCATGATTATCTCCTTATCTGCCGAAGACTTGCATTTGGCTATTATTACACCTGGTTCACCTTGGATTTTACTTTTGCGTCTGCTGACTTTTTTCCATTTTAATGTCTTTAATTTTCAGTTCTTTTTTTTATCAAACAATTTGTTTTATTCACTGTATTCTCATTTTACGTTTCAGGCAGACAAGCAATTACTATATATAGAGACATATCTGTATCTTTATTTCAAACTTATTCTCTAACTTCTTGATCTGGGACTCAAAATCTTCTCTCAACTTTGCCACCTTCCTGTTCACTAAAAGTTCAACTTCTCTTTTTATTTGTTCCGCAACTTTTTTGGAAATTTCGTTTAGCATATTAGTTGACATATCATCTTTAAAACCATCAAGGCGGGTATTAAGCGTGTCTTTTACAGCATTTATTTCTTGCTTTGGCAAATCAAACACACTGTCTTTATTTGTACCTGTCAACGGTGTCTGTTGCAGATCAAGCGTGCCTGTGACTTGCTCCTGTTCCGACGCCATATTGATTTCATCATCGCTCATCTTGTCCAGCGCTAGCCTTTTTGCTTCTGAATTATCCTTGTCTGTCGACAATTTCCTAATACTACATAATACTATTCTTTTCAACGAATGTTCTGAATTAAGATAATATATAGTAGATGAGGCTAACTTTTTTGTTTTTCTGTTATCTTACGTTTTTATCAGCGCTGATCATACACATTCCATCCACACCCACCACCTTGTGTGTGAAATCCGGCACGACCTGCACTTGGAACAATGAGGTCATGGAACTATAAAGAGAATGAAGGAGATGAATATATCGTTGAGGTCATTATTAGCAGAGAGTTTTTAAATGTGTGGTCCATTGCAGACGATGTCAGATATAACCAAATTGGAATGAGAAATGTTTTGACGAAATTCTCCAAATAAAAACTGCTGACGTACAGATTGTTTTGGACGTCAGGAGATGACTCATGGCCCAAAAAGCATAAAACATTTGTATAACATTTGTACAGCGTCGGCCCAACTTCTTCGACGTTGGTACAACATTGTACAAATGTCATACAAATGTTTTGTGTTTACTGAGACCTGACTGGTAATAGCTCCTTAAGAGCAAATCACGACTTTACTCGTTTTTAATATGTTTCATTAGAAAGTTAGATCAATGTCATTAGGAAAGAAATTTAAGCATCAACATTTGCAAATTTTAGGTATCAAATTGAAAAAAAAATTATATGAGTAACTTTCACCCACTTGAAGTTGTGGGTAGCGGTAGCTAGATACAGCTTTAAGTTCATGGGTGAAAATGTGAATTCTATAATTTAGCGCTATACGGGTTTGTACATGCCATTTACATGCGGCTTTTGCTCAACTATTTCGACCCCAGTCAAAGCCGGTTAATAGTGCAGCTCCTAAGGTCTAAACATCCACTATGGTTTTCAAATTGTGATAAAAGCACCAAATTTCACACAGGGATGCCTTTTACCTACTAAATCTTATAAGAAGAACACCCACTCGATTTTGACCCGTAAAATGTTCTAATTTGTATATTTCAAAATCGACGCAAATTAAAACTAAAATGTTTTTGGTTTACACTTAATCTCGATTTTTTTTCCTGTATTTTGTGATTTTATTTACTTCTTTGATGTGTAACTGTATATTAGTATATTTGCATATATTTATGATTATTATAGAAGCCCAAAACCGCCCAAATTAGAACAACGAAATTTAAATGGCCGCAAAAATCAATTAAAAATGATTTTCTACATTGAAGATAAAACGTTGTATAACCAAACCCGTAAATTATCCTAATCTGCATATTTGCAAAATGGCCGCCATGGGAAAAGTGGATTAAAATATTGCGAGTAGGCTATAATTATCTTGTTTCATATAAAAATGATTTTCTACATTGAAGATAAAACGTTGTATAACCAAACCCGTAAATTATCCTAATCTGCCTATTTGCAAAATGGCCGCCATGAGAAAAGTGGATTGAAATATTGCGAGTAGGCTATATCTTGTGATTTCACTAAAAGTGTTAAGTTTGGAATATTTTGTATCTTCTTCAATAATATCTTATCATCTTTGTACCATAAGTAAATATTCAAATTTATAACAGCTAAAAGGCGAGGCTTCACATACAAAGTACCGGTTCTTTAATTTGTATAATTTAAAAAAAATACACAATAGTTTGCCACAAATCTGTGTTGGTTGGGCAAAATATCGCCTTACATAATACTGTAGATCTGGTAATTTTTGCGTGTTTTAATTTTCGCGTATTTCGGATTTTGAGACTTTTCACGTATAGTTTAGAATTCGCGAATTTACATTTTTCTTTAGTAGCGCTATTTTAAAAATAATTTTTGCGAGATTCTTGAATTCGCGAATTTGTACTGCTTGCTAAATTCGCAAAAAATAAAACCTCGCGAATATTACCAGATCTACAGTATTGCGCAAGTTCTAGATAGCTTTGTTTAAATAATCAGCTATTTATAAGGTGATGCTGTAGTGACACAATTCCACCTGAAGTGCACGATCACCTTCGCTTATAAAAGATCAGCACATGCATAGACCTATTATAATTTCAATCCTTTGACATTTGTAGTACCCTGGACAACTAGTTTTGTGGGCAATTGTAAGAGTCATCCAGCATATGCACCCGTTTATCTCCTGTTTTTTTGCCACCCAGTCATGTGGATTAGGACGTTTAACAACGGGTGTGAAGTGGTATACCGGAAGCAGTGTATAGTTGTGTACAGTATAGCGATAGTTGTGTTTAGCGCTCGATTCGAATTGATAAATCGTGGAAAATGGATCATTTTCTAATTCAAATCAAATCAGCCTCTCCAAATTAATTGGTGCATCAAATGGCCACACATCTTAGCTGCACTCATGCAAACTTAGGGCATGTAACTGTGGCCGAGGTCGTCCAACACTTGCGCCCCGTTTTGGTAGTCGACATAAAACGCAGTCCTGGATGGGTGAAACGAACCTTGAGAATACGATTTCAGTTGAACAGAGCAATAAAACATATACTTATTGAAATATTATAATGTAATATAGCACGATTCAACACTGCATACAAAGTTTCCCGCACATGTGTAAGTAGTTTTAAAGTAAATGTACAATATGTAGATGGTAGGACCCCCGATGTGATAGTTGCGTTGGTATATAGATCAGTAGCTGCTAGTTGTGTTGTACCCATTATATTGTGCCAATAGATTGTAATGGTAAAAATCGTTAATACTATTCAAAGATTCGTCATGTGAGTGGGCCAATGAAGAAAATATATATTAATAAGATGGTGTTAATGGAATTATAAATACATCTAGTGTATTTGTGCACTACAATATGCCTTTATATCTGACAAACAAGCTTATTTATTCAGCAATCACATCTCCATTTTGTACCGGGGTATTCCTATCGTATCCATGCAGGATTATTAATTATTATTTCATAACATAGCCTACTGTGTGCTTCAGCTAGGATGGTCATTCCAGGCATTGTTCATATATATTCTAGATGTACATAATTACAAATAGCCAACAAGACACTCCAAACTAAAGCTGGGGTAATGTGGGTCCAGTATCGTGTTTCCTTTGCTGCAACTGAATGAATTCACACAGAAATACTGTCAGTCACATCAATGCACCCGCATTTATGGCAGCGAGCCTACATGTAAGCAGGGAAAGTGTGTTCAGTGTGAGCCCCATCTCCAAAAGCAATGATATTAAAAGTAAAATAAAACAGGTAAATTTATGTGCATATGTCACAGTCTACTACAGCAAACTCTAATGTGCCGATGAAGAGAATCATTAGTGTAACTCTACTCCAACGACGTTCGTTTGTTCAATTGTTTACCCAACCTCCATTGAAAGCTACATTAACTGGTAAAATTTTATTCACTTTATCCAATATTGTTTTAGAAATGGTTTCTGTAAAAAATTTCAGTATTTCTTATATAGCTATCTTTGTTTTTATCCAGCAGATAATCAAGTTTGTTTTTATAATCTACTAAGAAATATTCACAAGAGACAAAGGGTTAAACCTGTGAAATAGGGTCACCACAACAGGGGCTCAATCGTTAGGCCTCTTTCAGTGTCTATTCCGTTTAAACTCGCTCCGCATCTCAATCATCTCACCATCCTCAGGAGGTTCTCCTGGCCCAGTTTAGCCTATATGTGCACAAAGGTGGCCTAAAGCCCGATTCATTTCATTTAAACTCGCTCCGAGCAAATCTCAGAACAATAATCTCAAGATTATCTCAAGACAATACTTGCAACACCTACTTAATTATATATATATGTGTGTATGTA
The DNA here is from genome assembly GCA_964017125.1 of Flabesymbios commensalis. Lineage (NCBI taxonomy): Eukaryota > Metazoa > Annelida > Polychaeta > Terebellida > Flabelligeridae > Flabesymbios > Flabesymbios commensalis. The sequence goes on from OZ024903.1 coordinate 43,010,994, forward strand.
TAAAGTAAATATATAATACATAATGATATCAGTCATTGATAAAGTAATACCAATTATATAAGTTAAATCAATCATAATATTGTACATTTTTACCGTCATATTGTGATCACAAATCATCCCCCCCCTCTCTCCTCGACCTCATATTTGCGTACCAGAGACCAAATTCCTGAAGGCGCACCTGCCATGCCTTGTCTAGTGCCGGTTTATATAGTGCAGGAGCATTAGTGAAAAAAACACAGGAACCTGGAATAAAATTGCAGAAAGCTATTTTTTTCAGGAATGACCTGGACATCTCCCCAGACGAATTCCGAAGAGGCCCCAAAAATCCCCCTTGTGCATTTTTATTAATTCAAGATGGCCGCCACCAGGTAAGGCCATTTTCGAAAAAGAGGGGTATACCCTAATTCCTTACCTTTGTAGTTAGAAAAAAATATTTTGGTGTCTCTACTTATGTTTTAAGGCACAAAGAGTTGATCCAGATGATCAGAAATGATATCAGCACTTTTCTCAATACCAAAAATTCAAGATGGCCGCCATATTGTTCCGATTATGTTAAGCGATCTCTTAAAAAAACACGAAAATATGAGATATCTATCTCGTTGTTGAACCTAAAATGTATTTTTTGGCCAAACCCATGGAATCTAGCACTTATTTAGATAACCATTTTTTTATTATATTGAATTTATCAACATAAATCCCACATAGTAGTTAATTGAAAATAACACCAGGTAACGCCATTTTTTTTTAAAAAGGGGTATACCCCAATTCCTCACTTTTGAAGTTAAAACAATGATTTTGGTGTCTCAACCTATGTTTTGAAGTACAAGGAGGTTATCCAGATGATCAGAAATAATATCAGTACTTTTATTTATACCACAAATTCAAGATGACCGCCATAATATTTTGTTAAGCGATCTCTTAAAAAACCCGAAAATATGCGATCACTATCTTGTTGTTGAAACTAAAATGTATTTTTTTAGCCGATCCCATGGGGTCTTGAACTTATTTAGATGACCATATTTTATTATATTGAGTTTATCGACATGAATCCCACATGGTAGTTAATTCCACCATTGTGGGTGACGCTTTGGAGTGTTTTCGAACTGCTTTCCCACTAGAAATGTGGATTGAGATTTGTCATGTTAACAAATTAATCTCCAGTGATAATGAAATTATTGCGTTTCAATCATCCGAGCTGTCAGTTTCTACATGTTTGGCCAATACAAAAAGAGCACATCGTTGTACAATATAGTCTAGATTTGTGAGATCCCCCCCCCTTTGAACAAGCCACTCTGCACCCGCAACTCACTCTTTTTAGAACTCTTTCTGGAGCGACTGCTCTTTCAGTTTGCGTTGGTGACAAACGACCATGAGATAAAATCCGTTCCCAGACTGTAGATTCCACACCCTCCTGTACAGCGAAATATGCTCTGTATCATAATGAATTTTAAACACGAGGCATTCATCTAATGATGTTTTAATATTGACTGACCGTCTTCGACGCTGGCCCAAAAATTAAACAGAATTGGATTAATGCCCCGTGTTGGCTGGGGCAGTAGGTGACGTTGAAGGGAGGCTTTCTAGCAAAAATCAATTACAAGATAAGGACTTGCGCCTCACACGTTACATGTACATGACATCTTTGATAATCGTCCCGTAAGAATGCTCTTTTAAATACTTACTTTTGTCCTCGATCTGCGAATGTCAATATGTTTAATATCATGATAGATATCATTTAAATATCAAGATATTATATTTTGAATATTAGAATATATATATTTCGTAATGAAGTTATGGCATTGTATGGTGTTGTAATGAGATGATTTTACATCAGAATATCGGAATATGACCTTAAATTAATTGATGTCACAGTTTATCGTCAGGATATGATCTTTTTATGGCATGATAATATGAGGACAAGACACATTAACATCATGATATGTCCAAATATTGCTCTTTATTATAGTAAAATGACGTTATGATGTCTGGATATAGCTTTATAAATGCAGGATATGGTGGTTAAGCATCAAGGTATTGTATTAAAGTGACAGGATCTTTTAGTGTATCGTCACGATATTAATATAATATCATGATATAGCATATTAACATCACAATATGACATTTTAGTGTAAGAGGAAATGAAAGAGAGGGCAAGGCCACATGCTGTTCAAAGAGCATGTGTCTTAACCCTATCTTACTTTCCATTTTATTGAATCTTCCGAAGTGTTTTTGTTGTTGGCAGTTTTGGAGTACCGGTATTTGAGCAATGCAGAGACCTTTACTTACTGAATAATATTGCGATATATATGTTGAACTGACATATGCCATCCTGATATTGGAATGTTTTATTTCGATTCTGTAATACCATATGGTAACGTGCGTCTCTCAATATAATGTTATTGAAATGTTATACCTTGACATGACAATATAATATCCTGACATTAAAATGCCATATCCAGACTTTAAAGTGACATATCCTGATATTCTATGGTCACATTAAAATATTGTAGTGTCATATTCAGTCATTATAATGTCACATTAGAATGCCGCCAAGCCCGCCATTTCTTGCTTTGATAATGTCATATCCTATCATAAAAAATGTAATATCTTGACATTCAAATCTTATTGTGTGATATAAAATGACAAAATTTGGACATTATAATACCATCTCATGACGTTAAATTGTCATGTTCTGATAAATTACAATCCAATATCCTGGCATAAATATGCCAGATCCTGACTTCGAACTGTTTTTTATGTTTTTTTTCTATTTTAATGTCATAATCCGACACATCATCACATTACAATGCTATATTGTGACCTCAATGTGTCATTTCATCAATGTATAAAGTCATATCCTAATATTCAAGTACCATATCCTAATATTCAAAAATCATATCCTGACATTGAAATGTCATATGATGTTAAAATGATATATCACGAAATTGTAATGCATTTCGTGATAATATGATGCCATATCTTTTCATTTTAATACAGCAACGTGATGTTTAGCCACTATATACTGCCTTTATAAAGCTGTATTGAGCCATCATAACGTGATTTTGCTATATTAAACACCAATGTTTGGACATTATATTACATATCATGATATTAAAGTGTCATATCCTGATATCATATTCATATATCCTGACATAAAACTATCATATCCTCACGTTAAGCTGTCACATCCTCTAATTTGATGTCATATTCTGACATTTCAATGTAACATCACATTGCAATATCATACAATGTCATATATTTATTACGTAATACACTAATATTCAAATAAAATATCTGAATATTCTAATCTATAATCCAAAGTATTTATTACCATTTTCGGGGAATTGACCAAAATAGGCCTATAGATGGCCAAACTCTGCCAGTAAAATGATGTGATTTAAAAAAATTCTTATTTAGTAGTAGTAAATAAGCAACAGTCTCGTAGGACACGTGTTCAAGCTGGAGTATTGTACTTAGCTCTGTTATTATGTACATTCACACAAAATTAGCTAATATTCATATCCTAGAATAATCACAACTAATACTTAACTAAAATCGAAAAACATTTTATATAGGCCTACTATATAAAATACCTACATTGGAATTAGTCACTGGGTTTGAAACTGGAATTTCTTAAGCTAACTCAAGCTTCAAATGAATGAAAAATACCCTTATATTTAAAAATAAGACATGTTAGAATTTTTAATCAAAGATTTCTAACATGATATTTTGTAAATTTAATAAATCTATATCTATATTCCCATATGAAAAAACAGTTGGACATCGCTTAATCGTGGCACCTGCGCTAAAAGAGCTAACCAATATGGCAGCCATGTTGGATTTTGTGTTGATAAGCACATTCTATTAAAAAAATTGGCGATGGAAATATATTCTAGATTCTAGATGGCTCTGAAAAAAAAGTTTCAACAACATGATGATTATGGCATGTAGGTGATTTTCTGAGCGGGGGGGGGGGGACGCTTGACATAATGGTCGCCATCTTGGATATGTGGAGATAAGAGAAGGAGTGATATCATTTCTGATCCTGTTGATGAGCTTTTTGTGCCTTAAGACATGTGTAGAGGCACCAAAATATTTTTTTTAACTGCAAAAGTGAGGAATTAGGGTATACTTCTGTTTTTTTTTGGAAAAATGACGTTATATGGTGTTACATAACATTCAACTATGTGGGATTTATGTTGATAAATTCACTATAATAAAATTTTGGTGATCTAAATAAGTGCTAGACTCCATGGGTTTAGACAAAAAATACATTTTAGGCTCAACAACGAGATAGTTACCTCATATTTTCGTTTTTTTAAGAGATCGCTCAACATACTCAGTATATCAATATGGCGGCCATCTTGGATTTTTGGTATTGAGAAAAGTACTGATATCATTTCTGGTCATCTGGATGAACTCTTTGTGTCCTCAAACATAAGTAGAGACACCTAAATATTTTTTTCTATCTGCAAAAGTGAGGAATTATGGTATACCCCTGTTTTTTCGAAAATGGCGTTACATGGTGGCGGCCATCTTGAATTAAAAAAAATGCACAAGGGGGATTTTTGGGGCCTCTTCGGAATTCGTCTGGGGAGATGTCCATGTATCATTTCTGAAAAAATCAGCTTTCTGCAATTTTATTCCAGGTTCAACCCTAATGCTCTTGCACTAATAGAGGATTTGTTGACATAACTCCGTCGACAATCTGCACATGCATGCAGCATTATTGTGAAAATCGTAGGAAGATCAAAATGATTACTTTTCGGACCGAATCCGAGTTTAAGGAACGAATTATCTCCAGGTGCACAGTAATATTGTCACCCAATGGACTACATGAAGGCCCAGTGGTAGTTGCTTCAGCGGAAAACACAAGGGTTTTAACACATGTAGTTTTAATGTTGGGTGATCGTCACGCACTGCGGCTCAACCTTCAACCAGCATTGGTCAACGCCTCATGTTACCTGGACAGCTGGCCACTTCCCCCAGGCTGGTTTATTGCTGCTCAACTATACTACTGGACCAACTTCAAGTAAGCATTGTGCCAACGCCCATTGTTGGCTGCTTGACCCACTTAATTACATAGCTTGATTGCAGTTCATTCATTTGGTCTACCACATGAAGGTTGCATTAACTATTTGGGCGCTACGTATAATAAAGATGATATATGATAGAGTAGGGGCATATTATGTGGCTAAAGAAAAGCCCGTGGGATTTCAATGTTAATTGATCATGCTATATACCAAAATGTTCAGTAAAAAATAAATTAAATCAGAAAAAAATAGAGCGTCAATTTTTATCCCCCGCCCGTAGGGGAAGGGGGATTTTAGTCGCGCCAGGATTCTGTCCGGCGTCCGGCGTCACGTTTTCTTGTGGGCGCAAAAACTCAAAAACTGCTGGTCAATTTTTTTCAAAATTTTAACATGACATTCCTAGCAAAATTTTGTGGGCGCAAAAACTCTGAAACTTAAAGTCAGAAAATTATTCAAATTTTACTATCACATTCCCCATGATATGGAGATGTGCAGGTGACTTTTTAAAGGTTTTATTCAAAATGGCCGCCACAGATCAATTTTTTTTTTTTTTTTTGGGGGGGGGGGGGGGTGCAAAAACTTAAAAAACACCATTTCTATGTCAACATAACACACATAAATATATTTCATGAATTAAAATTGAAGATAATAGAGTAGACACTGTTCAGACAAGCACGATGCATCAGAAAATACTATGTTGCGATATAGTGACTCTTTAAAAGCTCAATAAGTAAAAAATAAAAACACATGATTTTCATACCACCACAACACCCTTATGGCAAATAAACAAAATAATTGGACGATCGGAATAGCAATTATTCATTTTAGTATTAGTCATACTTCTAGTTCAATAAGAGACAAATTAAAATACAATCACTTTTGCAGAAACGCAACCCCTGCAAACACAAAACATGTGTATAACATTTGTACAACGTCTTCGACGCTGGTCCAAAATTGTACATTTTACTTTGTTCACATCTGATAGTCATATTTCTTTTTAAACTAAATGTTATATTATATAATAATATCCGATGTAGAAGAAGTGGCGTTAAGTTTCTATAAGAAATGATGATATTTTAATATGTCACTTATTGAACTTAAGGTGTCACTAAATCTGAGATGAATAAACCCCACCCGATCACTTTAACATTTTGTTACATTTCACTTGTAAAATATATAACGTTAGTATTAAGTTTTTTTTATTTTTTACTTTGTCTAAAAATAACGTTTTTTTATCTAATTATGCGCATCATTCTGAACATCGTTAAAATATTGCATAAAATATAATTATGTGTGTTACGTGGTATAAAAATCATGTTTCCTTTGTTTTCCATGGGAATGAAATGAATCGGGCTTTAGGCCACCTTTGTGCACATATAGGCTAAACTGGGCCAGGAGAACCTCCTGAGGATGGTGAGATGATTAAGATGACACTGTCCTCCAGACACAGGATTCGAAATTCGAGCCCTGGCGGTCTGAGGCCGAGCACGCTACCTCTCGGTCACGGAGGCTCCCCACAATACTGACTTTCACACGTGGATGGGGAAGGAACATTTTTTTGGTTTCTTTCAAACCGCCGAGACAGGGAACCGAGCCCCGAACTCTGGCGTGAAAGGCAGCGGTGCTAACCACTACCCTAGGGCCCCCGCCCTCCATGGGAATGAACGTATCACAAAAACTGAAAAGAAAAAATAATAGGAATAATCGCCGTCCGATCTTGCAAACAATTTGTTTTATATTTCTCTTGAAACATCTGTAGTATTAAACGCGTGACGCTGTTGTGAAATTCATGTGTTTTTATTTCTTACTCGTTGAGTTTAAAGTGTCACTATATTAAAAAAAAATTGTTAAATGCTGCGTGCTCTTCTAAATAACGTGTTAATATTATCTTTTACTTGGTATATTATACATAACTATCTGATGTACATAAAGTTTAATTATGTATACGTTATGTTGGTATAAAAATGATTTTTTTCTCCTTTGTTCATGGGACTGAAAGTATCACTAAAACTGAAAAAAATGACACACTATTTTTTTCACAAAAGATCGACATATGGTGTCATAAATTAACAAGAAAATCCCACGGCATTACACATTCCCCTACACCATGAATGCCAAACCCGCCAAATTCGTGTCGCTTGTGATCTAAACACAACTAACCCATCTTCCCACACAAGGCTCGCTTCTCCCGAGGTCGTAGGGGTGGGGATTTTCAAGAAAGATTTTTCTGTTTGACCCAAGTTTGACCTCTGGCATGAGTGCTGCTTTAATGCAGGGTCACTGTCTACGACGCCGGCCCTGCATTAAGCAGCACATGTCTGGTGGCCGAGAATGTCACAGGAAGTAACACAGACAGCTCCCACCACATCTCACCAGACACGAGACGTTACATGCGGCAGGGTATGGATTAATGTTGAGCCAATGTCGCAGACAGTGGGCCAACATTAAGTTGGCATTTGGTTGAAAAAATAATGAATATTCAATATCTAAATCATCCTCCCTACCTTAATAGGTGGATGATAACACTGATTCAGCAAGGCTCGGTCTGCGACCTCGAGAGCAGCGATCCTGGCTGTCAGGAAGATGAACTAACCATTTGGTGTTATATAGCAGCGCAACTACCTTTAGCAACACCATACACCTCATTATGATAGACACATATTATCATTTTTCGAAGCGATTTTGTATCATTTATAACATGAACAATATTTATGTAAATAAGTATGAGTCTGTCAACAAAATCGGATGAATAAATATATCAAGCGCATTTTAATGGTTACATTATTAGACATAAATAGCTGGGTTTTACGTTGACTACCAAAACGGGGCGCGAGTGTTTGACTAACTCGGCCAAAATTACATGGCATACATTTGTATGATGGTAGCTAAGATGTGTGGCCATTTGATGCACTTATGGATTTGGGGTGACTGATTTGATTAGAATGAGAAAATGAGCAATTTTCCACGACTTGTCAATTCGAATCGAGCGCTGAACACAACTATTGCTATACTGTACACAACTATAAACTGCTTCCGGTATACCACTTCACACCCGTTGTTTAAGATAATCATCTTAATGAAATGTCTTCCGCCAGATATGTACATCATGATATGTAGCCATTGGGAGAGGTCTGTTTCAGATACAAGTTGGCAGTCCCGACGAAATAATTATTGTATTCCTGTATTTACTCTACACGGCTCAACGTTTGTAAATGTTATTCATAAGAACTCTAAGTATATGCATGCTGGTGAATATATGCATAGGAAATCGTATACGAACATCTGTATTTAGTAATCATATCTTCTCTTTGAGTTCATCACAAGTGATAATGCTCAGTATCTCCCATTTTCAATGTTATGCCCACCATTAACTGATACAACCAGCGTTTATTTTACACATGCAATGATCTTGGCGATGAATATTACTAGTGTTGTTGTGTCCAAAATACAGGTAACATACTTTATACGATGTTGAAGACACGATCGTCCCAGCTGGATAGAGTTTCAACACTTATGGGTGGAGATCAGTCAATGTTAGTCCGCTATAAAAAACATACAAGGCTAAGATATGGTTTAACCCTTTATCCGCTAATTTATTTAATCGGAAATCTCACCCACTTGAAACTGTGTATTAATTGCTGCGCTATCAACAGCTTCAAGTGAATGATCATCATTCAGATTTCTCAAATGGGGACCAATTAGTTATACATCTCGTTCAGTGAGTAGACGTTTCGCCTTCAAAAAAGGTTATTTAGTTAGGCTGACTGGTAAAATAATTGTTGATAAAAGCATGAAATTTTGCATGGAGAACATACCATGGGGGTAAATTTTATCTATAGGGCCATTCCAAATTTGACCCTTGACCTTAATGGCGGCCATTTTTTTACAAAATGGCGACCAGAATATACATGTCTCAATATCTCGGTTTCTAAATCACTTGGAAAAATGGTTTTGGTGTCTAAATATACATTTTCAGGACCAAGTATTACAAAAAAGACAATAACAAATACGCGAATTTACCTTTGACCTTAATGGTGGCCATTTTTCAAAATGGCCACCGGAATATACATGTTTCAATATCTCAGTTTCTAATTCACGTGGAAAAAAATCTTGGTGTCTAAACATACATTTTCTGGGCCAAGGATTACAAAAACGACAATTACAAATACGCAAATTTATTATTTGACCATCGTGGTAGTCATTTGTTTCCAAAATGGCCGCCAGAATATACATGCCTTAATATATCAGTTTCTAATTGATTTAAAAAAAAGATCTTCGGTGTATAAATATACATTTTCGGGACCAAGGATTACACAAAAGGCAATTAAAAATATGCTAATTTAATATTTTGGTCTCAATCATGGTCATTTTTCAAAATGGTCGCCAGAATATGCATGTTTTAACATCTCCGTTATCATAGAAAAAATATCTTTGTGTTTAAATATACATTTTCAGGACCAAGACCAAGGATTAGGGATAATAATAAAAAATACGTATCTAAATGATCCGACAAATGTTTGTTTGATCGTTCTTTTGATTTATTTACAAGTCACTGCCACATTAATATGAATGCAGATAAGATATACATGGCAATGCTTTTTGGTTGATAGAGGCTGAGATTGGTAGCATTAAAAAATGCTATTTGCTATCAAATATTATTTCCCGTCTGCAGCTATAGATGACTTGACGGAACGCTTAAATCCAATGAGGCAAGATGGCTTGATGGATTTCATTTACAATCTAACAAAACTAAGCTTGAACAAACTGACGAGATAAAAACAGCATTAGCAGACATTACATTATTTTCCTAAAAAGTAGAGGCCCTTTTTCGTCAAAATAGTGACATGACAGATCTGTTTTTTTGCTTGGAACCAGCAACAGACATAGAGCTATTGTACCATACGCTTGATATTGATGCTCTGTCAGAAAATATGCTGGCTAAACTAACCAAAGAGGATGTTATTATTTAGGAGGACAAGTACCATATTCGGTGTCTTGTAAACATGGTAAATGAACTTCTACAACCGCGCCAGACAAGTAAGGGAGATAACTTGACGAAAAGGGAGACATCAGCGTAGTGCTGATCCACAACAAGAGAAAGAACTGGTTGAGGCTCTTTTTAAATTGGCACTGTGTATTTTCATGATGGCAGTGTGATAAACATTTCTACAAGATTGGGCAACAATCTCTGTCACTATTTTAATACAGATTAAGCTGTATCCACCAAATCTCAAGAGCAAACAGCCTGGTAGCCATCGCTCTAATTGACCATAACACGTGTTTGGCAAGTCTATATCCTCGAAATAAGGCGAGTGGATTGAGCCACACGCATTTGAATACTCTGAACAGTGAACATTATATATATCGAAGGGGTTTAGACAAGCTACAACAGTCATACACTCCACCAATTTCCCCAGTGAGGGGGGGGGGTTATCCGGCTGTTTGCTGGACCTAATAAGTCAGACTGTAATCTTATACCTGACGCTATTAATGAGAGATAATTCATGTAGATAGTATGTGTATTCATAATGCACAAACACGTAATTACCTCAGTGAAAAAACAAACATATAGTAATATCTGGTCAGTTTGGATATTGTGAATTGGGGTGACCGTGACTGTCAACAGGCAATGTGAGCTGAGAAGTGAAGTGGACAAGATCAACAGTTACTGAGACATCTCATGCCTGCCGTGAACTACTCAGATGTGACCTTTCTTTCTATTTTAGGTCTATGTAACCAATAAAAATATGCTTGATTATACACAGTGTGTGCAAGATAGATGTAATTAGATATAGTTAAATCTGTCAAAACGATTTGATCTATAAACTGTTTTATTTGTAGCAAGAACAGGTTAAAAGCTATTTATATTTTGATTTTTTTTCATATTAAACAGAAGGTAACATTGTGAATGGTAACAATATTTGATTCTGATAATTCTGACTATCTATTTCCTACCAATATAATTAACCTGAATTATTACGATATCGTTTTTTAAATCATTCAATATTCCAGATTATATTTAAAGATATTGAAGCTACTAATTAATATGCGTTTTTTGTTAGATGAAGGAAAAATGTTTAATATATATTTTAATCCCTTCCATTAACAAATTATATTTAGACACAACAATTCGATTGTAACTGGATTGTGATGTGAATATAGCTTTACGTCGCGTCTGAAGGAAGCCTGTCCTACTTTTATCAAATAACTTCAAGTGTTCTTTATAGAGCACATTACCAGTAGCTGGATTATAAGTATAAAATACCAGGAAATCTAATATAACGATCTACAATCATTTTATACATTTTAGACCGACAATTATATGACTGCCATTGAAGTATTCTGTGGAATTAAAGTGTTTAGGGTATATTTTTTGTAACCCTTGTCCTCGAATAGAAGACAGTGTTGACTGTTGACACATATATCTATTAAAATAGTTTTTTTTTTAAATGGCTTTTATTGGGGTCCGTAGAATGTTTTTTTTGTTGTATTAAAATATTTAAACATAGTTTTGTTGTTTTCATATTGCCCTTGAAAACTTAGGGCTGTATTAATTAGGATATTTACACTTACAAATATTCGGCTGGCGATTAATTTTTTTGTTGGATTAAAATTTCTAAAAATACTTTTTTATCAGTGTCCCTGAAAATTTATTTGCAGATATAGTGGGGATGCTTGTGTTCATAAATACATTCCCGTGGGATTTTGAGGGTTAAAATATGCCACCTACATCAAAATGTTCAGAATAAACTACAGAATAAGAAAAAGTTTGATGGAGTTCGCAAATTCGTGTCAAAACACTCTTCCCAGGCAAAATTCAAAATGGCCGCCATGAAATCACTAAAGTTATGATATCTTCATCAATAATTGAGATAGAAACAAGAATATTTTATCAAACCATATGTTTATCAAGTAATGCAATAAAACAAACGATACAATTAGTTGACATCGTTATCATGCAAAATTCAAAATGGCCGCCATGAAATCGCCATAATGATCATGTCTTCGTTAATAATTGAGATAGAGACGAGATTATTTCACCAAACCATATGTTTTCGCTTTCAAGGAATGCATTAAAACAAACGATACCTTCACTCGCTATCATCATCATGCAAATTCAAAAGGCCACCATGAAATCACTAAATTGATCATATTTGCGGTAATAATTGGGATAAAAACGATATTATTTTACCAAACCATATGTTTTCGGTATCAAAAAATACAATAAAAAGCTGATACTTTATTTCACATTATAATCATGCAAAATTCAAAATAGCCGCCATGAAATCACTAGTCATATATTCATCATTAATTCAGATAGCGCTGATATTATTTCACCAAATCTCATGTAATCGATAAAATGTTCACGCAATACAGTTAATCATTTAAGATGGCCGCCATGAACCTAATGAATTTATCACATATAAAGATAAAGACTGTATTTTTTCATCTAACCGCATGTTGTCGGCATCAATAATACAATAAAACACATCATACCTTTGTTTGTATATCTTTATATAGCTTCAAAATGTTATGTCATTACCTATATATCCAATGTCTCAATACTAGTAATGCTAATTTTTAGCTGAACAATTAGGGCATATCCACACGTGATTGACAGAACAATGTTTTAACTCACTCAAAAACAAATAGATCCATATTGAATTACACCGCTTCTAGTGTAATGTATTTTGAAATATCAGCTGTCACTTCTATATGATCATTGATGCACAAGAGTGCATAATTGTTCATATACACCGATGGTGCACTTCCCGACATCGACCTTACACGTTCTCGATATCAATGATATTCTACACCTCTAATATGTTTATCTATTTTTAACAAGTTAGCAGCATTATATATTAGTATAGTAGATAAGGTAACCTATTGTGCATTTTATGATTAAAGCATGAAATTTCTACCACCTGTAGAACATATCCTAAGGGTCATTTTCAGATGTGGAGGTAAACTGGATTTGACCTCTGATGACCTCTAGAGGTCATTGACCTCGAAAGGTCAAAATATTCACTGGAAAAGCAAATAAGTAGTGAAACTTGTATATCACAATATCTATGATTTGTTTCTATGGCCCAAAAGTGTGTCAAATACTCGAAGATACTGTTTTGAATCATAAAAATAACACCAAGGTCATGTCAAGGTCACACCAAGGTCATTTAAAGGTCAAAGTGGCAGAAAATAGTTAAAATTTTCACTTTTTATCAATTTCTACCCTGTTGTTGTGCAGTCATTTATTGCAAAGGACTGGTTTTGACATATCCTTCGTCCTATGTATTTTCCACACAGATTTGAGGATATTAAGGGCAGTATCAACCTTGGGAGGGGGAGGCTGTCCTAGGTATTCCACTTATTACGCTCCTTCCTCAATATTAAGTTGAACAGGCCAAATTACAATTATGCCTCACTGTAAAACATTAGCTTGGGCTCTCATAGCAAAATATTGATAAAAAATTGGGATATGAAGTTTGACATCGAGTGGGGTTGTGTTTTACTGGAGTACCATCCGAAAATAATTTGAAGGTCATGTCAATGTCATTTCAAGGTCAAACTGGCAAAAACTGTTACCAAGATCACATGTCTTCTTCAGAGCTGTTCCAATTTCTGGTGGCATGTATACAATTTGTCTTGAATCACATCTATCTACATCAACTTAACTTTATGCACGTGAGCCATATATGATAATTTAAAGATTGGTTTTAGGCCCATTGGTTATACATTTGATAGCCTCCATGTAGCAATCATGTCTCCCTCAATAAGTTTGGTCAACAAAGCAGTGTCTTCTAATTTGGGACCACATTATTATCTATAGGTCCGACTGTAGACAGATGCATATTGTAAGCCATGTGAGCCATTGGCATAGCGATGATGCCATCACCTTTATCTAGTCTCTCCAGTCTAATGTTCCAGGTAGCTGGAAGTTGTTAGATAACCACTTACATTCAGAAAAAATGACGGCTGTTTATACTGATTATAACTGCTCGATTCGAACGTTGAATTGTATATATATTCTTAGCGTGACCATATGGCCTAATATCCTAATAGAAGTGGCGAGCACGTTTATATCCCACGACTGTGGGGGAAGGGGGATTTTAGTCTCGGTGGGATATATCAAGCGTGAGGCATCAGGCGGTACTTAATTTTTGTGGGTGCAATAACTAAAAAACTAGTGGTAATTTTTTTAAAATTTTAAATCACATTCTCAACAACGTGGGGATGTGCAAGTGAGTTATTAAACATGCTACCAAAATGCAAAATATATCTTCATAATTTTTTGTGGGGGCAAAAACGAAAAACCTTCATCAGAAATTATCCAAATCTTACACTCACATTCCCAACGATATGGAGATGTATAGGCAATTTGTTCAAGATTTCACAGAAATTTAAAATGGCCGCCTCAAATCAACTTCATAATTTATTGCGCCGCGAAAATCTCAAACTTTGTAAGAAATTTGTCAAATTTCACAATCCAATTCTCCACGATATGGAGATGTGCAGGTGATTTTTTAAACATACCAGATACTAGAATTAATTTCTAGGCTACATTAATTTTTCAAAAAGCATAGCAAAATATCGATGTTATGACTTCTCGTTTTCTCGTTAAATTAAGACCCTGTCACCATGTTATATATCGAACCGATTATTCCATCGTTCGGTATTCAATCCAATTCATACTGGATAGACTGCATTATTTTCTATTAGGACAAGGTGCTTTTCCATTACTTGTCGGCAACAGTTGCATTTTTACTAGACTAACCCTATCACAGGCATGAAATAGGATATATAATATTAACTACTTTGCATATACTATTCCGTTATAACGGTCTAGTATTTCGTTTTAGCGATTTACTAATCCGTTATAACGAGCTACTGTTCCGTTATAACGTAGGTTTTCTATTTCGTTATAACGGACTAGTATTTCGTTATAACGACATACTAATCCATTATAACAGCCTACTATTCCGTCATAACGGTCTATTATTTCGTGATAATATTACATTATTTCGTTATAACGGTCCACCTATCCGTTAAAACGGTCTACTAATCCGTTATAACGGTCTATTATCCCGCTATAACGGTGCATTATTACAATACAACGGTCTATTATTGCGTTAAAACTGGCTAGTATTTCGTTACAACGGTATACTATTTCGCAACAATGGTCTAGGATTTATATAGCGGTCTAGTATTTCGCTATAGCGGTCTAGAGTTTCGTTAAAGCGGTCTACTAATCCGTCATAGCGGCCTACTTATCCGTTATAACGGTCTACCAATCCGTTATAGCCGCCTCCTAATCCGTTATAACGGCCTACCAATCCGTTATAACGGCCTACTAATCCGTTATGACGGCCTACTAATCCGTTATAACGGTCGACCAATCCGTTATAACGGCATACGAATCCGTTATAACGGCCTACCAATCGTTTATAACGGCCTACTAATCCGTCATAACGGCCTACTAATCCGTTATAACGGCCTACTAATCAGTTATAACGGCCTACTAAACCGTTATGACGGCCTACTAATCCGTTATAACGGTCAACCAATCCGTTATAATAGTCTACTAATCCGTTATAACGGCCTACCAATCCGTTATAACGGCCTACCAATCCGTTATAACGGCCTACTTATCCGTTATAACGGCCTACTAATCTGTTATGACGGCCTCCCAATCCGTTATAACGGCCTACTAATCCGTTATAACGGCCTACTAATCCGTTATAACGGCCACCATTCCGTTATAACGGCCTACTAATCCGTTATAACGGCCTACTAATCCGTTATAACGGCCTACTAATCCGCTATAACGGTCTACTAATCCGTCATAGCGGTCTACTAATCAGTTATAACGGCCTACTAATCCGTTATAACGGCCTACCAATCCGTTATAACGGCCCACCAATCCGTTATAACGGCCTACTAATCCGTTATAATGGTCTACCAACCTGTTATAACGGCCTACCAATCCGTTATAACGGCCTACCAATCCGTTATAACGGCCCACTAATCCGTTATGATGGTCTACCAGTCCGTAATAACGGTCTACCAATCCGCTATAACGGCCTACTAATCCGTTATAACGGCCCACCAATCCGTTATAACGGCCTACTAATCCGTTATAATGGTCTACCAGTCCGTAATAACGATCTACCAATCCGTTATAACGGCCTACCAATTCGTTATAACGGCCTACCAATCCGTTATAACGGCCTACTAATCCGTTATGATGGTCTACCAGTCCGTAATAACGGTCTACCAATCCGTTATAACGGCCTACTAATCCGTTATAGCGGCCTACTAATCCGTTATAACAGCCTACTAATCCGTTATGATGGTCTACTAATCCGTTATAACGGTCGATAATTCCGTTATAGCGGCCTACTAATCCGTTATAGCGGCCTACTAATCCGTTATAGTGGCCTACTAATCTGTTATGACGGCCTACCAATCCGTTATAACGGCCTACTAATCCGTTATGACGGTCTACTAATCCGTCATAACGGTCTACTAATCCGTTATAATGGTCTGCTAATCAGTTATAGCGGCCCACTAATCATTTATAACGGCCCACCAAACCGTAATAACGGCCTACTAATTTGTTATAACGGCCAACTAATCAGTTATAACGTCCTACTAATCGATTATAACGGCATGCTACTCCGTTATAACAGCCTACTAATCCGTTATAGTGATCTACTAATCCGTTATAGAGGTCTGCTCATCCGTTATAGCGGCTTGCTAATCTGTTATAACGGTCTACTAATCCGTCATAACGGTCTACTATCCTTTTATGACGGTCTAGTATTTTGTTATAACGGAGTACTATTTTGTTATAAACCGTCACAACGAAATAGTGAATCGTTATAACGAAATACTAGACCGTTATCAAGGTTGAGTACTGAAATAAATATAGTGTACGAGTGTGAAAAAAATAAACTTTTGCAGATAGAAAGTGAAAACAATATTTTTTCCAATTCACCCCCCCCCCACCCCTTAGTAATTGAATGGTGCCTTCATAAGCGAAATAGATACATATTGGTTTAAATGTGTGGTATAGCCCTAGTCACGATACCACGAAAACATACTAGTATTTAATTGGATTATAACACTGTGAATAACATCAAATCGCTGTATATTTGTAAAATACTGATTAACGTTGCCTCTCACTCTAGTATAAACTAATCGATGTACAAGATGGCTACAGTTGACATACAAAGAGGGCGCCCTTCGGCTTCCTGAAATTGGGCTTCCAAGGTCAAGTTAAGATCATTTTAATGGTGTGTGTTTTCATATAATATATTGGGACTATAATGATTGTGTGTTGTCACTATCATCAAAATTTTATTATATATCTGATACATATTCTGAAAATAAATGCTGAATTTCAAGAGGTCAACGGGTTTGTAAGTAAGTAAAGGTATATATTTTAAGGATTTTGCCAGTTTGACCTACAAGTGACCTTGGTATGACATGTACGTTGTTTTCAGACGGTACCCCAGTAAAACACAATTCCAAACCATGCTATCCTTCATATCCAATTATCTATCGATATTTTGCCATGCGAGCCCAAGCTGATGTTTCACACTGCTGCACGCTGCAATTTTGATTGTTCAAAGAATTGAGTGTAATAAGGGGAGTAAGGCTGTGATATACCCCTCCCAGGGTTGACACTGCCCTCAATTTCTTGAAAATGTGTGTGGACAATATGGCTGACCAATAATGTCTTAAAATCAGTCTTTGTAATAGTTTATTGCATCACTAACCGTGTCGAATTTGATAAAAAGTAGATATTTTCACATTTTTTGTTGTTTTGACCTTGAAATGACCTTGATGTGACTTTGCTATGACTTTGGTGTTATTATTATCATTAATAGTAATCTCCTTGAGCAATTGACATATTTCTGGAATACAAAAATAGTTTATAAATATGGTAATACACAATGTTCACCACTTTTTTGACCTTTTGATGTCGATGACCTCTAGAGGTCACCAGGGGTCAAATCTTGCTTACCTCCACAGTTTAAAATAAAGATTAGGATATTTGCTAATAATGGTAGAAGTTTCATGCCTTAATCATAAAATGCACAATTGTTTCATTATAGGAGCTTAATATAAACACTACACTATGACTCGAGTATTTTGCCGAACTTTCTGAAAAATTGATGCAGCCTAGAAATTAATTATGGTATCCGGTATGAAAGTAAAAATAAATATTTTTTATGATTTTTGAAGGTTTGGCCTTGAAATGACCTTGATATGACCTTAACGTTGTTTTTCGACGGTACCTCAGTAAAACATAATCCCAGCCCATGTCAGACTTCACAGCCCAATTATGCATCAATAGTTTGCTATGGGAGCACAAACTGATGTTTAAAAACTGCTGCACACTGTAATTTTGCTCGTCCAATTAAACAATGAGGAAGGGGTGTAGTAAGGGGAATACTTAGGGTGTATTTTCCCTCCCAAGTTAAATACTGCCCTCAATCTCCTAAAATACACATGGAAAAGATATCTGACCAAGACTGTGTCAAAACCAATCCTTTGTAATAGATGACTGCACCACTAGTATTGGTAAAATTGATTAAAAGTGGATATTTTCACTATTATTTGCCATTTTGACCTTCAAATGTTCAAATGACCCTAAAGTGACCTTGACGTGACCTTGGAGTTATGTTTATGATTAACAGCAGTCTCTTAGAGTATTTGGCACACTTCTGGAATACAAAAACATTTTATAGATATTGTAATACACAATTTTCACCACTTCTTGGCTTCGCTATTGGATATTTTGACCTTTAGAGGTCAATGACCTCTAGAGGTCACCAAGGGTCAAATCTAACTTACCTCCACATCTTAAAATAAACCCCAGGATATGTACTAATAATGGTGGAACTTTCATGCTTTAATCATAAAATGCACAATGGTTTCGTTATGGGAGCTTAACCACTACACTATATAGTGTGTATAGGTATCAACCACCTGTATCATAATTAGACTACATGAGGTCAACAACAATGACATAGCATACTATTCTGATAATTGTATTTCTAAATCCGTTCTCCAGCCGTTGAACAGACACTGTTATAAATTTAGTTAAACAATACTAAAAATAGTAATGTAACACAATGGGGCATAGAAAAAGAGTACCAATATTTGTACATATCATGTTTACAGAGTTAGCGTCTACACTGCAGTGTATCAAATAGCATATCAAAGTCAAGTTAATGTCATTGCAATGTCAAATCATAGCAAAGTTTTTCTTCAATTAATTGTCATTACACTTTTAGATGACAAAAAATATTTGACAAAACACAGCGAATATGCATATCATTGAATAGTCAAATGATTTATTGTGAGTTTACATTGCCAGGACTTAGGGGTTGTATAATAGATACTATATAACTCCAAAAAATATACACATAACTTAAGATTTGGGCTTGTTTGACGTTGAGATGTAATGTTTGCACCCAAGTTTCACCGTTCACTTGTCGTGCAATAAACCCAGTGGCGTATCCAGAAATAAATTAAGGGGGGTGCTCAGATTTCTAAGAAACCATTCAACAGCAGGGACCTATAGGGGGGGGGGGATGCCTCCGCAAAATTTTGAAAAAAATAAACATTTAATAGTGCGATTTCGTGGTATCTTTGCTGTAAAACAAAGGTATGAGATACCGGCTGAAATGTCATTTTTAACTTAATGACAGATTAACCTAGCCTACTCTAGTCCAATTATTTAAGCTAACACAACCACACAATTGGAAAAAAGCATAAACATAATCATTAGTTCATTTAGTAGCGAGCGCGATCTACTAGGCATATTAAATAAGCTAGATAAAAATAAACAGCTGTCGAGCCATTGTTGTGTTAATGCTTGGCCTGCGTACCAGACGGTGGAGCAACGATAATATTAATCAAACGTTGGGTCACCCTCATTGTGATAATAATTATGCAACCTTGTTTGTGGAATGCCGTTTATGCAATTATGTAGGGCCTAATTATGCAACAATCAGTCAACAACCAATCTATTAAAAGTGAAAATATGTCATTGAAAAAAGTTGTGGACCATTAAAATGCTTACAACGTTCACTAATGATCACTTAAAATTCCTGAGATATTTGTTTTTATTTCACCTTTATTAATTTGCCAGCCTCCCCTATGGCTGAATATTTCTTAGTGCAAATGTTAGATTCCAGTTCATCATCACTTAGGCCTATATATGCCTATGTTAGTATTGGTTGTTCTTTCACATTGTTAAAACAACTTTACTGCCAATTTTCAATCGTTATCCTTGATTTCGTCTGTGGTAAAAAAAAAACTGTTGAGTCCCAGCTGTATCTGAATTATTTCGTGTCAGTGACTATACCGGAGGTTTATATATTGCACTGAAAAAATACGACAATTTCAAATAGGCCTTAAAACAATTAAATTTTGGAAATTTAAATAGCGACCCTGTTTTTTTCTCCACTTGTTCTCAAGACCGAGTCTCAGAGATGAAGAAAAATGAAGTCGCCATCACCCAGGTGAAAGAATCATGGTAATTGGTGAATAATCTTTATCTCGTGGTCCTTATTATTTTATTTATATCAATCGCTTGAGAGGGCAGCACGTCTAAGTCGTTGTCCGTTTCAAGCGATCCCCATAGCCTACTGTGTATTGTGCCGGGGGGGGGGGGGCACTCAAGTACTGGGGATGTGCCGCTGGACAGGGTGCCTTTTTTGAGCTTCCAGCTTTGGCATGTGTTATAATTATCATAGGGTAGGGTAGTCTATGATAATTACTATCAATCTTAGCATATCTACTTTGGAACAACGTTGTTTCAAGGTAGTCTATGATAATTATCATCAATCTTAGCATATTTATTTCCCATGACGTTTTCAAGTCTCGCTCAACGTTTCAATTGTTGGCCAAGACTAACAAAAAGTTGCTATATTTTATTCTGTTTCTTAAAAAAAAAAAATAATAATGAATGTTTGAAAAAATTCAGATCTCACACTAGTTAAGGTTGGACAGAAGAAAGAAGACCAGTCGTAACCAATTCCTACTTTTAGGTGCTCTGAATGGTCAATTTTAAAGATTTGCATGCATTCTAAAGATTTTGCTTCTGTCGCCACATGGGGGCGATGTGGCTAGCACTTGCCCAGGTCATTGTCTGATCCGAGTCTTTAATCTGTCAATGGCGTCAATGATGCATTCCAGACACCAGCCCTTTAAATAGGAAGGGGTATACATTCAAGTGTGGGGGCGGCTGGCACCGACATGTCGGACACTGGTGGATTAATTGTATATGAAATTATTGTTAGAAAATTACCACTCTGGAAATTAGGGGGGGAGGGTGCTCGAGCACCCTGAGCACCCCACTGGATCCGCCCGGGATTAAACTTATATTCCACAGTACATACGTTCACAACTAAATTAGAGCTGGATAAGATGTTATAAGGTAAATAATTGGTTATTGTTCCATTCTGCATTGTATTATTGTCTTCCCATAATTAAATTGAAATGTTGTAGATTTATATGGCAATTAAGTACATTATATACTTTAAATTATAAAGCTAATAATGAAATGACATTAATCGAGGTTGCCACGACACCCGTATAACCTGACAAGTCAGGATTGTTTATCATAACCCTGAGTTGTCAAGGAAAACACCTTACGTTAAAACAAATTTTGGCAAAGTCAGGGGAAAGTGAAGAGTTTTGCTCTCAAGATCCCATGAATTGACTTTAATTTAACCGAAAAATCAAAGAGACATTTTTGTCATGAAAAGCCAGTAAAAGTCATGATTTAATAAATTTTGTAGCAACCCTTAAAGATGTCTAAGATTTAAAGAGCTTTTATCGCACGATGATCTAATTGTGATAATTCATTAGCCTTGACGTCACGAATAGATGACTTGTTTGAAATGTGATATTGCCTTACAAGAGGTATAATTAACTATGTAATATCAGATATTTAATTATATAACATTTTTGTTAAATATAAATATAATTATAATAAATATTTTTTTATTTTTGTGTGCTTAGCACTGTTTATAAATTAACAAACAGCAAGTATTCCATAGGATAATATCATCGCGGCATTATCCCCTAAATATAGGAGGCGGTCTTCCTGCTCTCATGATATCAGCAAAAAGCGGGGTCAGAATATTTTCACTCACTTATGTAGCCTATTGCAGCGGGCGCCTTCTTACCTTTGACATAATGCCTTATTATGCACAAAAAAACAGTATGAGTATGAGTATGCTGACAAACAGACTACACTGAATCAGGATCACCCACCAAGGATAGTGAGATGAATCTGATTGTACTATCGTCTAGACCTACGACTGGCAGTCTGAAAGTAAACACGCTATTTCTCGTTCACAGAGGCTCCCCAAAATACTGAATTCTTAAGTTTGTGAAGGGGGGGGGACATTTTTAAACCACCATACCAGAGTGGGGGACGGACCTATTACATTCACCACTACACCAGACCCACTGTTTCATGCATTTATGTGCTTTTTGGGGGAATACAAGATAACATTCTGCATAAACTGATGTAGTATTTCAGTCAAGATCTTGATTTCTAAAGAATGAATATTGCTTTACGTTGCTTTCTGCACAATCATGGTAATATCGCGACCGAAGGAAACCCGAAGCCGAGAATATGCCCTACTCTTATTTCGAATGACTTTAAGGGTTCTTTATAGTGCACAGTACCATAGGCAGCACTGTACACTCCAGGCCTTTTAACAGTTTGGAGCACTGTAAATGCACAACCACGACGACAAATATCCTTCCAGACCGGGATTCGAACCTGGTACCTCCAGGTTATAAGCCCCAGTCGATACGAATGAGCCATCAGGGCCGGCCGTTAATTTTTAAAGCGAGAAAAATAAAAAAAAACGGTGCCATTGTATTCCTAGTAACAAAAAATCAAGCCTCTGTTTGAAATATTGAGGAAGATATGATAACTTTAGCTATGATGTTATGGCGGCCATTTTAATTTTTTTATGATACATGTAGCGATGTCGTTAGAGGTATCGTGTGTCTGCCGCATCCCTTGATACAGAAAACATGTCGTTTGGTGAAATAAACTCGTCTCTACTCAATTATTGACGAGTACATGCTAACCTCAGTGATTTCATAGCGGCCATTTCGAATTTTGCATGATAATGATGTCGAATAAATGTATTGTTTGTTTTATTGCATGCCTTGATAGCGAAAACATATGGTTAGGTGAAATAATCCTGTGTCTATCTGAATTATTAACGAAGATATGATCACTTTAGTAATTTCATGGCGGCCATTTAAAATTTTGCATGATATTGATGTCAAATGAATGTATCGTTTGTTTATTGCATTCCTTGATACCGAAAACATGGCTTGGTGAAATAATCTTGTCTAAATCTAAATTATTGGTGAAGATATGATAACTTTAGTTATTTCATGGCGGCCATTTTGAATTTTGCCTGATAAGAGGGTTTTGACACCCATTTGCGAACTCCAGCGGGATTACACATGCTCCTGCACTAATATAAATATTTAGATTTTACGTGGATTAGAAACTGTGATATTGACACGTATGTAGATTTGGTCGGCCAGTTTGTACAATGACCACCACTGGAGTCAGTAAAATGTTTGTTTCTTTGTTGGATAAATGTGTTTAAAAATATTTTATTTAGTATTAGTACCCCTCAAAATGTATATTTAGATAAAAATATGTCGATTTTAGGTGGATTAGAAGCTGAGATATTGACACGTATGTGGAGTTGGTCGGCCATTTTTAAAATGGCCACCACTGGAGTCAATAAAATGTTTTTTTTGCTGGCCACAAAATCTTTTTTTTGCTACCAGTGGCCTTCAAGATATACATATCAACATAGATATTCAGAATGTTTGTGGATTAGAAGCTGACATAACATTATCGACACTTATCATATAATTGGTCAGCCATTTTGTAAGATGGCTGCCAATAAAGTCATTAAAATATATCGTGTTGGATTATTGCGTATAAAAATACTATATTTATTATCAGTAGCCCTGAAAATGTATACTTAGAATTAAAATATTTCGATTCTAAGTGGATTAGGCGCTGAGATAATGACACTTATATACATTTTGGCGGCCATTACAAAATGGCGAGGTCACAGGTCATTGTTTTGATGGCCCTATAGATAGAAACATTCTTAAGGGTGTTTTCTTACAGCATGTAAAATTTCATGCTTTTATCATTAAATTAACAATTCCTTCATATATTACCACCAGTCAGCCTAACTAATTAAAAGTACTAATAAAACATTCAGAAAATTATAAATCATGCTTGTTAATGGCCAAGTCCTTCTTTGACATTGCGTCCCAATAATGGAGCGATTGCTGTACTAATGATACGCCGATAATGGGTGTGGATGCTGATTAAAATAATGTTGGGTCTCACAGATGTATATATATATTTTTATGATTGTGTTCTATTATAAAGAAATAAAAAAAAATGGAAAAAACTAATTTAGTTTGATTTTGTTTTATTGTGTACTGGGAGGTTTGAGAGCATATAAAAATATGGAATGGTTATAATTGGCACGAGTCGTGACTGATTTACCTGTTCTAATATCATATCTAGCACTTATTAGCAGCAGTTAGAAGGTCACTGTTTACCTGGTGTTTGCTACATTGATGGGGGTTTTTGTTGCCGTAGAAAGCTAAAAGGCGGTATCTGCTTACTTTGCAAGTAAGCAGAAGCTACATTTTGGCTTCGCACCGTATAGTACTACTAATACGCCGGTCTATATTGCTTATACAGCTGACCCTGTCATAGAAACCCGTGTACATCATAAGAGACTGATAATTATACTTTGCATCATATAACCACTTGTCCTAACAAACAACCAAAAAGGCCTATAGGCCATGGGCTACTAGCATCCTACGTGCACCCCCCCCCCCCCCCATAACTTACCCACACCAACTTTTTTTTTAAACTTGTTATGTCCAAAAGATGAAATAAGATGTTAACAACAAAAAAATAGGGACAAACTTTATATTTTGACAACTTATGTGGGTAGGGGTACCTCCAAACCTGTCTAAAATTAAGAAGTAGGGCTACGCAAACGTGTGTCGTTGCTATTCTGGTTTACAAATCTACCATACAAAAGGTTTTTAAATTCCCATTTTACTGATGTATTGCATGATGCAGTGGATTAAAGGTTGAACTTTTTTTTATCGCAAATTAATAAAAATCGAAAACAGAACAAGCTAGTTAACATGGTCAATGGAAATGACCTAATAAAACATATTATCTATATTTGACGTATGTTTTCTGAACGCAGATGTGTATATGCTTAAAACTAAGCGGCATTTAGATTTCTTCATGGCAAATATATTTTTAAATGCCCAAATATTGTAGCCTTTTTTAAAAATGTGTGTATTTGGCATGGGCTGAAATATGAAACATTGAACTTTGCTCGACATTTGGGTGCAAATTATTTTTTCCGCTTGTTTCTACATAATTTGGGTGTGCTGAATTTGACTATGTCGGTTAACATTCTATATTTGGTGTCATTCACCTTCAAATAAGCAAAACACAAAATGGTTGCTATAATGTAAAGAAATAACAGGCCTGTCTGAGCAATGCAATGCTGAAGCGCTTTGGTCTATTCCTTAGTTTCGCTACTTTTGAGTCAGATAGTCTCCAGATAGTACAGGTGCTAAGGCGATGTAGTGTTCAGATTATGATAAAAGCATAAAATTTCACACACGGGTACATTTTGATTTTCTGAATCAGATAAGAGGAACATCCCAATCGATTTTCATCCGTAAATCGTCCCAATTTGCATATTTCCAAATGGCCGCCAAATATTACTGATTTAGGCTTGTTTACACTAAATCTCGATTTCTTCTCGGCATTTTCCTTTTATTGTTCTATAATTGGGTCTCTGATGTTTCTGATGCTTATTTAACCCGAAAACCGCCAGAAATTGCATAGCGGAAAAATATTTATTTAAAGTTATAATTTTTTTTATAAAAGTTTATTCGACTGTACACACTACTCAATTGAAGCTAAAATATTATGTAATTAATTTAATATCCGCCAATTTGGATAACGAAATTTAAAATGGCCACCTACATTACCATATTCAAAGATTTCATTCAAGCTATAATCTTCATAATAACAGTTTATTGGACTGTATACACTACATGTACTCAATTTAAAGCTAACATATTATGTAATTTATCAAACATCCGAGATATTTTCGTTATCCTTATGTACAGCGTTCTGTATTTTTCTGTATTCTGTATTCATTTGCTTAGGTACGATGGCCGCGCAAGAAGCTCGTGAACTGTGTGTAGAATTGCATATAAGTTTGCAATGAGAGTTCTTAATAAACTTAATAAATAACGATATAATTAACTCAAATTAATTGAAAATAAACTAGGTTGGCACCTTTTTATATAAAAATTGTTCATGTAAAATGTTTGGTGTAAAATAATATTTTACACCATCATCAGTTTTGTTAATCAACATAAAAACAATTAGCAACATAGAACATAGTGTAGGTCTAGCTCATATATTCTCATTTTATAAGAAATATTTTATATTATACCTTTTTGTCCAGCACATTTCGGGGATGATGAGCATTCTACGTTTGAAACATAATATACTTATTATTAATCCATCTCAAATGCCAGTTATATCAGCCACTGGATCGGTAAAAAAAGCCTCAGAGAGTGATGGAGAGGCAATTTATTATGGATATACATAAATATACTTGAAGCTTTTCGTACTGTTAAATTACCGAGAGAGGGACAGATTAACATCGATGTAGAATACATATACACACACTAGACATAAGTTTGTTCTTCCCCACACAATTCATACACATACCACTGCTTAATCACCGCTGAGCGGCCAGCTCATATACTATACCGGCATGATTTAAAAGTTTTTAAGCTGCGTCACATGTTATTCACATATGTTTTACACATTCTCATGCAAAATTATGGCTGTGCACTGTAATTATGGGTTCCAGTGGAGACATCCGTAATGGGGAGCAAATTCAAATTATAGGGTTCAAGTGTAATAGGATTCAAAATCATAGAATTGCAGCGCAGTTTAGCTGCAATAAAAAAAGGGTGCAAAATATTTGGGCAAGGTACAGACTATCAGGCAGGAGATGAAAAAGACGCTGTCATGGTCGTCGGAAAAGACGTCAGCTCCTGAAGGCAGACGTCTGAAGATGCTGTCAAGGTTGGGGCGTTTGAAGACTAACTCGGAGTTATCTTTTGACTGGAGCACGTTTTTGGTACGCATTTGTCATAAACAACTGTCAGATGACGACTATATACATGCAGGGGAAATATTCAGCCTAGTAACAAGAAAAAAACCTAATGGTTCATAATAAAAACGGCAGAATCACATCCGGTGGTCCAAGATAATTCAGCACTAGACCACCGATGGCAATTGGTCCTGTGGTGCTCTCTGTTGAGTGTAAGATTATTTTACACACTAATGGTGGAAGTGAAGGATATTGGGGTGATAATTGATAGAGTATGAATTCAGACGCGATTTCGGCTACGTAGAAACGTTTCCGTTATGGTTTGGGGATGCATCAGGATCCCCGCATTGGCAATTTGGTAGTGGTTGATAGGAATGTCAACCGGTATTCTTACATTGACCTCATGGTAGGAAATTTACTGGAGTCAGTAAAGCAAATGTTTAGGGACTAACAACACCCATATCTGTGTTCAAACTAGACAATGCTCCTTGCCACAGAGCCATCGCGATGTAGGCATGGTTCTAAAACAATGATAGACACAAGATGTCATTTCCTCCGCAGTCTCCAGATGTCAATCCTGTCAAAAACTGGAGTTGCATGAAAAAGGACGCATGAGAGATCAAACCAACCACATGTAAAGCAATAAAAGCACCGTTATTCAGAAGTTTTGACAGAATTCGTCCTGCAAAGATCAGTACAGTGTTTTCCTCTTTGCTCAGAATAGCAGGGACCATTATAAGATCACGTGGTTAGCCTACTAAATATTAATTGTGACACTAATTATATTTAATATAGCATCATAAATATATTTTCGTTCATAATCTGTAAAAAAACTATCCGGGTTTGAGTTTATATGCTGTGATTCAATTAAGGTATTACCGATCTGTGAAATAGGCATCACTTTGGTGGTGAACAAGCGTATATCCAGTGTGTGTAGGAGAGAACACACATCATGGACAGGGAGAGCATGGACAGCTAACTTTAAATCTCACAACACTGATTGATGTGTGAGAGCTTCAGTCTGCGAGAAATTCCGAGAGAAGGGATGGTTTACTTCCGCTGTAAACTGTCAACCATGTGCTTTTTGATCGTTTTTCACGGGTATACTAGCATTGTGTTCATCACAATTTCAATCACAGTCAATTTAATGATTAACATCAATATCTTTCAAATCGCAATCAATTGAAATTCGAAAAAATAATAAATTATAATAGTTCATTCTGCTTCATTATCAAAAGTATTTAAATATTACAACAAAAATAAAACATCCAAGCTCATAAAGTATGTTTCTCCCGTGAAAATGTCCGACCGGTCAGTGCACATGTGTGGACATAGATCATAGACGTATACACATCATGTCTAATACACCCAGCCACTCGGCAGCACATACCCAGCAAACACAAAACATTTGTATAACATACAATATTGGACCAACGTCGAAGACGTTGTGTCGACGTTGTATAAATGTTATACAAATGTTTTGTGCTTGCTGGGTATGATTTGACGTCTATACATGTATTCAATTCAATATATAGGTAGACCGAAAATCAGTTATCCCTTTTCCTAGCCACACATGCGAGCCGTAAGTTCACGACGATCTCGCGCCAGTCGACAGTCTATTCCTGTACGTCCATGCACACATAAAGCTCTTAGCAGGCATGTCTTTCTGAACATAACATACCTTCATGCACTCGTACATAATATCAAGCTGTTCTCACAGGAAAACCAAGCAGAAAACCTATCGCAATGCTATTATGCATGCATACATATATTTTTCCTACATGCTAAGCCATACGATAGATATGCAGTGTGGCCATGGACATTTCAGTATCTGGTGAAATTATCGAGTATGCAAAAGGCGTGGACAGATACGCGTCAATGAGTTTCAAAAATGTCATAAGAGGACAAAATAGTTGAGTTTTGTTATCTTGTGTACTGACCGTGTTGCAAATACAAATCCACATCAGAAAAAATACGTTTTACAAAACCATCAACAGGTGCATTGACGTTCGTGAATCATGCTTCACATCTCTGACATATTTATATTGAGGACAAGATAAAATGTTGATACGAACCAAACAATTAATTGTAGGTAATATCTGGTGAGTTATATATATCTTCACAAGCATGCATATACTTAGAGATCTTTGAATAACATTTAGAAAAGTTGAGCTGTGTAGAGTAAGTACCGGAATCCAATAATTATTCCGTCGAGACTGCTCAACTTGTATCTGAAACAGTCCTCTCCCAATGGCTACATATCAGGATGTACATATCTGGCGGAAGACAATACAATCAATGCTTATCCTAAACGTCCTAATCCACATGACGGGGGTGGCAAAAAAACAGGAGATAAACGGGTGCATGTGCTGGATGACATTTCCAATTGCCTACAAAATTAGTTGTCCAGGGTACTACAAATGTCAACAGATTGGACTTATAATAGGTCTATATGCATGTGCTGATCTTTTATAATTTATGCGAAAGTGATTCTACACTTTAGGTGAAATTGTGTCACCACAGCATCACCATTATATAGCTGGTTAAACAAAGCTATCTGGAACTTGCGCAATATATGTAAGTCGAAATTTTGCCCAACACAGATTTGTGGTTACTATTGTGTTTGTTTTTGCTAAAAATTCTAAAAATCAGAGACCCGTTACTTTGTATGTGAAGCCTCGCATTTTGGCTGTTATAGATATGGTATATAAAAATGATAAGATATTATTGAAAAAGATACAAAATATGCCAAAATTGACACTTTTAGTGAAATCACAAGATACAGCATACTCACAATATTTTCATTCCTTTTTGCTTATGGCGGCCATTTTAAAAATATGCAGATTAGGAAAATTTACGGGTTTAGCTACATAACGTTTTATTTTCAATGTAGAAAATCATTTTTATATGCTATTCGCGGGCATTTTAAATCCGTTGTTCTAATTTGGACGGTTTTGGCCTTATTAAATAATCATAAGTATATCCAAATATATTAATATACAGCTACAGATCATAGAAGTAAATAAAATCACAAAATACAGGGCATTTTAGTTTTAATTTGCGTCGATTTTGAAATATACAAATTATGACATATTACGGATCAAAATCGAGTGGGGTGTTCTTCTTATATGATTAAGTAGGTGAAAAGGCACCTCTGTGTGAAATTTGGTGCTTTTATCATAATCTGAACACATTAGTGGATTTTTAGATCTTAGGAGCTGCACTAAGAGTAACAACAGTAAGCAAGGTTTGATATAATGTCATTTGTTTATATTCCCGGACCGCTGATATGCATGAGCTCTGTTGCTAAATCTCCTAGACCCACTTCGTCCTTTTATCTCTGTTTCGTGTTGTGGAATCAAATCAACTATTTTATTTCTCGCCTGCATCCAATATTAACAATAGCTATAGTCACAATATTTCAAAATATTTTTGTTTTTCGAATACGCTGCCTGTTATGCCTATTTAAAAGTCGAATTTGACTTTAACCGTCACGTCATGAAGATAACTATTAGAAACAATCCGTGGCGGCCATCTTTGATTTTAGTTTCTTGTGCATTTCCTGCACAATATTTGCAAGGTTATCCACATAGGTTGTATTCTTGGGTATATGTAGATATGATTTCCCCCGGCCAAACCTTCTACAACACGTATATATATTTGTATATAGATATGTAATCAACCATGTATAATAACATATCATTGTCCATCATATCAGTAATACGCTCATTACATTTAAGCAATACTTCCTTGATGTCACAAGATATTCACATGTCATTATATAACGACCCATTAGAAAAGAGGACACGTAATTTAACGTAAGCTAGGCCTTTTGAAATTTTACACAGTCCTTAGTATTTGACGCCTAACTTTAGAAATTACATTAAAATTAAAAGATAATACCGTGTGAGCCGTATCAAATAAAAGTGGACATTCCACAGGCTCAGTGATCGATGACGGTGAGCTGGCAAATACTAAATCTAGCAAACTGTTCCCAATCAATATTACTGGTATTAAATCACCAAGAAAACGAACCTTTTTAAAATTCGTCATAGGAGATCTTAAAACAGGATTCATATTGTCCGACGATTTAATATTATCGCCAGAAGGTGGTCTATGCGCTAAAACAATAAGCTTTAATTCAAAAATAACTACTTTTTCTGGTCGCTGTCGTCAACTCTAGAGTCGAGCCAGCCAGGAGTCGAAGTATCCGATGCTAACAGCATAATTGATTGATACAGCTTTTTTCTATTACACGTCACTGACTTCACACTTATAGCATTGCGGTAATGAACAGAAGGTTCGTTGTTAAGAACTTCGGAACGTGGGGCAGAGTTAGTGAGGAGGATTGGAGATTGTGTCCTAGCTTGAGAATCTCCGTCACATTCATCAAGGCATTAGAACACCGGTTGGCTTTGTGACCAAGATCACCACAACGGTAACATGTTACCACAGATTCAAAGTTGAAAAATTTAGATACATGTCTTGTAATACCACGAGAGTCAAATAATTACTGGCTGCTGCTGGCGAAAACGTGTTTTCTTAGTAGTGTACCGGCCATTCTCATAAAATATCTAATTTAAGGAGGAACCCCTCTCCACCGTAGAACAAAGTAAAACAATTTTTTTCTTGAAGATATATATGTAATGTTGGAAATGGATGGTTCTCACATTTTAATTTGGTGACAGGGGTAATTTACAGACAGATTTCCCAGATGACCCCCGATTTTCACCGATGGATTTAGCACCTTTTTCTCATTGTGATATTTTACATTCTGGCAAAGACTGTATCGGGTAAAAACCAACCAGAAGTATCTCTAATCGGTTCTCACCTATAGCCCAAGCAATCTTAGTCTCCGAACAAGCCAAATTATGAGACACAAAGTGAAATAAAGGCTAAATTCCATGATTTTTTGTCGTTTTTGTGAAATTTGTGAAATATAATTGGGAAACTCATTGTTGTGTGTGACCCCTGTGGGCTCCATACTATTGAAATGAATAAACATGATGTATCTAGATTCCAAGAGAAAAAAAACAAAATGAAAATCCATCAATTTTTAGCAAACATTGGAAATATCTCAAAATACATAAATGTCCATAATTTTAATTTTAACTGTGTATAGAACAGTTTCTCACTTTGTATGACAGTTGGTGTTGTGAGTGTCATATTGTCAATGATTTGCTTTGTTTACTATGTTTCTTACTAAATGACCTTAACTAAAACATCGCCCGTGGCTGGGCAAAGCAAAAGCAACATCAATATCGATGGTGAGAACCTCGTGAACAGTCATTGTAACATTCTTTATAATTGTCTTTGTTGGGTACTTGGCTGTTTCCTGGTTTAGTACTCATTGTCACTGACTTCATCAGATTCATCGTGCTGGGCTGTGGTGCTGTTTGGGCAGGCTGTGCTGCTGCAGGCTCATGACTCAATGCAAGGCAGTCCGGCCAGGAGGCAAGGACATTTACCCGACACTTTGCAATCCTTGTCATTGCAGTAGAGATAGGTGATGTCTCTGACTTCAAGTGGAGCCCAATGTTTCTCATAGAGTTTGTACTCCAGGGATCCATCTCCTTCTCTGGCCCACCCATTACCTACAGGGTCCTTTACCTCTGGCTTTGCAACATGGCTTTGAAGCCATATCATTGCCTGAAACAGTGCCCTTATGACATGCTGCTTGAAGGCGTCCTCTATTGGTGGTAGCATGGCTGCTTGTTTGTCGGTTGTTGAAGCCAGTGCATACCGCAGTTCATCAAGTGTGTTGCAGTTTTTCCTCCTCTTACCATACAACAGCAGTACATATCTCCGAGCAATGTCCAGCGAGATGCTCAGTGAATACGATCCACCAAACTAAGACAGCTGTTGGACATAGTCGATGTGCTCTACCAACTTTGTGAAGGCTGTACGATTGCCAATCTTGAAGAACGCGCTGGTAGTATCACGCCTGGTTATTGCATGGGCAGCAGGGACACATGCACCTACCCTGTTGCCAAGCTCTCCAGCGATTGTGTGGATGGGAATGTATCGCTCCCGAGTGACAATTTTCCCAGCTTGACCAGCATGCATGAAGACTTCATCAGCCAGAAGCCCTCTGTCATAGTAATAGAGCAGAAGCACCAGGACGTCTGTATCATCACAGCGGACGATGAGCCTAGTGTGGGTGGTTGCCAGGTCAATAACAGTGAGGACAAATCTGGTGTCTGCTTCTTCTTGTGTCGAGAACAGATGCGGCATCATCACCACCCCAGAGTTCGTGACCAACTTGACGGTCTCACCACTGGCAAATCCTCCAGCGAGTATGATGGTGTTGTTCTCTTTCAGTTGAGGTGGTGCACTGGCAGCAATTGATTCGCACACAAATGCAGACCGGGCAGCTTTGTTTTCTGAGCCTTTTGGGAAGAGTCGGTAGTTTGGAACTTCACGGAGACCGATGATCTGATGACCGAGTGTGGTCTTTCCAGCACCCAGACGTCGACGCTCCATTTGCTTTATTGAGTCATCTTTGTCATACCCGTCAAACACGACTGTGACAACATCGATTCCCAGGTCTTCCTGCTCAAGCAGTTTCGGAACTTGTTGCGACAGATCATCAAATGTCTTGAAGTGGGATTCGTTCAGTGATTGTAGCATTGCCATTCCATCAATGACATAGCCAGTGCTGTCTGGTTGGTTCAAGACCTTCGGTAGGGTAGGAACTTCAGCACACACTGGCTCTAGTTTCCTCGCCGGGTCAGACTTATTCGTCTTTCGCATTGTGCCATCGTCGTTGAAGATTGCGGGGGGTACAGCAGCCAGTTCATGTTTCAGCACTTTCGGGAGATCAATTTCTTTGAGACTGACAGCAGACGTCGAAACAGTACCTCAGTGCTGCACATCAGTTTCGTTTACTTGTCTGTGGGTAACGGTTTCCGCATGTCCGCAAATATCTTAATCATGAGTCTTGACTTCCCTTTTCATCCCCGAACTGCCAAGCTCTTCATGGTCTTCATGGTCTAGATGATGTGGTGCACATCATCTTCATTGCCTCCGCATAGAACCAGTGACACATCTGATGAGAAGCCATCGCAGTAGCGCTCCTTTTCGCAGTGTAAAGCCAATTATACCTCAATGGCCTTTGACTGTCTGTTCCAGAGCCTGGTCAGTGGGAACACAGTTGAACTGGCGCTTGGGTGATCGACTGACCACAAAGGCTCCACTTCGATACTGCTTGTAGGCATCGCGCTGTTGAGTCTCCAGCTGTCTCATCTCAGCCACGTACACAGGGGTGTATTTGGCGTAGTTGTTCTTCCCGCCACAAGTATGAAATCGTCTCACAGACAGCATTCAGGTGCAGGTCGAAGTCAGCAGGTCGCAGTTCTGCCCTGAGCAGTATGAACATGATGTGTGCCGAGTCCATGAAGTCGTCCCAGAATGTCGCGGACTGGAATCTACAGGTGTGTTGCAAGTCTGTGATAACATGGACCGTGTCTAAGGCCATCCACTAGATCCCCTGACAGTGACAGTGACGTGATGTAGACATTGGACAAGGCTTCGAGCACCAGCTTGATTCCCCTGACAGCCCTGTTCAACTGTTTGCCTTGAAGCATCTGACGAGCAGTGGCATCAGCATACACCAAGTCGCATTGTCACTTTCCCTGCTAGGGACTCTTGCTTGCTCCACAGTATCTGCTGTGCCTTTAGGTATATTGCCAAGTCTCCAGTAACGAGAATGTGAGGCTGCCCCAGCTTCTCGGCTACAGCCACAAACTTCAGCAAGGTCGTATATATGGTGGAGAGGTCTGTAGCTGGTACATGTATGAAGGGAAGGTACCTGATAGTGGCGATTAAGGCCACTCCACGCAGGGATGGTGTGTGTTCCCTTAGTTGCAAACTTTGCCAACTCCAATACCATGTCTTTGTCCTTGCCCTTTGCTATGACTGCCTTGTCTGTGCCTTGTCCATCACCACATGTTGAAACATGGACTATCTGGTTATCTCTAAGTCTAATTAGACCTAGTTTGCTTCCAATATGGCAATTTTTCTGTGACTTTGTAAATAATCATTCATGCATGACTTGTGACACAGGTCATGCATGTTTTCATGCATGTATACCGGTATTTTGAAGTATTAATTATTAAATATATGTAGCCCTACGCTTAGGACTTATAGGGTTTTTCCCAGTACTTTACAAATTTACTTGTTTATTTTTGACCATTTTAGACACATTTTGCGTCAGCATATTTCGTTTCTGTGTATTTTCCGCATGGCTTATATGCCTTGCCAAATACCATGTTTTTGTTTCTGTTCTTGTTTTACTGTTTTAATTAAAATATTTATCATTTCCATACTTACTAGTCACAAAGTAGTTTTGATACTACGAAATTTGTTATTCAGCTTGTCATCATATTTTGTTTTATATATGTTTTATAATGTCAACTGAACAGAAGTTACTTGGTAAATATGGGGGTGTAGATACTAATTCATTAAACCATGTTTTAAATATAGGTAATAATGAAGATGATGAAGAAAATATCAGCGATATAACCATGATAACATTAATTATTCATTCTCCATATGTTAATAGCGATGAATTTGTTTTGTTTTGTCTTGAAAGAAAAAACAAATTTAATATTTTTAGTTTAAATATACAATCAATCAGAGCGAAAT
This sequence comes from Flabesymbios commensalis, assembly GCA_964017125.1. NCBI lineage: Eukaryota > Metazoa > Annelida > Polychaeta > Terebellida > Flabelligeridae > Flabesymbios > Flabesymbios commensalis. Next base: position 43,046,938 of record OZ024903.1, read on the forward strand.
TTGATGAAATTCAGATACTTTTAAGCGAATTAAAACTTAAGAATTTTGAATTTAGTGCTATTTGTTTTCAAGAGACATGGTTAATAGATGAAGTGGATCTCTCTTTGTTGCAATTACCTGGTTATACTCTTATCTCACAATCAACTATATGTAGCTCTCATGGTGGTCTGGCAATTTATCTACATGATACATTTAATTACACTTTGTTACCAATTTATAAACGTTCAACAATATGGGAGGGTTTTTTATAGAAATTGAAGGAAAACAGTTAAGTAAAAATGTTGCCATAGGTGATATGTATAGACCTCCACGAGATCGCAATGAAAATTATTAATCATTTATTAACGAAATAGATCCAGTGCTCACAACTTTAGGTAATTTTAAATGTGAAATTATTTTTGACGGGTGATTTGAACATAAATCTATTAAATGTAAATGTAAAACCTATTTTTAATGAATTTCTTGACATCATCACATCACATAGTTTTTACCCTCACATAACATTACCTACTAGATTGTCTCGTAGATCAGGTACACTTATTGGTAACTTTTTTTGCAAGTTTACTTTTAGCCTCTCTGGTGTATCATCCTGTATTTTCACAAGTGGAATATCTGATCATTTCCCTTATTGTATTAGCATTAATGTCACACGTGCAATTATTGACCCTATTAAATATATCTATTTAAATAATCATTCAAATGAAGCATTGAATCATTTTATAACAGAAATAACTAGTGCTTGTCTAGTTGAACAAATAGACTCTGATCCCAATTTAGACCCTAATCACAATTATAATATTATAGAGAAAAAGCTTACAGAAGCAAAACAATGTAAAAAAGTGAAATTCAACAAACATAAACACAAAAAATCATTATGGATAACAAAGGCTACACTTTGGTCCATTAAACGTAGAGACTTTTTATATAGAAAACTTAAAGAAACGCCTTCAGATTTTATTGAGTATGAACACAGAAAAATTCATGTTCGCACTTATAATATTATTTTAAGGCGAAGTATTTTTTTGCAAAAAATAATTTTTATCACTCTCAATTTCAAAAATACATTTTTAATATAAAAAGTACATAGTCAGTGATACGAAATATATTGAATAAAAACAAATCGAAAAGTTCTCTACCAGATGAAATGAAAATAAATAACTGTTTAATTAAAGATAAAGAAACTATAGCTCATTCTTTCAATAAATACTTTGCAAACATTGGCAGTACACTGGCATCAGATCTCAAAGATGTACCTGACAATTCGCACATAAATTATTTAAATAAATGATCCAGTTTCTACTTTTTTTTCATTTCAAAATGTAGACGAAGATACTGTGTCAAAACTAATTGATAACATTAATTCTAAAAAAATAGTTCACGTGTTGTTGAGTTATCAACAATTCTGATTAAATTGGTTAAATCTGATTTAATAAAACCATTAACAACAATAATAAATCAATCACTTCACACTGGTATTTTCCCTGACAAAATAGCTAAGGTCATTCCTCTTTTTAAAAAGAGAGACCCTACTCTAATCGAGAATTATAGGCCTATATCTATCTTACCAGCAATTTCTAAAATATTTGAGCGTGTCATTTGGATGATGGAAATACACCTTTTGCTGTCTACCTGGATTTGTCAAAAGCGTTTGATACACTAAATCACTCTATTTTATTGGACAAACTTAAATTTTACGGTTTTAGAGGAACGTCTATTAACCTGATAAAACATTATTTATCAAACAGAAAACAGTGTGTGGAAATTGACCGTCTCAGATCTTCTTATATAAATATATCCACAGGGGTTCCACAAGGGTCAATATTAGGGCCCTTGCTGTTTATCATCTATATGAATGATCTCCCCAACGCAAGTCGTTTATTCAAATGCATAATCTATGATGATGACACAACCCTTATCGCAAGTTTAAATGATTTTTATGCTAAACATGATTCTGGGCTAAATATTAATATATTAAATGATGAATTAAAAAAAATAAGTTACTGGTTATTAGTTAACAAGCTGTCCCTAAATAAACTAAAATCAAAGTTCATGCTCTTTCATCAACCACAAAAACGTGTAACAATTCCAAAATTAAAAATAAACAATACATTAATCGAATGTGTGGATGAATTTAATTATCTGGGACTAATTATAAATAAACACCTTAAATGGAATTCACATGTTAATAAAATAGGAAATAAAATATCGCAGACAATAGGTGTGATTAATAAACTTAAACACTTAATACCACAAAAAACACTATTGACCATTTACAATTCTCTCATTCTTCCACATATTAATTATTGCATATTAGCATGGGGTCATGATTCAAATCGGATTTGAAAACTTCAAAAAAAAGCAATTCGAATTATTGTTAAAGGTAGTTTTTATACACACTCCGATCCTATCTTTAAAAAAATCAATATTTTGAAAGTAAATGATATACATCTTCATCAACAACTAAAATTGTATTTTAAATTAATAAACAACATTCTTCCTGATCATTTTTATGACTTTAATCTTGCTCCAAACTCTGACATTCATGATTATAACACAAGGGGGGGAAACAAAATGAGGAATGCCCATTTTAAACATGAGTTTGCTCGTAATTGTATCAGAAACCAAATGCCACATTTAATAAATACCACACATTTATCAATTTTAGAAAAGGTACTCACTCATAGTTTAAAAGGTTTTGGACAATATACTAAACACTATCTAATAGATAAATATTCTGACATTTGTCTAATTCATAATTGTTATGTTTGTAATTTGACAACACCTACCTAATGCACTGAATATGTATGCGTGTATGTATATATATATTTATATATACATTTTCCTTTTGGCCACAATGTTATTTATTTTGTCTTTTTTGCCTATTTTGTGGCTGTGTCTCGCCGACGCGACTGACAGTTTCAGCTGGGTGGAGATTATTGAGATTTGATAAATTTATGTTTTGAGTTAAAATCCTATCCCATATTTATCCAAACTTTTTCATTTGCACAGTCCCTTTTAAATTTAATCTGACAAGCTGCATAAATTGTTTTGTATGATAATTTTGTATCGTGATCTACTATATTATATAGTATTTTATATTTTATATTATTTATACTTAGGTGGCTTCCATGCCAGCGACTCTTTGAGTCCTAATGGTAGTCATCCTGACATGTTATTTAATTTGTATTTTTTCAGTGTCATTTGTCGAATAAACATTTTTCTTCTTCTTCTACTTCCAACAGGGAGGCATCGAGCATGGGCAGTGGTTCTGGCCACTGTTGTGGCTTGGTATATCGGTGCAGGGGCTATTCAGTATATTCTGTGACATCCAATGCCTTCTTCCCTGTTCGCGGAGTGCTTTCATCAACATTGAGGTAGAGGACGGCAGCCATGGAATGGGTGGTGGTTTTCCCATCCAGCGTTTCTTCATTCTGATCAAAGTTGTCGATGGCAGCGTCCACAAAAGTGTCAGCATTTGCTAAGTCCACAATCTGTATACCTCGTGGTACATATACATTTCCAGCCTGGTCTTTGGCGACGGATGTAACGGATGTTGTGAACCCTCGTGAAAAAATCATGTAATTTTGCCATTATTTCACTTTGTGTCACATAATGTGGCTTGTTCTGAGACTAAGATTGCTTGGGCTAGAGTTGGGAACCTATTAGAGATACTTCTAAGTGGTTTTTAACCTACACAAGCCTTGTCAGAATGTAAAATATTATGGGAAAAGGGCGCTACATCCACCGGTAAAATTCGGGGGTCATCTGAGAAATCTGTAGAATACCCCTGCCACCATAGTCTACTAGCCAAAAAGTGAACCTGGAAATGGTGATTCCTGTAAGGTTTTATGGTTGAAATGGATTATATAGACCATGATGATCTAGAAACTGCCGGATGCTAATTCGCCAATGTGTAGCATTTTTTTAATTAGCCTAATTAGCATATTAATTAGGTCAATCACTAGACCGCCAATATCTCCCTTAATAATCTGAATAGAGATATCATTTTGGTGTCTAGACCCACGTTTTCGCACCCAAGGGATCCATTTAAAAAGGTTAGACATCTCTAGAACAGTTATGAAAGCATGAGAGTGACCAAATTAGCATAATAATTAGGTCAAACCACTAAATCGCAATTTTTTTCTCACAAATATACGTAGAGACTTCATTTGGTGTCTACACCCATGATTGTTTAGCCTATGAAACCTATGTGCCACATTTTGAGGTATCAAGCAGAGTTACGACACCATAACATTTATCTAATTAACATATTCATTAGCATATTAATTAGGTCAATCATTAAACCGCCAATATCCTCCTTGATAATCTAGACTGAGACTTCATTTTGGTATCTAGACCCATGTTGTCCAACCCAAGGAATCCATTTAAAATGGTTTGACATCTCTAGAACAGTTATGGAAGCATGAAAGTGACATAATTAACATATTAATTAGGTCAAACCACTAAATCGCATTTTTTCTCTGTCACAAATCCACATAGGGACTTCATTTGGGGGTCTACACCCATGATTGTTCAGCCTACAAAACCCATGTGCCACATTTTGAGGTATTAAGCAAAATTACGACACCATAACATTTATCTAATTAACATATTCATTAGCATATTAATTAGGGCAATCATTAAACCACCAATATCTTCCGTAATAATCTAGACAGACTTCATTTTAGTGTCTTTTAGTGTTTCATATATATCCTTATAATAAAATAATTATAACAATTCAAAGCCGTCAGCACATATCGTTTTCAAGTAAGCATCTTCATGGCCCAAAAGAATAAAGCAAATTAATAACAGTAACATAATGTGCAGTTACACAGTACGATAACAATTAATACTATACTATCAGTGTGCGTTATGTTAGTAACTTCAAACTAGCAGCACAGAACTTTGACCACCACCTTATAGCATTTATTTACCATTGTGGGTGTTCGTTAAACTAATTATTTATCTACACAGATGAAATTTACGTACCATAAATTCACCATCACCTCATACAATCTATATTACACAATACTAAAGACTAGAAGTATACCATGGCTTTAGATGAACACGGTAAAAAAAGCAAATAGTTAATCTTGAGAAAAATGTTTTGTAGTAATAGTTAGTGATACTATAATCAATACTAAACCATATTATATTCATTTATTTGTATAGACAACATGGATGTAAACATCGCAATCAGGGGCGTTTCCTGAAAAAAATCTGACAGGGCTCCAACCATTAGGCCTATATATATATAGGCTGTATGGTAATTTTCAGGTTTTAAATATCCCCTAATTTTTTATTTAAGGACTTTTTGTAAAGTCTACCATTTTCAATATTAAAATTTTTTTTTTCTTCGGTATTTAGGCCTAACAGATAAGCCTATAGTCACTGAGTTGTGGAAGGTCACCTTCAACTGACGCTTAGTGTTTTAGCTTTCACAACCGAGTAACCTACTCAGCCGTGAAAGCTAAAACTCCCCTCATCCATCGGTTACTTATCACAAGTATAAGCGTAGCCCACTTCACCCTTACGTAATACCAATTACGGAAATACCTATTCATGACACGTTAATTTAATGCTGGGTCGGCGCCGGAGATACCAGGTAAAACTCACTGCAGTCATTTTCGATTATAGGTAGCGCTATTATAAAATTAATTTACTCAAACCTTCTTAAATTCCCTAATTTGTTCTCTTCGCGAAATTAAAACTTTGCGAAAATTACCAGATCGTTATCATACAAAAAGTATAAGAAAGTTTTAAAATAATGATTTAAAGGTAAACAGAACAAACGTACTACAATTTCAATGTGTAGAGCGCCTTCAAAGCTAGGTGTATTTAATTTATTTAAGTCTTTGGAAACAAATGGTGGTGTGAGTGTTATGCGATAGTCGGTCCCCAATGACAACCATTTTGCACTTGTAGGCCCATGCTGCCGTTGAAAGCCAAAAGGCAGTATCTACCTCCGCTACAAGTGAGCAGATATAAGTCGTTTTGGCTTTGTAGAGCAGTGTACATTATGATTTGGCGGGACTGTTATTTACACCTGCTGCCGGTGTCACCCCCACCCTTTCACACCTCTTAGTGACAGCGTTTACCTTGAGATCATTGAAACAACCTAATTGACCAACAACGAAAGATAAGCTATCAGTTCTGTTTTGGAACCCTGTCAACAAAACGGTGACATGATTCCAATCCCCCAAAAATCAATTAATTTACCGTTTTTAGGGCTCAAATTAGATTTGAAAACGCTGAACCCTGTCAACCCGGTCTAAATCCGCCCCTGGCAATGAATTATCCATGTGGATTATTGAGAAAAAATATTGGCGGTTTGACCTAATTAATATGTGAATTAGGTCGATTTTATGCTTCCATAGCTGTTCTAGAGATGTTTAACCATTTCAAATAGATTCCTTGGGTTGGAAAACATGGGTCCAGACACCAAAATAAAGTCTCTGTCTAGATTATTAAGGAGGATATTGGCGGTTTAGTGATTGACCAAATTATTATGCTAATGAATATGTTAATTAGCTAAATGTTATGGTGTCGTAACTCTGGCACATGGTTTTTGTATGCTATACAATCATGGGTGTAGACACCAAAAAGTCTCTATGTGGATTTGTGACAGAAGAAAATTGCGATTTAAAGGTTTGACCTAATTAATATGCTAATTATGTCACTTTCATGCTTCCATAACTGCTCTAGAGATGTCTAGCCATTTTAAAAGGACTGGCCCAGGCTAAAATCATCAAAAAATCGGTGATTTTATTCCGGGTTCTTATTATGACCATATGATGTGAACATGTACATAGACTAGAACTGCCATTTTTTATAATTTTTGTGCTGCGCATTCATCAGTTAGACTAGATATAGAGACGAAATTCACGCATTTCCTATTTTTGACATGGTTGTCAATAATTAGAAATCAGGAATTTCGTCTCTATATCTAGCCTAACTGGTGAATGCGCAGCACAAAAATTATAAAAAATTGCAGTTCTAGTCTATGTACATGTTTACATCATATGGGCATATTAAGAAACCGAAATAAAATCACCGATTTTTTTATGATTTTAGCCTGGGCCAGTCCCTTTAAATGAATCCCTTGGGTGGGAAAACATGGGTCTAGACACCAAAATGAACTCACTATGTAGATTATTAAGGGAGATATTGGCGGTTTAGTGATTGATTTAATTAATATGCTAATTAGGCTAATTAAAAAAAAAATGCTACACATTGGCGAATCAGCATCCGGAAGTTTTTTGATCCTCGTGGCCTATATAATCCATTTCAACCATAAAACCTTACAGGAATCACCATTTCTAGGTTAACATACAGAGCCAATGGGGGTGGCTCGTAGACTACCAGATTAAAATGTGACAACCATACATTTCCAACATTACATATATATATCTTCAAGAAAAAAATGGTTTGTTCTACGGTGGGGAGGGGTACCCGACCAGTTTAGGGCTTTGGCCGGCACACTATAATGGACCTGTTAAGTTGTCCTGGGCTGTGTGTTGATACCCTCTTCTTTGATGGTATATGACTGTACCATACATGTAGAGCTATTGTGTTGATGATGCTGTCAACAATGACAACAAAAACTAGATTGTCTGTTGCTGAAGCAGCATGAAGTGAGTTTGAACAGTTGGAAAAGAGAACCTGGCTGGGCGATAATAGGGGATTTCACCTGATTTGACTGAATTTTAACATAAGTTTTGAGAGTTCGGCCATTTTTATTTTTTGGCTGTCATTTTCAATTTTGTTGATCGTTTGGGAAATTTTGTGGGCCATTTTGGAAAGTGGTTGGTTTAAAGGGGTAATGTAATCCTCCGGGTAAAAATTTCACAACAGCAACAACACCAGCAATAACAACACACACCTTTTTGTGTATTATGCCAAAGTTAGATCTGCCTGTAGTTAATAACTGGTTCTCGGACCAGCTCGATCATAATTGATTATTTTTAATAATGGATTACAACATCCCCAACATTATCATGCCCTCAATTATTACAGCTCAAATGACTTCACCATACAGACAATGTAGAGCGATATCTTTCAAAAAAGGAATCATGTAATTTTTTAGAAAAACTTGATACATGGTTCTTAGCACGCACAGGGTTGTTGAAATGAGTAGTGGCGCACCCCATTTGTATGCTACAACTGAACGGCTCAATGGACACTGTGCTGTAAACAGACGATAACATTCTTTACATTCCAATCGCAAATCCATTTTTTTGATGGCGGTACAGCGTAATGACACTAATGAGAGTCTATTGATATAATAAGTGATCATAAATGTAACATGCTCTATGACGGAACGAATGAAGAATATCTTAAAAAGCACCACATTTCACCAGTGACGGCTCAATATTGATCCACCGTCAGCGACACTGAGCTGGCCCAACATATCGTGCTTGCTGGGTTATGTGTAGGCCTATCACAGTATACACAACCGAATACATATAGATTCGTAGACCTAAATCAACTGTTTTAACTTTACTGCCTTTATATGTGTATTTTAAAGTATGCATTAAGTGATGCCAAGATCAAATTAAATTTAAAAACATCATTAAATGAACAGTAATAAATGATACCTATTAAATGTCACAAATAAAAATAGGAGCAAGTGTATGGTGGGCCTATGTATTGTATCCTATGTATTGTGAATGTATATATAATTTTTATATGAAATCTGAAAAAAAAGTGTATGGTATGAGTCAGTGCTAAATGTTAAATAACACAACATTTCCATAATCAGTCCTTTTGGAGTCAAACACTATTCAGATATAAGAATTAGGCATAATCTTGTTGTTTGCTTGTTGTATGTGTCGTATGGTACTATATCTATATTTTTATATCATTTCTACATTTAAGAATTAGTATATATATCTTTCACTAAAACTGTTTATGTGGTTAGCTGGGTAATTATGTTAAAAGTCTTATGTTATTAAATTAGGAAATATCAGTATATTATCTAGCTGTAACAGTTATCATCTTTAATATAAATGTGGTAAATATTATATATTATTATTGTGTTCTCAATAAAACATGTAAACATAAACATCAATACAAAACTAACAAAAAAGTATGTATATTAAATATAATAATACATATCCAGAGTATATATAGTATTTTACAAATAACAATTAGCCTTAGCCTTCAAAATGTATAAACAATTAATTTCACCTCGTTTTTTCTTGTCATTTATTAAGTAAATTATCTTGTGTTTATTGTTATAATATGGAAGGATATCTGGATAATGCCATAATGGTCAGGACCTACTATTTAAAAAAATCAGCCTTGGCGTTCAAAGTGGCATTGTATTTTGTTTTCTACATAATCATATAGACATAACAAGAGGACTGAAATCCTATATCATCCCCCGCCATAAATTAGGTTATACTTTTGCGGTCACAAATATTTAAAAAGTTGATTTGCAGTGGCCATTTTAAATTTCATTAAAATCACATGCACATTTCCAGATGGTGGGTAATGTTATAGTACAATGTGAATTATTACTGATTTCAATTTTTCAGTTTTTGCGCCCACAAGAAAATATGAAGTTTATCCATGGCGGCCATTTTGAATTTCAGTAAAACCCTAAAAAATCAATTGCACATCTCCATATCGTGGGAAATGTGATAGTAAAATTTGAATAATTTCTGACTTTAAGTTTTAGAGTTTTTGCGCCCACAAAAACTTTTAGAGTTGACCTCTGGCGGCCATTTTGAATTTTGGTAGCATCTCTAAAAACTCACTTGCACATCCCTATGTTGCTAGGAATTTCAAGTTGAAATTTCAAAAAAAATTGACCAGTAGTTTTTAAGTTTTTGCGCCCACAAGAAAACGTGACGCCAGACGCCGGACACCGGATGCCGGACAGAATCCTGGCGCGACTAAAATCCCCCTTCCCCTACGGGCGGGGGATAAAAACCAATATGAGACAATAAATATTTATATTAAATACAAAAATAAATAGCCAGTGTAGTATTTTACAAACATTCAAATTGTGATTGTATATATCATGTTTGCTCTCCATACATCAAAGTGATCAAACATAAACATCAATAACAGATTCACAGATTCACATACAATATTTATAATAAATATAATTGTAAATACCCATAGCATGAGTTTACTGATTATAAGGAAGCAGAAATATCCGAACCTATGAGTTTCACCGCAAATTAGAGTTTAAACGATAAAGACGCGTGTATCGTAACCACGCAATTGTAGTAATCGGCCCTAGGGAAATCATGGGGACCCTTTTTTTGGGTAATTAGCTTGTTTCTAAGTAGCTCTCAGCACAAATGTTCCAAACTTGACACATATTTTACAATGATTGCTGTTTGAAACGCCCGGATTAATAAAAGGGGTAAAAAAATATGCAAAATGAAAACAATTCTTACAGGCTTATGTGGCCAAGAGTTATAACTAGAAAAGATAGTGAAAGTAAATAAAAATAATATTATTTTGAACACTTTTCCGAATTTTCGTCCATTGTCTTTTAAAGTCCATCTAAAAAATGGTAAAATGGGCCTTAGGGCTCAATAAAGCGTACTGTTTGTCAAACAAGAACCAAAAATCGTTTTGACCCAAGGATCAAGTTGAATAAAAATCGCAGTGAAAATTTCTTATCTTTTATGGGACGTGCCATTCTCGTACAATTAAAAAATGACGAATTTTTTATAATTATTCGTAATTTGCGAAGTTTACTTACGATATTTATTCTGGCCATATTTTCGTATCTTTGTGTTTTCAAAAAAAGCTAAAAGAATTCGTAGCTGATAAATGTCGTACATTAATTTCATAGAATTGTTCATCTTTAAAATCCCCTAATTGTATGACCAATGGCCCAATGTAGCCTACTTATGTTTTGTTTTATGGCATCTTTGTGGAATGTATCCCTTCCGACATCATATTTAGTTACTATTATTCCGAACAAAGCACAACGACGTTTGGGGAAATCACAGGGTAGAAAATGTCCATCGTCTCACAACTTAAGTTAAATCATGCTTGATTAATGCATTTGAAGTTGATTGGTCGACGTACATATAGTTTAAACCCGATGACGCATTAGAATATTATTTGTTTCACATTCCTGACACAAGATGGATAAAGGCGCTATCAAGATCAAAATTGAGTTAACATAGCCTAGAAATAGAACGAGGAAGGCATGTCAAGCCGCAGAAAATTTCACTAGAACAACGAATATGACAAAGATGTACGGTAAACTCTATTGATGACGAAATCCATTTTTTAATTAATTGTTCATCCTTCACAGAGAACTAGTTTACTTGCCGAAACAAAGCTACACATATATCATGTCATCTACACATCGATCGTTAGTAATGTGCTCGGCAAGATACACCTACACCTGTTCCCAAACAACAAATGTGTCACGTATACGCTTTTAATAAACGGTTGCTTTCGGGACGGAATGTTCTGATGTCCCCATAGTATTTTAGTATCATAGTAACCAGGGCGTGATTGAAAATATTATCATTTAATCATTAATCAAAAGAAACTACCGTGTTTATATGTGATTGTCTTGTCCTGTGTGCATGGCATAAATAATAATTATTATTCATCGTAATTGCTTTTATCATGATTATGTCATTATCTGTTATCATGGTTATCTGGAACAATCAGAAGTCAACTGTTTCTATATTATCGATATTTCATGATCTGACTTAGCTTATTGCCACATATCATGACGGCTGTTGTCCCGGATTATTTTATTTTGGTTATTAGGGACTTTTAGGGAAGTTTCCGCGCCTTTGTTATCAGACGAGGTGGGGCTTAATAGAGGATCTCAGAGATGCTAAGTCAGCTGACTTTCTCGTGGTATTAGCTAGGTCGTGAGTGAAAATAGTATGAATTAAACGCGAATCCCGTTAATTAATAGCAAAATGAAATATGGTCGTGTTAGTGCAATGTCCTTCGTGAATAGCTAATTATTAGCTATTAGCTATTATCCGATGATTTTTATTGTACACTCATGAAATTATGTTTATTTTACAATGTCATCATATTGTTTTAATACGTACATATTAACAAATTATTATATATAGTTTCTTTATGTTCCCTCTATTTATATCACATTTTATATATCCTATTGGTTTCTACGCTTTCGAGAGTGTCTTTTCTGCTACTCTTTATAGTAATACCAGCTATGTTATCTCCGGTTTTAGTGCGGAAAACATATATCTATCATGTATAGTAGCAATATTATGAAAAGATCTTTTAATTATTTTAAAGCATTTTACACTTGTATATATATTTACACCATTGTGTATGTAATCATATAATGCACTGTATAATATAATGTATTGCTAATTTTTAGTGACGCATACGTCTACACAGACTTTCTATCGTCAATAAATATCTATCTTTATTTATAATAATAATCTTTCAAAGTCATTGCTTGTTTGTTGTTTGATTGGTTTAGCTAGACCGTATACAGGCTGACCGGGCCTTCCGACAATATGTCAATCGCTTCAAGCCGTAGTGTAGCATATGACTAATAATGTCTCTGGTTTCAGCCACAGATTGACAGCGTACAAAATCGTGGGACATTTCTTTGGACTGTCATATCGGAAAATATCGGGGAATAATCAGGTCAAAAATAGTTTTTGGATCAGTAACTTTTCAGTTCCATGCCCGCATGGTCAGCTCAGAGGTCGCACAGTCAGAGGTCGCACAGTCGGGATCGCTCTCAGTCACCGCCATGTTGGATTTTTCGTAAAACAAATACATCAATCCACAGGACGACACGAGTACCTCATCTTATGACACCACTGTCGACTTCGTAACTTTATGGCAATATTTACGAAATTTATTATAAAGACAAGAAATAATTATTGTTTATTCACAGAAATTTCGGGAATAGGACTTTTGCTCGTAATTCTTCGCAAATACGACCCCAGATCGCGCCCCCGGCCTATAGTCATATCTGTGATATAATATCACCATGCCTGATCAAATACATCGCTAGTTTCGGTATGCTATTGGAGGGAAGCAAGCAGTGTTGAGCCCTTGAGCTACCGTCTAGCCATTTAGCTCAATGGTAGAGCGTTGGCTTGTGGTGCGAAAAGTCGCCGGTTCGAGACTCGACGGGTCAGAACAAGGATACTACAGTATCCTTGGTCAGAATATAAATTTACTACACTATAATGCTTTAGGTTTTGAATGAAGATTTGCTGCGATATGTGTTCAATCTATTCTATGGACTATAATTATGTGCTTTACGACATTATCAGATTATAAAGGTAGGCCCTTTCAGATTTTATCACAGTAATAACAGTTTTTTTTTCATTGAGAGATCGTGATACATTCTGAATGACGCAGAAACATGCACATAATCTTAAAGGTAATTGTGACTGAAAGGCGGCGGCCCAGCATTAAACCAGCCCTGAATAGCGGTTATCGAGGTTACAGCTGTGTTAATATGTACAACGATTTAATACACTGTTTGCACGATTTTGCGCATAAGCAGGACTCCCAACTAAATAGTTCAGTTTTAATCACTGTGTGGCGTGTTGTAATAGAAAAGAGTGTGACAGGACTCCCAACTAAATAGTTCAGCTTTTGATCACTGGTCGCGTGTTGCTATTGGGAGAGGTGTATTATATTGATGTTTCAAAGGATTCTTTTGCAAAATCTGTCGCATAATTTAGGCTGTCAAACTCTCAAATTTAAATATAAAATTGTTTATTCAATAGCATCCATTCTGAATTATAGTCACATGATCTAATGGGGATGATATTTATATGTGTTTTATTTCAGTTGTTAGTTCGAGATTTTATCATTTATTTGAAGTCAATATTATCTTATCAACGTCTGTTATCCATTTCACCGCTATGCTCGAATAGTTTGGAGTCATTTTTAATCCGTTTTATTAGCAAGTCAATCCAATGTTATCTTATTATATGTAATTATTCATAACTATTATTCATTGTATTTTTTACTTATTTTATTGTTTAATGTTTGTATTGTTCCCCTATACATTCATAGTTAGGTTATTATCAATTGACTATTTAAATAATATAATTCTGGGCCTATTGTAGTTATTATATTTGCCAAGTGGACGACTGTTCAACGCAACTGCTCTTATGACAAGAAGACACAGACCTCCAGTGCACTTCAGCTTTCGAGTGTTTTACTGTAGTAACCTAGTGTGACTATTCACATAGACAATAAATACGTTGACAATATAACGTAGCTGTATCATATTCTACTGAGATCAAGATTCGGCCGCGTGCGATAGCCATCCACCCTTGGCTTTTACAAAATTTAAGATACCTGTCAAGATTGCCGTTAAATCACCTTTTTTGTGTATATGGTTTCTACTATAAGACATAATTGTAATCATAGGGGTCTATATCAGAGAGTTACGATCAGATCCTTAACATTAAACATTAATATTTTGTACCCGAAATCAAATGCATGGCATGTTATGCATAATGATGAGTCTATAGTATGTCTGCATATTTTGTAGATGTATCTATAAATTAGTTTGCTTGTCACATTGTTGACATTCATTTTTATATGCCCTCATTTTCACATCATCTATTACAATATGTTTAATTTTAAGCCAGTTGTTTATAAGTTTTATAGTTTTATTAATTTTCGCTGTTAGCTGCGGAGAGTTAATGACGTATTGGAGTGTTATACTATACAAAAGAGTATTGTCGTCAGCATACATAATACAAGCAAAGTATTTACTGTCAAGTTGCATGCCACTAATATGTATTAGAAATAGAATGATGCCTAAAAAGGGTCCTTGAGGAACAGCAGCTTTAGTTTTGTTTGTTATAGATTTGCCATCACTAGTTTGAACAAATGGTTTTCTATTTGGTTTCTGAATAAATAGCTTTTAAAGAAGAATAGTTCTGATCTCACACTGTTCTGTTTTAGCTTATAAAATATCATGATGAAGAGTGCCAAATGATTTGGATAGCTCTAGATAATTATTACAATGTATTAATAAATATAATGCTACTAGCTAGTTCTATGGAGTGTTTAGATATAAATCCATATTTGTGTCCGTAAAATGAATTATATAAAATGCTTGCTTATGTGCCACTTTTTCATTTGTTTTTAATTGAAATAGATTGGTGCTAAGACAAATAGGCCTATTGTTGGTCAAAATAATTTTATCATCCTTCTTATGTAATGACATTACCTGATATATTTAGGTTATTTGATTTTTTTTACCAGGTGTTATTTGATTGACAATAGAACAGAGTGGTATGATCATCCCATATATTTTTATTTTGGTGTTTTTATATTATGCTTGGCTATTTCATCTTCTTTGACACGAACACATCAGCATTAATTTAAAGTGTATGTTTTATTTGTTGAATAATGGTTATGTGGTTCGAAGTCCTTCTAATATAATAATAAATGAAGGCATAGGATCATCAAATAGTCATTAAATGTATTTGCTTTTATATGTGACCTGATCTGGCAAAATAAGTCGGAAGTCGCATTTTGTCGGTATTATCATATCCACAAAATTATCTTTAAAATGAGGTGTCACACAAGCCTGTAGCTTAAATACCTCAAAAGATGTACCTCGGGCAAAATCGAAAAATATCAATCTAAAAATCGTGTCATTTTGAAAAGATGGAGAAATATTTTGTTGTAATGTCTCTCAACCTTTATTCAATTCCTGGTATCAGAATGTCACCGGGATAATAGACATATTTGGACAAATGGCAGGGGCGTATCCATGGGGGGGGGGGGGTGCTCTGGGTGCTCGAGCACCCCCTTAATTTCCAGGGTGGTAATTTTCTAACTCAATCATTTCCTATAAAATTAATTCACCAGTGTCCGGCATGTTGATACCATCCCCCTCCACACCTAAATATATACCCCTTCCAATTAGAGGGCTGGTTTCTGGGATGCATTGGCGCCATTAGAGACTCAGAGTAGAAAATGAACTGTTATGTGGAGGCCAAGGGCTCGCCACACCGCCCTTGTGGCGACAGAAGCAAAATCTTTGCTATGCAAATCATTAAAATTGACCATTCAGAGCACCTGAAAGGAATTTGTTGCGACTCGTATTCTTTCTGCAGCCCACCCTAAGCGTTTTCAAACATTCATTATTTTTTATGGAAAAGACACATAATAAAATATATCAACTTTGTGTTAGTCTTGGCAAATAATTGAAACGTTGAGCCAGAAACAGCGTTATGCAAAAATAAATATGCTAAGATTGATGGTAATTATCATAGAGTACATTCAACCAACGTTGTTCCAAAGAAAAAATGCTAAGATTGATAGTAAATATCATAGATTACCCTACCCTATGATAATTATAACACGCCACAAGCACAATTCATAGTAGGCTGTGGGGATATAGCGGACAACGACTTTGAGATGGACGTGTTGCTCTCCCAAGCACTGGACGTTGCATAAAATAAATAGAATAAAGACCACGATATGAAGATTATTTCTCAATTACAATGATTTTTTTACCTGCGTGATGGCAAATTTATTTCCCAAGAGATATCATCTCTGAGACTCGGTCTTAAGAACAAATAGAGAAAAACAGGGTCGCTTTTTCAATTTTCCAAAATTTCATTATTGTATTTTGTTTGTGCATGAACTTAGCATTTGTTTTAAGGGCCTGTTTGAAATCGTCGCATTTTCTCAGTGCAATATATAGACAATTAGTATAGCCTCTGGCAAGAAATAATTCAGATACAGCTGGCACTTTTTACTAGAGACGAAATCAAGAATAATAAATTTAAATGAGCAGTAAAGTTGTTTCAGCAAACCAATACTAACAAGAATATCAGATATAGGTCTAAGTGATGATGAACTGGAAGATAATATTTGCACTAAAAAAAACTCTGCTATAGGGAGCTGTGGAAAATTATTAATAAAGTTGAGGTAAAAATTAACATCTGAGGAATTTCAAGTGATCATTAGTAAACGTTGTGAGCATTTTAATCGTTCACAACTTTTTTCAATTACATGTTATCACTTTTAATAGATGATTGTTGCATAATTTCATTAATTCATAATTGCAAAATCGGCATTCCACAAACAAGGTTGCATAATTAATATCACATGAGGGTGACCCAACGACTGATTAAAATTAGTTTTGCAACGCTTGCCCAACATCAACACACCATTTGGGTAGACAGCTGTTTATGTTTATTCAGCTCATTTAATATGCCTCGTAGTTCGCGCTCGCTATCAAATGAGCTAATGTTGATCATGGTTATGGTTTTTCCATTGTGTGGCTGTGTTTGCTTTAAAAAGAGTTGGACTAGTACATGCTAGGTTGTAATAGTTCTGTCATTAAGTTCATTAAACAAAACTTACATTTCAACCAGTATATTATATCTTTGTTTTACAGCAAATATACTACGAACTATTTTATGTTTATTATTTTTTCAACATTTTGCGGGAGGCATGTTAACCCCCCCCCCCCCCCCCCTATAGGCCCCTGCTGTTGAATGGTTTTCTTGGAAATCTGAGCACCCTCCTTAATTTATGTCTCGATACGTCACTGAATGGCCAGTACTTTATTAAGCATGTTCAATTGGCTGATGGATGTAATCCCAAGTACACTCTGCGTCGCGCCTTATGGTGGGGTTTTATATGGGTATTACCCCAAGGTCATTTCAATGTCATCTAAAGGTCACAGCGAAGTCAAATCAGTCAAAAAATCTGAAAATATATATTTTTTTTAATTATGTTTATTTAAGATGTATATGACGGTTGAAATCCACTTAGACCCGAACACGGAGGTACACCAAACACATTCCAAAGGATATAGGGGTAATATAAAGGTTAGAGGGTAATACCCTCGAAGATTACCCTTATATCACCCCAACTGATATCACAGGAATGAATCAGATAACACATATATTGTCATGTTTGGACCAATAACTAGCGCTTTCCTGTAAATGTGATGAAGTCCAACCCAAGTACACATGGTGACATGGGCTGGGGTGGGGCTTCATATGAGTGTTACCCTAAGGTCATGTCAAGGTCATCTCAAGGTCACAGCATGGTCAAATCAGCCAAAAAGGGTGAAAATAGTTAGTTTTTGTTGTTTTTGCTTTAATTGTGTTTTTTTTAGATGTCTATGATGGTTGAAACCTACTTAGACCCGAACACGGGGGTACATTGAACACATTTCAAGAGGTTACTGGGGTAATATAGGGGTTAGACGGTAGTAGCCCTCGAAATGACCCTTATGTCACCCCATCTCGTATGACATTTTAGGTCCAAAATTAATAACAAACATATTGTCATTTTTATCCCTTATTCCCCCCTGGAGGGGTTAACTCATTACAGCAGTCTTAGTACGAGCCAAACTCGGACCTGCCATTTATGACGCTGCAGTCTAGGTCCGAGCCCAGCTCGGACCTGGCAATAATGCTTAGCTATTCACCATATGACATCATTTGTGCAACTATGAGCACAGCATGTGGAAGATAGAACATAAAAGGGTGATTTTTCTGCGTCACAACCGTTTCTGACCAAAAAATAGAACTCCAGGCTCAGATGAATACGAGGTTCATCTCAAAATATGAAATATGGTATGCCCCTCTGGGAATTTGAAAGATTACTAAATCCTATGGTAATAACTTATTTACCCCCATTAATTTATGTGCATAGACCTGTTGAATGCTTCTTCGAACTGTCTGTGTTGTATTTTTATATCCTTTATGTGAATTGATATAATGTTGTACTCCTGAATCACCGTTTTTACCATTTTTAAACAAAATTTCAGAAAATGTAACTACCTAATTAGAATATTAAAAATGCCTGTCCGTTACATGGCAACATCACATAAATTGCCAATTAAATAAAGTGTATGCTGGGTATATATTGTATGCGTGTTCCTGTGGTGTATGGGAAATGCATATGCCATCATTCTAAATTAATATTAAGTATCAAAATATGTCTCAAAAACACGAAAATGGCCAGACCACACAGAAATCCAATGTCAAAACGGCCAGACTGCTATGAGTTAAAGAGTTAATGAGTTAATATTTGTTCTTTCGCGAAGTTTTTTCTATTGAATTATACCTACAAAATAAGTTGCTACACAATTAGATTAATTTGAAAATATACCATTTTTGTCGTGATTTTACCCCCTTTGTACCCCTTATTCCCTCCCTGGAGGGGTAAACATGAATTTTAGCCAATAGTTTATTTGACCCTATTCGATAGATTGAAAATATACTCGTTTTTTCGTGATTATACACCTTTTTACCCCTTATTCCCCCCTGGAGGGGTAAGTATGGATTTTAGCATATTTGTTTTTAGTGAAATTTTTTCTACTCATCAATACCTACAAAATGAGTTGCTACACGACTCTATTCGATTAACTTGAAAAAAAATAACCCTATTTTTCGTGCTTTTACCCCTTTTTACCCCTTATCCTCCCCCCCCCCTTGGAGGGGTAAATATGAATTTTATCGATCAAGATGAAAAAATCATATAGTAGGGGGGGTTCAGAAAAATGACCTCAATGACCCCGAAAAAAATAATCCCATTTTATTTTTATTTTTAGCACGCTCAAGATACATAATAAACAATAAAATCAATTTATACAACAACATCTAGCAAATGGGGTACACATAGACATACACTATAGGGGCTTATTGCCACGCTCGTGACGCTATATGTAGTGCTGGCGTCATACTGTAAATTTGTAATTTCTTTGAAAATTGTAGTGTGTTTAAAACATCATTTCTATATAATTCATATTTATTTGTATACCTTACAATTTTAGGAACCGAAACTTAACATTTTAATTTCATACTTTATTACAAAATCTGAAATTGGTCAGATTATGACCATTTTGTCTATTGGAGGCCCTAGCTCCAATTGTCAAAACGCGAATTCTGACTTATTTTGCCAGATCGGGTCACATATGTGCGGCTGTTTCAATTTTTTTTGTAGTTTATTTTTTCGGATATTCATTACTTAATACATACGCATTTGGTTACATTGATCTGATTGGGGCTTTATGAGCCTAGTAGTAGTAAAATATTGCTTTACGTCACTTTTCGGCACAAAATAATGGTCATTTAAGTGGCATTGTAATACGATAAAAACGTTCGTGTCAATTGATGAGATGAATGATGTACAGATGATGATGTGTGAGGGTAAGGGGGTAGGGCATGGTGGGTTATTGATAAGGGGTTCTGGGCATGTCTAGGGGATTTACCCCCCAGACATGCCGGAGACTTCGGTTTCGCTATGGAAATCAATGCTAAAACTCCGTGGCATTTCGCACAGCTCTGCTATCCTCGGGTCGAATAGTCCCCATAATGAGGGTAACTCCATTCATCCCATGTGAGAGACCTAATATAGAGACCTAATATCAAACACTCTATTGCCGGTTATTTAAGGCTACCACAGCCTAGTAATAATATTGATATTAATAAGAATTTTAATATTATTATTATTATTATTATTATTATTATTATTATTATTATTATTATTATTATTATTATTATTATTATTATTATTATTATTATTATTATTATTATTATTATTATTATTATTATTATTATTATTATTATTATAACTATTATTATTATTATTATTATTATTATTATTATTATTATTATTATTATTATTATTATTATTATTATTATTATTATTATTATTATTATTATTATTATTATTATTATTATTATTATTATTATTATTATTATTATTATTATTATTAATATTATTATTATTATTATTATTATTATTATTATTATTATTATTATTATTATTATTATTATTATTATTATTATTATTATTATTATCATCATCATCTATTATTATTATTATTATTATTATTATTATTATTATTATTATTATTATTATTATTATTATTATTATTATTATTATTATTATTATTATTATTATTATTTTTATTATTATTATTATTATTATTATTATTATTATTATTATTATTATTATTATTATTATTATTATTATTATTATTATTATTATTATTATTATTATTATTATTATTATTATTATTATTATTATTATTATTATTATTATTATTATTATTATTATTATTATTATTATTATTATTATTATTATTATTATTATTATTACCTTGATCGTTTTTTACTACTCGGTTATCTACAGTTATCTCAACAAAATTACAAGTTCGCTTATAA
Organism: Flabesymbios commensalis; assembly: GCA_964017125.1. Taxonomy (NCBI): domain Eukaryota; kingdom Metazoa; phylum Annelida; class Polychaeta; order Terebellida; family Flabelligeridae; genus Flabesymbios; species Flabesymbios commensalis. Next base: position 43,068,105 of record OZ024903.1, read on the forward strand.
AATTTATATATATCACATATATCTGATAATAATCACTGTAAATTACAAATGTTCAACTGTATATGTCAATTTGCATGAAGGAAAATTGATTTGTTGCTGAAAAAAGCTTAAATTTGCCCGCTTTCAAATAAAGCTTTCATAAACACTCACTGTAATCAAATATACCTACATTAACAAATTGTGTTCAAGCTAAAAACAAACTTGATTTGATGTAGGCCTATGGTATATATGTCACCACTGCTGGACCGAAGATAATTCCATATAATTTATTATTGGTGTTTCTTATGTCTGAGGTGATTATGAATTATGTTCGTTATTGTTGTTTATTCTTCTCTAAATAACTTTATGAATATAGCCTATCTAATATTGCATCATATGACCAGGCTTTCCAATTTTCATTGTAAATTTCATTGTTCACAAAGTACGGGTAAATCATTTTTGTTACTATTGTTAGATGCTGGTCAGATATCTTTTTTTACTTTGTACTGTTTTTTTAATTTCGTATTACTAGACAAAATAAGGAGTCAGCAATATGAGCAGTGTGCTTAGGATCTCATATATGGTGTTGTGTAATTGTGTGCACTCTGTTTGTTACACTTGATTTCCCACTTGATTCGTCGATAAAGAAACCATACAATATTATTTAAATGGGGCAAGTATTGTTTGTGGTAGTTTACTTGATACGAGCAAATCCTATTACAGTGTTCATTTTATAAAACAAAATCGAGAGATATTTGCCTGTTATCTGCAGATTAATTACCAAACTTTATACTAGTTTAGGGTTAAGGGGGGTTCTGCTTTAAAAAAAAAATATTTCAATCAGCAATGATGTGAAGCAGGGTGGGGTTTGATCTCCTATCATGCTTACTTTGTAGCTTTTATCAATAAATAGTTTGGTAAACTTGAAAACTCATGTACCGGATGTTATACTGGCCACATATTCAAGAGATAATTTGGATATGCCGATGATATTATTTGGCTTGCCCCAAATAAAAATTCATCACATGTTTTACAATGTAAGTAATTTTTAATTCAGGCAATAGAGAGCACATCGCGTTTACAGAAATCATTACCTGTAGTAAAATAGTAAATACCTTGTCTTTAGTATTCTAATTTTCTTTTAATGAAACTAAATACTTTTTATTTAAAGGTTTTTGCATGTTCTTATACTGAAGTGTATTGTGGGATTTTTCTTCAATGTTGAAATACTTACACCACTTGTCGTAAATGTACATGTATCCGACGCCTACTGCACGTCTTCCATATAGAGCTCACAACAATCTGCTCCACCTTATGTGTAATGATATAACCGTCGACGTTTTAAAACTTGTGAATGTTTACATGGGAGCCGTGCCGACGCCAGTAATAGCCTTGATGTCATCACTAATATGCACATCCTGGACAATTACAATATTTCAAATATATATTTCGTGAATAGCATAGCTGTATCATCCACGCTGATATGATGTTAGCAGAGGCCACACATGATTTATTGTCCATAAGGAACAACACCAATACTACGTCGAATGAACTTTTTGAATTAATAGCTTTTTTTGTTAAGATCGTTGAAGTGACAATTAAGCAGGGCTTAACTTTTAAACTGTATCATGTATTCATCATTTGCAGTAAATTATTCTTATCACGTGCACTTTGCACATACTGTATACCTTGGCAATGTACTATATGTACTTTTTATTTGATGGAAACGAGTAGACATATACTTTATTATGAAAACTAGTCCATTTTGTCAATGATTAAGCATTTAAATGAAATACTGTAAGATATCTAGACTGTTGTTGAACAAAAGACCTTTAGCTCATTTGAATGCTTTGAGTACAAAAACAGGGTCTAGTAACTCTGATATGGTGGGATTTTGTATGTTTAGCTTACGAATCTTGTTTTTAAATGAAGCAGGGCTATATTAGTGCAAGAGCATTAGGGTTGAACCTGGAATAACATTGCAAAAAGCTGATTTTTTCAGGAATGATACATGGACATCTCCCCAGACGAATTCCGAAGATGCCCCAAAAATCCCCCTTGTGCATTTTTTTTATTCAAGATGGCCGCCACCATGTAACGCCATTTTCGAAAAAAACAGGGGTATATCATAATTCCTCACTTTTGCAGCTCGAAAAAATATTTAGGTGTCTCTACTTATGTTTGAGGACACAAAGAGTTCATCCAGATGATCAGTACTTTTCTCAATACCAAAAATCCAAGATGGCCGCCATATTGATATACTGAGTATGTTGAGCGATCTCTTAATTAAAAAAACAAAAATATGAGGTAACTATCTCGTTGTTGAGACTAAAATGTATTTTTTGTCTAAACCCATGGAGTCTAGCACTTATTTAAATCACCAATATTTTATTATATTGAATTTATCAACATAAATCCCACATACCGGTAGTTTAATGTTATGTAACACCATATAACGTCATTTTTCCAAAAAAAAAAACAGGACTATACCACAATTCCTCACTTTTGCAGTTAAAAAAAAATATTTTGGTGCCTCTACACAAAAAGCTCATCAACAGGATCAGAAATGATATCATTCCTTTTCTTATCTCCACAAATCCAAGATGGCGACCATTATGTGAAGCGTCCACCCCCCCTCTCAGAAAATCACGTACATGCCATAATCATCATGTTGTTGAAACTTTTTTTCAGGGCCATGGAATCTAGAATATATTTCCATCACCAATTTTTTAAATAGAATGTGCTTATCAACACAAAATCCAACATGGCTGCCCTATTGGTTAGCTCTTTTAGCGCAGATGCCACGATTAAGCGATGTCCAACTGTTTTTTCATATGGGAATATAGATTGATCAAATTTACAAAATATCATATGTCAGAAATCATTGATTAAAAATTCTAACATCTCTCATCTTTAAATATAAGGGTATTTTTCATTCATTTGAAGCTTGAGATAACAAATTCCAGTTTCAAACACAGCGACTAATTCCAATGTAGGTATTTTATATAGTAGGCCTATGTAAAATGTTTTACGATTTTGGTTAAGTATTAGTTGTGATTATTATTGTGAATGTACATAATAACAGAGCTAAGTACAATATTACACCAGATTGAACACGTTTAACGTCAGGATATGATAGTTTTATGTCAGGATATATGAATATGATATCAGGATATGACACTTTAATATCATGATATGTAATAAAATGTCCAAACATTGGTGTTTAATATAGCAAAATCACGTTATGATGGCTCAATACAGCTTTATAAAGGCAGTATGTAGTGGCTAAACATCACGTTGCTGTATTAAAATGAAAAGATATACATCATAGTATCACGAAATGCATTACAATTTCGTGATATATCATTTTAACATCACTATGCCATTTTAATGTCAGGATATGACATTTGAATATTAGGATATGGTACTTGAATATTATGATGTGACTTTATACATTGATGAAATGACACATTAAAGTCACAATATAGCATTGTAATGTGATGGTGTGTCATTATAATGACAAACATGCTATTTAATATCGAATATTGTATAATAAACAGTTCGAAGGATCTGGCATATTTATGCCAGGATATTGGATTGTAATTTATCAGAATATGACACTTTAACGTCATGATATTATAATGTCCAAATTTTGTCCTTTTATATCACACAACAAGATTTGAATGTCAAGATATTCAATTTTTTATGATAGGATATGACATTATCAAATCAAGATATGGCGGGCTTGGCGGCATTCTAATGTGACATTATAAGGACTGAATATGACACTACAATATTTTAATGTGACCATAGAATGTCAGGCTTTGTCACTTTGAAGTCTGGATATGGCATTTTAATGTCAGGATATTATATTGTCATGTCAAGGTATAACATTTCAATAACATTATATTGACAGACGCACGTTACCATATGGTAATACAGAATCGACATAGAACATTCCAATATCAGGCTGGCACATGTCAGTTCAACATATATATCGCAATGTAATTCAGTAAGTGAAGGCCTCTACATTGCTCAAATACCGGTACTCCAAAACTGCCAACAACAAAAGCACTTCGGAAGATTCAATAAAATGGAAAGTAATTAGATAGCGTTAAGACACGTTCTCTTTGAACAGCATGTGGTCTTGCCCTCTTTTACTTTCATTTCCTCTTACACTAAAATGTCATATTGTGATGTTAATATGCTATATCATGATATTTAATATCGTGACAATACACTAAAAGATCCTGTCACTTTAATACCATACCGTGATGCCTAACCACCATATCCTGCATTTATAAAGCTGTGTCCAGACATCATAAGTCATTTTACTATAATAAAGAGCAATATTTGGACATTACAAAACCATATCAAGACGTTAATGTTTCTTGTCCTCATATTATCGTGACATAAAGAGATCATATCCTGACGATAAACTGTGACATCAATTAATTTAATGTCATATTCCGATATTTTGATGTAAAATCATCTCATTACAACACCATACAATGCCATAACTTCATTACGAAATATACATATCCTAATATTCAAAATGTAAAATCTTAATATTTAAATGATATATTTCATGATATTAAACATATTGACATTCGCAGATCAAGGACAAAAGTAAGTATTTAAAAGAGCATTGTTACAGGACGATTATCACAGATGTCATGTACATGTAACGTGTGAGGCGCAAGTCCTTATCTTGTAATTGATTTTTGCTAGAAAGCCTCCCTTCAACGTCACTTAGTGCCCCAGCCAACAAGGGGCCTTAATCCAATTCTGTTTAATTTTTGTGCCAGCGTCGAAGACGGTCAGCCCATATTAAAACAGCATTGGATGAATGCCTCGTGTTTAAACTCAATTATGATACAGAGCATATTTTGCTGTACAGGAGGGTGTGGAATCTACAGTCTGGGAACGGATTTTATATCATGGTCGTTTGTAAACAACTGAAAGAGCAGTCGCCCCAGAAAAGAGTTCTAAAAAGAGTGAGTTGCGGGTGCAGAGTGGCTTGTTCAAAGAGGGGGGGATCTCACAAATCTAGACTATATTGTACAACGATGTGCTCTTTTTGTATTGGCCAAACATGTAGAAACTGTGACAGCTCGGATGATTGAAACGCAATAATTTCATTATTTACCTGAGATTAATTTGTTAACTTAACAAATCTCAATCTACATTTCTAGTGGGAAAGCAGTTCGAAAACACTCCAAAGCGTCACCCACCATGGTAGAATTAACTATAACTACCATGTGGGATTCATGTCGATAAACACAATATAATAAAATATGGTCATCTAAATAAGTTCCAGACTCCATGGGTTCGGCTAAAAAATACATTTTAGTTTCAACAACGAGATAGTTATCGCATATTTTCGGGGTTTTTAAGAGATCGCTCAACAAAATATTATGGCGGCCATCTTGAATTTGTGGTATTAAGAAAAGTACTGATATTATTTCTGATCATCTGGATAACCTCCTTGTACTTTAAAACATAGGTAGAGACACGACAATCATTGTTTTATCTTCAAAAGTGGGGGATTGGGGTATAACCCTTTTTTTTAAATGGCGTTACCTGGTGTTATTTTTAATTAACTACTATGTGGGATTTATGTTGATAAATTCAATATAATAAAATAATGGTGATCTAAATAAGTGTTATATTCCATGGGTTTGGACAAAAAATACATTTTAGGTTCAACAACGAGATAGATATCTCATATTGTCGTGTGTTTTTAAGAGATCGCTTAACATAATCAGAACAATATGGCGGCCACCAAAATATTTTTTCCTAACTACAAAGGTGAAGAATTAGGGTATACCCCTGTTTTTCGAAAATGGCGTTTCATGGTGGCGGCCTCCTTGAATTAAAAAAAATGCACAAGGGGGATTTTTGGGGCATCTTCGGAATTCGTCTGGGGAGATGTCCAGGTATCATTGCTGAAAAAATCAGCTTTCTGCAATTTTATTCCAGGGTCCTGTGTTTTTTTCACTAATGCTCTTGCACTATATCAAATTATTCAGCCTTTGTTAGTATGACTGCCTGATGAATACGTCCACTCCTCTTAACCAATAACATAATCAGTCTGTGTAGGCTCTTGGATTTTTGTAGGCATTACAATATTTTGCGCTGTTCAGCTGTCAATCAATCTTTTAGGACGTCTTTAATATGCGTGAAGCGTAACGACAAATCAGTATCGGCATGGTTTTTGCATTATTTTGTGTTAGTTAGGGCTTTGATTACGATATGTTAATATTGAGAGTTACGCTTGGAATATCTGTGTTGCCTTTAATGTCGCTATAGCCAGATAACAGCTATGTTTAAAAAGCAAACATTCCGACAATCAGGCAACGTCGACAAATAGAAATATTGTGGAATTGGTTCAGTTTGGTAAATGAATAATTCAATGAGACATATCAAAATTGCTCATTATATCATAAAGCGTTATTATTTGTTGTTCCGACTGCTGAGATGTGCGGGTGTCAGTTTTTTTATGTGATGATTCATTGCAATTATTATTATCTCACAAGGAAAAATTGTTTTCCAGCCATACCCCACAGAATAATGAATCAAGTCTACCAGGTACATTCCTGTACTTATTTCCCCATAAATACAGCTACAGCCCGATATTATGCATTAACCCGTCTTATGTCCCATATCAACTTTTCGATGTCACAACTTCAAAATGTCAAATAATAGGCCTACTATTGTAAATCAAGCACCAGTAATGCGAAACTGCTATATTTCTTATAACCTAGAAAGTAATGTTATTGCCACACCCATATATCTGTAAATAGGTTATTATATTTAGTCGACTGTGATATGATGTGAGCGGAAGTATGCATGAGCAGCAATCCGGAAACGTCTTTTTAAGTTGTCATTATGGGTCGTACTGCAAGCTAATTTTGACAGTAACATAATGCAAAAGGAAACCAACATAACGTGAATCAGATGGCCGCCAAGTTTTTGGCATGGACTTGTATAGAACAGTCTAAATTAAAAACATCGAACTGCCGCATATACAAACATTAAAAAAAACTACACAAATTGGATATAAGGAAATGAAAGGTATATATTTTTAACCCTTTGTTATATAAAGTCATGAAATAATACAATTTATATTTTATTTTTTATTTTGTTGTAAACATTGCTCATATGCCAACCACGATACTAACAGTGCATTTTTTTATGATTATTTAAATATATTATTCCACTGATCAGTCATGATACTTACATATCCTATGATATTTGTCTTTACTATCAAATATGACTTAAACTACCGTTTGTTTTTACTTCATTTGTTTTTTGAAGACATAACAACTTTTTACATTACTAAAAAGTCTACTCTCTCTTTGGCAACAAACCTGCACATATTTTTTAATTTGAAAATTATATGTTTATCACTGCTTTTAATACAACAATGTGATTAGATGTTTTTTTCGTAAAACGTATTTGTTATGTTCCAATAACGTTTTGTCGGTTCCGTAAAACTAAATTGAACAGGTTAAAATACAATTCCAAGCATGCATAAGGTGATTTCTTTAAATATAATTTATATTGGTGTCTGGCTGATACGATATCTCCAGAACTGTTATAAATTAGGTCTATCGGGTCTCGTGCAAAGGGTTAAGCTTCTCGATCTACTTGTATAACCTTTCCAGACATATCACGTCCCCCAGAGCTATGTGCTGGGACCACCGTTGTTTAATTTGATTATTTCTACAAAGATACACTATTTTTTCTTTATATTTGTGGTAAAATAAAGTGAAAAATGTGAAAATCTCTTATAGCAAACAAATTGCACCAATTCCATTTCAGTTACATAACATGACATACTATTATGAAACAGATTGATTATATATAGCTCAATATATGGCCGGATAAATTAATGTATGCTTGAATGCCGAATCAATATGCAGCTGCAATAAATTGGAGACGGAGCTGCACAATACACATTATTGATTTTTCTTCATTTACCGCATCATCGAGTTTCGTACGAAATGTATTATTTGTCAACTTTCAAATATCCGCAGACGTTCAATCAATGTAGGTCTAATAATTTAGGAGCGAATTTTTTTTTCAGTCACATCCTAGGTAATTATATCACGCTAGTACGTAATAAATCTATTGATTTTATTATAATATTATTACCTGCTATCACGACTCGCTTTGTGCGCTGCTGCAGTATGGTAATCACGGTGTGATGCATTGCTAGTTTTAAGTTATAGAGACGAGTCGTCTTTCATTGATTTCAAATGAATTATTTTTGCAGGTTTACTCAGGTTTCCCGAAAGACTATTGGCAGGTGGAATATTATGCTATGCACACTAATCTGATTGTTTCCCTTTCAAAGGTTTACTATCAAATCAATGCACCAGTACCCGGCCAGTCAAATCTACCACTAATTCACACCATTTGAAGTTTTTTTTTAATTTTCCATCTCAATAATTTATTTTAAAATAAATAAACGCCACAGTATCCAGTATGTGATATCTCCACTTTACAGTACACTCAGCACAAAATAGCACCCTTTTGTGACCCTGGATCCCCTAGAACCTGCATTGTCAAATGACTTTCATATAATCTATGTACCTCCGTGACCGAGAGGTAGCGTGCTCGGCCTCAGACCGCCAGGGCTCGAATTTCGAATCCTGTGTCTGGAGGACAGTGTCATCTCAATCATCTCACCATCCTCAGGAGGTTCTCCTGGCCCAGTTTAGCCTATATGTGCAGAAAAGTGGCCTAAAGCCCGATTCATTTCATTTTTATAGTCTATGTACGCCTCTTCTATTGGGATACACCACTGACGTCTGCCATGTCTGACAGTGCTAATCAGTTATTGCTCAATCAGCTAATGGTTTGAACCCCCCCCCCCCTCATTAGTAAAAAATAAATAAAACATATACATTCTATCCTTCATGACGATTGTATGCAAAATAGAAAAATCAAAGGTTTTCAAATATGAGTGGCTTAAAATCAAAACCCACAGAGATAAATATAAAATGATTCATGTTATGTACAGTAGTACATGTACTTTATTTCATTTTTAATTTTTGAGATTATGGTGTGCTTCCTCATGACAAGGTACGATATGGTTAAAATTGTCAAATACTGAGACGGCTCACTGATGGATGAACTCGAGGTTCCAAACCGCAGACAGCGGCGATTATTGGCGGGAATCTAACAATATCAGCAGTGTCTGTGAGTGAGTGATCGGCACTGCACTCGGAGTGAAATACATGAGGTACATAATACAAGTGATAAAATCACTAAAATATAAATAGTAAATGTACACCTTAGAGAGAAACTTAACAGGAACACGTTTCAATTTCCAACAGCCCTTTATAATCATGATGAACGTTGAATACAACACAAAAATGTATAAAAAAAAACATAAACAACAATTACTACTTACAAAACTGATATTTATTTTTCCAAATAGTAAAGTCACAGCAAAATCATTAACATCAAAATCATACCTGCTATATAAACAATTCCAAAACAATAGGATCAGTATATTGACGACGTATAGTTGAAGGGAGAATGTTCGTCATTAGTAGACGATCTTTATAATCCACTTCAGAATATTTGAAAGCATCATAGACCTCTATTTTTTTCTATTTTTTAGTTTTTAGTGCCACTCCCATAAAATAGTACAATATTCCAGTAACGGTCAGACTATAGTTAACAGTATATGTACATTAGATATTTAGTTTGAAAAGATGTATGCCTTCCTAATGTATGCTTGATTAAACCATTTATTTGAAATGCTTTACTTACTATATGACAATTCCAAGAACATTATTACAAAATATGTGTTTAGACCCATATAAAAATATGTGTTTTTTCAAATTAAACAAGTGTGGGTTAATTTTACACACTTTCAAGCTGAGGGTTGCGGTAGAGAGTCACAAGTTCAAGTGGATGAAAGTTTGATAACAGAACACGTGTCCCACAGAACATGTTCAAGATCTATGTTCAAAGTATTATAAGTACTACATGTCAGGCGACAAAAAACATGGAAATAATTTTTTGATTTGTTTTAAGCAAAATATACTTTACTGAGGATAATTATACAATAGCGTGTGTTTGGAGGTAATTATGTGAGATTTGAAAACCGAGCCTAAGGCGAGGTTGTCAAATCACCTAGGAATGATCAACTCTCACAAGAAGGTTCTCAAATTAACATAAATTGCCGACAAAACACACATTATTACTATTATTACCATCATAAACAATGTCCATGTAGATCTAAACCTATAATTAACAAAAAAAATGAAATTAGTAGACTAGATCGACCTACCAGTTGGATAGCTATAATTTAGAACCACCTGGATGGCCTTACTGAACTCCATCCCCTTTATGATGTTGATTCTGCGACTGTAGCCTTACAATATAATATGAGGTGATGCACACTGATGCAGTCAATGACGATGAATAGAACTTTGCCGTAGGCGTGGGCCTAGCCTATGTTAGTGATCGAGCGCTAGATTAGTCTACCTGCAGGTCACGCGTGTGTACACGCTGCTACTGCTAAGTGGCCTGATAAGCTAGTTATACAATAGCGTGTGTTTGGAGGTAATTATGTTCATTTGAGAACCGACTTGTGAGAGTTGATCACGACCAGGGTAATTTAAAAACCGAGCCGAAGGCGAGGTTTTCAAATCACCCTGGGAGTGATCAACTCTCACAAGAAGGTTCTCAAATTAACATAATTGCCGACAAAAACACGCTATTACTATACCAGGATTCACATTCACCGTGGTGGATGAATTTCGCCGATTACTCCGTCAATTCGCAACCAATTTTCATGAAATTTTACACACACTATTTTCCATTCATGTCGTAACTACCCTGAAACTTTCGCGGAGTTTTGATAAGTATTTTAAAAGTTAGACCATTTGACATGTAGTGAATAAATAAAAATGTTGCCCTCTATAAAGCCATTAGCTTCGTCTCAGAATTTTATCACATGTCAAATAGTCTAACTTCTAAAATACTTATCAAAACTCCGCGAAAGTTTCAGGGTAGTTACGACATGAATGGAAAATAGTGTGTGTAAAATTTCATGAAAATTGGTTGCGAATTGACTGAGAAATCCGCGAAATTCAATAATCCTGGTTGATGAATTTAATGTGAATCTGACTATATTATTACCATCATATACAATGTCTATGTAGACCTAAGGCTATAATTAACAATAAAGATGAAATTAGTACTGTAGACTAGACCTACCAGTTGGATGGTTATAAATAAGACCATCTGGATGGCCCTACTGAACTCCATCCCCTTTATGATGTTGATCCTGGGACTGTAGCCTTATATTACAATATATGCCTAATATAATATGAGGTGATGCAGTCAATGACATAAATATAACTTTGCCGTAGTTGTGGGCCTAGCCTAGCCTATGTTAGTCATAGAGCGCCAGATTAGTCTACCTGCAGGTCACGCGTGTGTACACGAGTCTCAGTGTACAGGTGTACGCGCTGCTAGTGCTAAGTGGCCTGATCAGAGCTCGGCGACCCACGTGACACCCGTTTGATGCCTGCCTTTAGACCAGAGGTTTCAAGTGTAATTTGTAAAAGACATGGAGACCATTTTTTTCAATGTGAAATCATTATTAGTTAGCTCTTTCCGATTCATTTGAATACCTATGTTATGGGTCTAAAGCCAATATAGGCCCTACATTTTAAATATTATTTCATTCTATAAACGTCAGATTCTGACATCTAAAGTCGTAAAGAAAAGTGTAAAGTAAATAATCCGTGTTGCTCCTGCTCCACTCTTAAAGCTTCAATATTTTGGGCAGCCTCTGTGAGAGGCTTTATACCTCCAGGTTTGCAAGTTAGAATCGCACGCCTGGAGGGCATGCAGTGTCATATAATTAATATCCCTAGGACCGCGCATTCATTCATTAGAGGAGATAGTATAATTATAAATATGATATGATTGAAAATTCATGCCATGCAGTGTACAAGCCTTGGGATCTAATTTTACATTTGTCACGACAAACGAGCAAATTGTATCCTTCGAGAAAACTCTTGTTTTGCAAAAGTATTCTAAATATATTCTCGGTGCAGCCTTTTATTATTTTTACATTCCTATTTTTATTTAACGTTTTACTTTATCATTATTATGTGTGTAACCACCAACAATATTCGCCGCGATCGGCCTACTAGACATGCTACCAGCGAGCTGCCTTACCCCCATCATTGTAATTAAAACATCGTGTTTTATACATTTAATGCCAGTGTTCAACATTTGTTATAGCAATAATAATAATATTTATCATTATGCAGGCTACATGCGTACAGGGCAAATAAGTAATAATATACAAACATATAATTATGTAATACAGAAAAACTATTTCAGTCTGTGGATATTGACAGAAAATCGGCTGGCCTGGGGTATTATAACAAATAGTAACTGCTATGGCCAAGTAACACCGCAACAAAATAAAACCTTGGAAAATGATTTTTAATCCCATTTGAAACATAGGTGTCTAGGCCTATGCTCACGTAGCCTATCTATATTTACATAATCAAATATGACAAAAAACGCTTGATATTAGGCCACGTGTCTGGGTTTTCCGCCATTTGTTAAAATATTGAATTGCAACCATCATTGTCGCACATGCTTATCTGTATATCTACCTCTACATGCGTATATTCATTGCTAAGGCTGTAATCACCTTATCAATGCGAAGCAAACAGAACAGGAGATCCGAAGCGACGGCTATCGCGCCGCAACTGCTTACTTTAAAAGTAAGCAGTTACTTCCTTGTGACTTTGCATGGTATAATTAATATATATTTGACATTTATGATGAAGATCACGCGGTAGCTGAACTAGCAGGTAACATTATACATGCGATTATTCTGAAACTGGCAACTGAAAGCAGTCTTCATAATGTATGTAATAATAATAATAATATATTGAATGTAAGATGCTAAATCGAGAAGACAACGAAGAGTATGAAAGCTACAGATCAAAATTTGATTGTCAAAATAATCATGCTTAGAAGCATTGATGGAGCTAGACAATGTAGACACCCTCACGCCTTGGTTTAAATAATAAAAGCGTATAACTTTACTTTCCAAAGTATTTTAAGGTGATTGTTCAAACATTCTTATGTGATGACATAGGGCACCATCATGATCATAATTATAATATAACCATCGCAAGTTCGGATTGAGATCACAGAATAATGATGCGTGACATTTCATATAGCCCAACCAATACCTCTGTAGATGTACTTAAAAATGCCAGAATAAATTAAATAAGTTTAAATGATAAGTTTATTCTAATTACCATGATTATCATAGCTATTGCACTGACACCAATAAATCACAATTGATATGAAATTAATTTATTATGAACTATTGAATAATTTGTCCCAATCGACATCATAAAGGCATTCTCTAAGAAATACCGGGTTGATAAATGACCACCAAACTATTTAAAATAGTATTACAAGAGAAAATTGATCCAAAATTGACGAAATTATACAATTTCCCAAGTATGACAATATCCCGGCGGCCATCTTGGACGCCATCGTGGATTATGAAAGGATTAAATATTCATAAAAATTATTTGGGAGTAGTCTGGACGGACTTTCTGGCCACCAAACTAGATAAAATGATATATGGCAAAAGCTATATTAGCTAAAATTGACGGATTTTCACCATTTCCCAATTATGGAAATATGCCGGCGGCTATCATAGACGCCATCTTCAATGGAAAAAGTTACATATTTATAAAAATAGATGGAATTACTGACCACCAACGTTGCTAAGATGGTATATTACAAAAAAACAATTCAGCTAAAATTGACCAATATATACAATTTCCCACGTATAATAATAATCCGGTAGCCATCTTAGACGCCATCTTAGATTAGAAAAGCGTTAACTGTTCATCAAAATGGTATGGGAGTATTTTAGATGGATTGTCTGGCCACAAAGTAAAATAAAGTGGTATATCAACTAAGAAAATTAAGCAAATATTGACCAACTTGCACAAGTTGCACAAGAATGACAATGGGCCAAGGGGCTCCATTTTGAATTAACAGGGTTAAATATTCATCGAAATTGTCTGGGAGTACTGCAAATATGTTTAATGACCAGCAAACCAGTTGAGATGGTATAGTACAAAAGAAAAAGAATCTAAAATTGACTAATTTACACAATGAGTCCGATGGCCATTTTGGACGCCATTTCAATTAGCATTGTTAAATATTCAGTAAAATTGCTTGGGAGAAATATTTGCTGACCAATAAAATAAAATCGAGCTAAAACACAATAATTCACAATTTCACGAGTTTGACAATACGAATACGGGGGCGGCCATCTTGAACGCTTTCTCGAATTTTTCGAAAAGTTCAAGGTGGATTTTTTGGTACTTTTAAAGTGCTACCTCTGGGGACCTGTTCCGAAAAAAATCAGCTTTTTTCCTGCTATAAGTCTAACGCTTATGGAATATAGAACTGCAATGCAAATCTTCAGAATAACTGGAATTTTAAGAAAAAACAAACATTCCTTCTTCTGATATTTAAAAAAAAAATACTGTAATTGTTTATTGTATACTGTAATTGTTCCGCACCTATTTTGTGGAATTCTGCAATGCGCCTATTCAACATGCAGACTTTTAAAACTTCAGAAAAATATATTAGAACAATGACATGTAGTAGATGTATTGCTCACACTGGTCTTATATTCAAACTGTTAAATAGTTTAAACTAAACGAAATTCACCAATTACAGCAGCTTAAATTTATTTATAAAATGAAAAATCACAATCCACCTTTGTATTTCAATTCTTTTTTACTTTGTAGTGTAGTGGGCTATGTATTTTGCTGGGATTGAAATGCTAATCTTTTACTAAAGCTTTAAACGTGTTCAGTAAGATGTCCTCTTTCAGAAAAAAGATTGTCGGCAATTTTCATTTTAGGTTCAAGGTCATAATAAAGTCATAAAAGGTCATCTAAGGTCATTTAAGCAAAATTCACATATTGGAGCTAATCAAGTTTTAATCTATGTCTTTTGACCCCTCAAAAGCTTCAGTGTGAATCACCAAATGCTTATACGTGACATAAAATAACGTATATGGTGATCACAGGTCATGGAGGGGTCTTTTGCGGTCATATAAGGTCATTTTGTAAAAAAATGTTGATTTATAGCTAACCATGCTTTAATGCATGTCTCATAAAAAAACGAATATCATGATCAAAGGTTAATACAAGGGGTCATTTGAGGCCATATAAAGTCATATCAGGTGATGGAATATGTCAAACAAGGTCTGAGATAAAATTCATTAGCCGGGAAAAAACATCCACTAGCATGCAGATACATCTGTATTTTGTGCTGCGAATGTAAATCCACTTATCTATATGTATGTTGTCTTTTCGAATGACCTTGAGGCTTGTTGATGGTGCTATTAAGCATATAAAGTATTGCACACCGCAGGTCTTTAGACAGTTTGATGCACTCTATGTGCACAATTACAAACATCAACCCAGACGGGAGTTGAGCCCAGTACATGAAGACTACGATTCCAGTTTTTTTTGTTTGGGGGAGGGGGAGGTAATGCTACTCTTAGCTCTTTTGTAGCAATAACTGTGAATAGTTATATTGTTGAAGAGCATGCAAAGCTGTGATTGTTATTGGTGATAAGCCGAACCCCCATCAGTGTTGTTATATGTTATCCTCAAACATTCCTCAGGGCCAGTCCACCTGATATCATTTTGGACTTAGTGATCTCAAGATATCCTGGGTCCCATTTTACTAGCATTCTCGTTCAGAAATAGTTCTTTTGCATATGAGGATCGCTAAGATTATACATTATACATTATAAAGAGGTGACACTCGAGGACAATCAACGAGCTTTTATATAGGTCACGAGAATCAATAAGAGCTCGTTTCTTTTCATCTGATAATGCGTACCTAAAACGCGCCAAATGTCCCATAAAGCAGTATGTTGCGATGAGTGTGACATGTGATACCACAAAAGCTGCGTTGAAATAAGCACATGTGATTCCACAGACTTGCAAATACAAGCATCTCCTGTTTCTATGGAAAATGTCACACTACCAATTCAAGCGATAAGTACATGTTTAATTCATATAGTCGCGAACTAAGCAGCTCGTACTCAGTACAACGGGCATACATGAATACAAATCTGTGTTGATAGTCCAGGGGTATTAGTCTAAAACTCATAGAGACCTGGAACAAATTCGTAACAAGCTGAAAAATTCCGCAAATATTGTTGAGACAACATAGAAAAACATATCAAAAATCCTCTAAGATCCCCCTGGTATTAGTGCCCGAAATGGGGGGGTAATAAGGGGGTAAATAGGGGTAATAAAGGGAATAATAACGATAACATTAAAACTAAAATCGAGTATATATATATATAGGCTATCCATCTTCCGCGGTCATAATGGTTGAGATTTTGAGAGGGAAATATGATTTTATTGAAAAAGTTCCTGCATCATGTTTTGGACACTATTGTGTTTTTTGCAGAGCACCTGTATAATATGTGTACATGTAGATGACACATGCATGGAACTTAAATACAGGAAATGAAAGCAAATTATCAATGATGACCAGTTTCAAGTGCATTTTTTCATTTTCTCTGAGCCTTTTTAACCATAGCCTCCAAATGAAGTAACTCTACGTATGAGCTCTTTGAATGAAAACGAAGCTTGCGGTTTTTTCTTTATAGCTGTATATTATAATTTTCGCCACGATAAAAAAAACAAATGCGTTGAGATTGGCGTCATATTGGACAAACATTAGAAAAGTCACATATCAAACATAACACTTTTTTTCTCAATCTTTTTGCCTCTCAAGCAGTTAATGTAGACACAATTTAGCCTGATTAGTAGTGATACATTTATATTCACTACAAAATCATTCTTATAATACGTACTGAATTAAATGTAATTGAGTACCACAACATAAAAAAACGATTCTAATTAATACTTAGAATAACTCCAAATGTTACTTTCTATCATACAAAATCTGATAAAGTATTTAACCACCTGAATGTAGTATAATTTGCATAGCTGTTTTTTTAATTGAACAGCTAATTAATCAATAATATAAATAAATAAATTTTTAATTGATAGAAAATATTTTTATATGGACTAGCTGATCAACAAAATGCAGTTTACAATGTTTCGTCAGTGAATCAGTGTATCATTTTTGTCTGAGCACACTTCACTAGAATACATTAGCTGCCTAGCAGTCACGTAAGCATACAAATTGCCTGCTATGTGATAAAGATTAAACATCAGATCATGTTGAAGTAAATGACAAACAAATCCACCACTAATTGGTAAAAATAAGTCAACATCAATGTGTAGGGTGTAGAGCTCTCAACGCACAGGCAAAATATGCCATGCCAACTCCTACATGTGTATATAGGTTATGTGTAGTTATGTTAGCACGTATCAGAATTTTTTTCCGACGACATTATGATGATAGCATGCGCTTGAAGATCTTGGGGGCAGGCTTTAATGCCTGCTTTGTGTATTTACAAATGGTATGTCGGATTTTCGTTAGTGGTAGATAAACAGCAGCCTTTTGTATCCAAAGCTCATTTAGTCCATCCAAGAGTGTGATGTAATACATATCATGATGACATCCGCATCATTGGCCATCGCTTAACAGCCTGTGTGTAGTGTATCATGTATTCGTGTATCAGTATCAGCCTCTTCTTGCAGCACACTAGATATCTCTTGAACCTCTGTAACACATTCTTTGAGATCATGTGCAGATAAAGGTCATTGCATCAGCAACAAGAAAAGTCCCATGTATTATAACCACAGAGGATGGCTATATATGCTGATATATAAGATATAAAATTATTATAAATCTTGCAAAAAACGTGAACCATTACAACCAAAACTTGCAAACCTCCGCCGAGCAATCCGGATAGTAATCCGAATCCTGAATCCCGATCGTGATTCGAATCATAACCAAAGTTTCATGCCCTGTCTCTTCGCCCGAGAAACGCCTCAGGTAACAATTCCTGTAAATCCGATAATAACAGTGTCAGTAGTAGTGTCCCAAAGTATAGTGTATGAACATTTTCCATCTGAGCTCCGAGCTCTACATGCTCCAACTTATGGGTGAAAACTGGCAATAAAACATTTGATATTTGATTCTTTTACTAAATCCTAACTATTATGACCACAGAAAATAGGTAGAATTCTTAAATGTCAAATAATGTTTTTTTATTGCAAAAATTTGAATTTTTATTTATCTATATTGCAAAATAAACGTCAAAAAATTCACCCAAAACTGCTAAAAAATAAAGAGTTTGTTTTATTCTCGTGTAATTTTGTGGATTTATGGTTTTGAACATGTATATACATAATAATGGTGTGTAGCTCTGCTATAACTCCCTTGATATAGGAAATTTCCTGTGAAAAAAATGGGAAAATAGATTTTTCGGACACAATTTGTGCGGATCGCGTACAAAAGCATTGCTATTTTTTCACAGGGAATCTTGGAGAGCAGATAAGTCAAAATTATGTAATTCAAACTAATAGAAAAATAGCATTAAAAAGTCCAGGAAGCCGTGTCCACCCCTCAAAAATGCATAGTCGCTGGATCCTGGACTATATGGGTGAATATACAGTTTAAGGGTCTTTCAATCTTTATTTTTAAAGGAAAAAAAGTCGCTTCAAATTATATATACTAGCGTCAGATATTGAGGGTAAGGTCTATGTGATATACATTTAAAATATCAGAGCTTAATCTTTTAAAAAAATATGTGTTTTTGTGAAGGACCGTAAAAATAAAATTCAGCAACGAATTATATATTTGATCATTTTCAAATCTTAAAGATCATAAATTGCTTTGTATAATAGTTTAGTGATATGTTAGTATTTATAACACTTTCTAAAATAAAAATTGCTAAGACAGAACAGAGATTTGATTGTGAAATTATGTACTTGCTGGGTTGACATTATTGTTTCTGAGTTGACAAGACATGATAATTGGATATAAACGTCATGTTTTAAGCGCATCTACGAGATCTTTCAACACTTGAACCCCATTTTTGTAAAAAATGGATTCATCATTATAAAGACAAAAAAGAAATGGGAACATAATATGCCTAATTAATATGAAAATGTATTTCGAAGGCCATTGTACAATACATACATGCCAAAATAATGAGGCTAGATTTGATTCAGAAATTTAACTAAGTTATTTGTAGTTTTATTTATGTAAACAACTTATAAAATACTCGCTCACTCTAATTTAATCGAAAGCAGCTTCTTTTTAACTGCATTTTACATTGCATGTGAGGGCTATCATGTGACTCATGTGAGGGTGACATGATAGCCGATCACCCCATATAAGGAAACAATTGTGCCCCATTTTGTGGCAACTTTGATTTATTTGTCACAAATTCATTCATACTATATAAGGGGTGATATGTCACCTTTAATTGCAGTGCCTCCTCGCACTGCACTTGATTGGCTACGGTCTTCATGCGAAGTCCTTGGTGACCAGTTCCATTTCACACCTGTCACAGCGATGGAAGTTCAGAAATCGCTTGAGGCTCTAAATTCTAAAAAGGCCACCGGCCTTGATGACAAGACTTTTGAAAATCGCGGCTTCTGCAATATCAGACAGCTTGTGCTTTTTACTGAATTTTTCAGTCCCCAGTGACAGGAAAAAAGCTAAAACTTCTGCCATATTTAAAAAAGGTTCAAAATTAGACCCAGGTAGTTATCGCCCAATTTCTGTTTTACCAGTAATTTTAAACTTCTCGAACGTACCGTACTTCTCAACTCTATACATATCTCAATGAGACAGGTCTGTTAGCTGCTGAGTATTCTGGGTTTCGCAAAAATCATTCTACTCAAACAAGCCTACATACATTATTCGAGAATTTTTATTCGGATCTTGAGAACAGGAAAATTATTGGCATGCTTGCTTTAGACCTTCGGAAAGCTTTTGATACAGTAAATCACAAAATTCTTTTAGACCAACTAAAACATTAGGGACTTTCTGGAATTACTATAAACTGGTTTCGCTCCTACCTTGAAAACCGAACCCAGATGGCCTGCATTAACGGATCTGTTTCACACCCACTCATAATTACTACGGGTGTTCCACAGGGCTCCATACTTGGTCCCCTCTTTCTTACTATCTACATGAACGACTTACCCAAATGTTTACAGCACAGTAAGACAAACAAGTATGCAGATGCGATTTGCGTCTCTGTGACTGATAAGGCCGGTGGATGCAGGATGACCTTATCAATGAGAATGACTGGCTTTGTGCAAACAGACTAAGCCTTCACATTGGTAAGACATCATGCATACTTGTCACACCGGCACAACGCAGGCGACGCATGTCCCATGATCATCTGGATCTATCACTAAATGACAACTAAATTGAACATGTTAAAGCCAGCCCCAACCTGGGCATCTCCATTGATCAAAACCTAAATTTTAACATACAGACCAACAACATATGCAATAAAGCTTATAGAGCACTTGGAGCCCTGAAAAGGGCAGCATCTTTTCTACCCATTGATACCAGGGCTCTAATGTTCAACACAATGGTTCTTAAACACCTCAACTACTGTTGTGCCATAAAAATTATGCGGAACAACCAGTGACACTAACAAAGGTAAACTACAGAAAAATCAAAACCGTGGCATGCGTATCATCTTGCAATGTCATCCCAGGACATATCGCGGACATGCTCTCGAACCCAAAATGGTTGAGTAATAAACAAAGAATTATGTTTTTGACAGCTGTCCTGGTATTCACAATATTGCATTCCAAAACTCCAAATTACTCATTGGTCCCTCTTTCGCATCAGTAAGCTACAAGGAGATCCACCTCCGGGGACCTTTTTGTACCCAGATCACATCCAAATTCGCTCACTACCAAAGGCACTCGACTCTTGAATCAGTTACCAACATCCATCCGAACTCTTCCAAACCTCAAGACAATAAAAAAGCCACAACCTTTTTCATTGCACATGATTTTAACATCTATTAACCAACACTATATTCCTCATATACACAAACATTTACCCAACATATGCGCATGGTTACTTATACCATCCCACCATCTGACTTAATTTTAAGATGACAGATAAATTAACATGCCAGTACAGAGACACCAAGCCTGCCGAACAATTTGTATTTATCATTTGTTACTCTGTTAATATTTACTTTTTTTATGGGCACCACGAAAAACAGCAATTTATTATATAGTCATATTGTAAAAAGCTGGATGGTTTTACGCAATAAATATTCTTATTCTTATTCTTAGATACTTTTACCTTGTCTTATTATTATAACAATCAAAAGTATGTATATATAGTTCCGTATATAACATACATTCACAACCGTGCATATTTTTAACGTCCTTCACAAAATCATTCAAAAACATAGCACATGTTGAAACTTGATCGTGTTTTTTATAGTTGACGCTTTTTATTATGCCGATATATTAACCCTTACAGCGCGGGGATCGACTTTAGACGCCAGATTCTAACGTCTAAAATCGATCCCCACACTGTAAGGGTAAAAATATGTACAGCCTTACACCCATAACATTCAAGGTATTCAAATGAAGGTATTCAAATGAAGCAAAAAAGCTCACTAAGATATTTATGGTGATTTCAAATTGAAAACCCTTAAGCCTCCATGGTTGGTACAAAAATATTTCAGCGTTGTAAGGTTTATTCAGCTTCGTGAGTTATACGGCGTTCACGTGTACAAAGTCCGAAGGTGGAGACAAGTGGTCCACACCTCTTAACATATATAACGTATAAACAACCTGATAAATGGGCGGCCTCGTCTCCCTTGTCGACTTAAAACTGACATCATATATATTTCATTCAGGTCCTCAGAGATATTTCACAGGCAGCATGGGTGCCTTGAAAAACGTTGTAGCTGTTTATTTTTAAGGCAAGCAGCTACTGCCTTTTGTCTTTACACAAATACTGATGTATTTAATAACTAAACTAAACCGAGTTTTACAAACTAATGATTCAGTATAGACTGAACTCATCATATGTCTGGTCGTCCTGAATTCACAGGTACATGTATCCCTGAACATTTTTTTGTTTCCTTTAAACCGCCGCGACCGGGAAGTGCTAACCACTACCCTAGTGCCCCCGCTAATTGGGTAGCCTGGGTTCAGAATGTGTTTTCTTGACCCACCACTGGGCAGTGTTTCAATCTCGCCTCTTTTTCATACATCCGAGATTTATAATGTGCGCTCACGGTCCAATTCTGCTCCGCAATGCCAAAATGCGGTATCTGATTACTTGTAAAATAATTACTCACTGTCTTTTGGCTTCGCATGTCATTATTGTACTCTATTCCTGGATTAATTGACGGTCACATTTAGCTGGCAACCATTATTTAGTGTCAAATTACAATACGCTGTATCCTTGAACTCTGTCTGTGACAGTTGATTAAATTAGCCCGGATAAAGAATTATAAGAGTGGTATGCGAGAGCGTTAGATCAGAAGCGAGTTTATGTTAAGATATCACATTAAATCACGCACAGACCGTGACAAGTACTACCGGCCGACTAAAAACCTAATGCTAATGTTTTGGATAATGTAAGTAACATGTATTATACAACAGGGAGTTTCAACACAACTCTATAGTTCTAAATTTCACCACATTGTATAAACTCTGGCCCTGGTATTTGACTAATTTCTGCTTTTTAAATAACAGCTGAATGACAGCCGTTGATTAGCTGCTCAACTGGTAGACTATACACCAGACTATACTGGTAGACTATACAATGGAGCAGGAACCCGAAAAAAATCTTTCGACCGGCGTTACATTTAAGATCTAACTGGACAGAATTGTAGAATAATAATTGTGGCATCATTTTTTTGTACATGCCATTTTCTAACCTAGGGATGCACTTTTTTTGTCAAATTTAAGGCCAAGCTGGGAGAATATCAAAACAAGCGGAATAAATAATCTAACTGTTGGGTCCATCTGATTTGACGTGAGAATATGCCAACTTTCACCAGGTGGTATTTTAATATTAAACATAATATGGATTTTTCCCTTAGTTATTTATTAAAAAACAGAAATTTCATTGAGTTTATTGTCTAATAATGATTTATATGACAAAAATGTACAACGTTTGAGCAAAAACTAAGACCGAAGGGGAGTCCCTGGGTTAAATTTACTGAGACAGTGCTCAATTAATTCATGTTGTATACATTCATTATTGGGATATTCTGTAAACATTTTATTAAATCACTAGTCTATGTTTATTTGACTTTCCAATTAGAAAACATGCAAAAAGTGGCACAATATCATTATTTTAAATGAGTACTATATCAGGCCTGTTAAACATATTAGTGAATTGAAATTATATAACAACATAATACATAACAGTATAATACGTATCATGTAAAACACGTCATATCCAGTGTTTAAAATAGCAATATGTGTGTGTACATGTCAATTTAAAGATATACATAGTATAATTTTGGTGATAGGTACACAAAAAATAAAGACTGATAACTGTCTGTCATAAGTTTCCCGCACCAAAACCAGAGATAAAATAGGCACACAGTGTTCTACACCGTGTAGCAGAAACGACACTCTAAAAAGCGTAGAAACCTGAATAAAACCTCCAAAAGATTTATTGTTTATCATATAAAAGCACATACAACTAGGGTATGTGTAAAAGAAAAATAGTAAAAACTATATGGTACTCTTAATTTTAACATTTTCACATACATATATCCCTAAGTAAAAGCATTACTATTAACATGTACTATTAATCTGCTGACGTCATATAGCCGTCGTGCAGGCAAAAAATGTTACCTAAATAGATAATCATTACACTATTATCAGTTAATATAAGTTGGGCGGGTCGGCTCGTCAGCTGCCAACACATGACTATCGACATCGAAACCATCCTTGTCTAGTTATGATCCCTTAATACATGCATGGCCTGTGCCATCTCAAACATTACACAGGTAGTTTGAGACACAAAAGATTATGCTACATTCGACAATTTACACAAGCACAATTTACGCATCAAATGAATTTACCATAGTGAGATATAATTCATCGAGGTTCTTCTCAAATATAAGCAAGCTAAATATATACATAATAGTATGCATCTCGGATAACAAACGGTAAAGTGTTCCATAAGCGAGTGGTGTGATAAAAATAACTACATTTCAATTTAACAGTCTTGCAAAGAGGTAATTTGAATAGCTTACCCTGTTGAACAGATCTGAGGCCAATATGCGGACAAGCTAGCTAAAAAATACTAGTGCTACTTGGCCATGGGCTACTACCACCCCACATTCACCCCTCCCCCACTTGGCCAACGCTGTTCCAATGTTGTGACAACGTCGATGATAATGGCCCAACGTTGAGGCAGCACTGTGTCCTTGCCATCTGTGAAATATTATTTGTACAGCCTTTCACACAATTATGGAGTGTGTACAATTGGATTATACAGTCAAATATTGCCACCTCTGATTACAAATTGAATAATTAAAGCCTAAAACGGGGGATTACATCAGCTAATATATCAAAAACAGTGTAAACAGTGGCTAAACTCTTATTTTTGTGATTTTGTATCGATATAATCCCCCTAATTATCTACTTATGAACGAAAACGCACGAAAAATATGTGGTTTCATTTTGAAAAATAAGACGTAATTTCGAGATTAAATGTGCTCATATAAAGTCAAGAAAATAATTCAGAACGTTATATGTGTCTATATTTATGGTAAAATATGTATGCTATGACATACTTGAATTAGAAATGTATGGGTTACATATTTATTGCAATAAAAGTTATATTTGTTCCACATGTACCACTTTCATAATTCTGGGCAGAGTTTGAAATTTAGGAGAGCTAAACAGCTAACAGTTGGGAGTCGCGTGGAGAGGGGTGCTCAAATAGGTGGAAAAGGCCTCATCGCATTCAGGGGTAGAGTGAGAATGAATACAACTGAAGTCTCTACAGGATGAGTGACCAGGGGGTAAGATGTAAAGTCGGATGATAGGTCTTCAGACCTGATATGAGACTATAAACCTGTACCTTTACCTTTTAACATGGTCAAAGGAAACGACATAATAAACGTAATTATTGGACATATCCATATCTGGCCCGTTTTCTAACCCCAAATATGTGTATCCTTGAACAAGAGTGTTATGTATATTTATATATGTCATACATGTCACACATACTTTTTATTACAAGATAATCAAAATCAACAACAAAACAAACTAGTCAACATTCTCAATGAAAACGACTTAATAATACATTATTTTTGGTCATATTTCTATGTGGTGATATGTTTTCTGAACACATGTAAATTTATTACTGAGTAGTATTTAGACTTATAAATGTTGTATATTTTTAATGCAAGAATGTTGCAGCCTTTTATGAGAATTTGCGCATTTAAAAACTACAACATTGAACTTCACCAGACATTTTAGTGTATAATTTTGTATCCACTGGTTTTTACATAATTTGGGTGTGCTGGATTCGAATCTTTCACCTTCAAATGCAAAATGGTTACCACCAAAATTAAATGAATGGGGTTTTAGGCCACCTGTGTGCAGATGTAGGCCAAACTGGCCTGGGAGAACCTCATGAAAATGGTGAGATGAATGAGATGATACTGCCCTCCAGACCAAACACAGAATTCGAATTTCGAGCCCGGGCTGTCTGAGGCCGATCACGCTACCTCTTGGTCACAGAGGCTCCCCACAATATTGTGGGTACCGCCAGGACCCAAATTATGATATAATAAAACTATAAGAGGAATTCCCGAATTCCGAGGACCGGCTTTAGTCTGTTTGAGTGATTTAGACAAAAAATGGCCTAATATTTTGTAAACATAGCTGTATTGTTTTTCCTCATGGGCCTGAATCCTAAATGTACAGGATATACTTATTGAAATAACCAAGGAGACAAGTATATTTTCAACAGGTAGGCCTATTCATTCCACCACCACCGCTATGTACGCGTCTATACGATGTACCTGGTACACACAATGTCGGCCTACCCACCTAATACCGTTTCAATGTTAGGCCATCGTCGCAGCCCATTGCTGGTTCGATGCCGATCAATCGTATTCGACGCTGGCCCAACATTGAAATAGAATTGGGTGATTGTCCCCTGTTTGCTCTGACTGCCATACGAGTGATCTTCTGTCCCCGAAAGACTACTACCCGAATAATACGATACATTTGCCCAAAAAGTGTGAACTATTGTTGGGCCACCGTTAGCGACGCTGGGCCAACATTATTCCAACCAAAACCCGTCTTCCCGAGTTCTTAACCACGAATATAATCGTGAATAACTTTTTTCCTGAAGACTTTTTAAACACGAAAGTATTTAAACAAGGGACCTCAAACGTTATATTGGACATGTTCATAAGGACTGGTGTACAGAAATGTCAACCGTTTCCCACACACAGCACCCCTCTGACCCCTGAATAGGACACACACATTATTTGTTTATGTAAATCTAACAAATAGTCTAGGTAATACGAGTTTACGATAATATATAGGTCAGACGATGAAAAATTACCATCATAAATGAGTGTCTCGCCCCCACCCCCCAAGTTGCATCCGGCATACTTCATGTGTAGGTTGGAAAACTAGTAGAACAACTAAAAAAAAAATTATGAAATAACCGGTTTTGAAGGGTCACTGTTGTGCAGAGACAGTCTAAAATCTTGCGAATGTTTACTAAATCTGAAATAGAACCCTACTGGTACGTTTGCATAGATGAGATAAGTTAAGTTTTATTTTAAGTCGCATATAGTGAAACATATAAAATTTCGCTCTAACGAGCTAGTACAAGCGACATATAAAATAAACAATAAATATAACAAATAAAACAAGCAGGTTGGCTGGCAGGAAGATAACATGAAATGTAAAAAAGTGATCAAGGATTATATAGAAACATATTTATAATGTACGGTATATGAGACCATAAATTATATGTTTAAAAGTTAGATAAAACAATTAGGCACATAAAAGTAGATTAAAGATTATAACTATAAGTAAACTAATAATGTATATGAAAAAATCAGTTGTATGGCTAAAAGTTACGTAAAACATTTGGCTTTTATTAATAATTAAAATAATAACTACAGTATATTACATTTTTAAGGGACCTACATCTAATTATCAGCTCTCTATTAAATGGAAAAATATTTTGTATTTGTATTCGGCGGCCATTTTGGATTTTATTTATTTTGCAAATGCCACACATGTGGTATTCACGGCTACTTTTATTATGTTAATTTGCTGGCAATAGTATTATTGTCAAATACAAGGTTTGCAATAAATTATAAAAAATGCCATATTTATTGAAGTTTTTTACAAAAAATTGGGCCATTTATGGACATATTGTGACATTAAAACAATATAAATTGTTTCTTCTTTTTCTTACATTCACACTAACATATATGTGTTATGTATGTGGTGTCATCTGTCCACCAATGACACGGTGCAAATAGAAAAAAATGATTGTATTTAGTCCATTTCGCTTATCCGAAACAGGATTTTGCCGGCCATTATACGACATTTTGGTACATTTTGGTACATTCCCGAGGTGGGATTCTTGGGGACTTTTTGACTTTGACTTTGTACTCCAGCAGCACCTCCTTTTTGGAGTATCAGGCTGGAGGGGGGACCGGGCTGGTAGACTTAGTCGACCAGCTGACTCTTGAACGCTGCCACAGTTTTAAATGTTTTTTGTTTCATATGTTTAATATGTTTTGTAAGACTGTATTCTGAGTAGTTCCTGAAAAAATGAGGTTGTTACGACTTTATTCCACCTCAAAACCTGGAATATGCCGCTATAAATTAAGTTGACTAAATAACGCCTGTGGTTGATTGGAGTTACTGTAGAGTTCTGTACTTGGGTCAGCTGGTCAAGGGTACTCGATGCTCTGTTTCTATACTGATCAACATAACTATTGATAAGATTGTCATTATGTACACGAACCATGTATAAAACATGTGACGAAATAAATTATTTATTGATTATTTTGTCAAGTAAAGCTATGGACTGGCTTGAGCTGCTATCCGTGGGCGGTTGTTCTGGGGCCGTGTTCCCATATGATCTTAAAGTTAAGATGATAGTTAAATACATCTTTGATGTTGTGACTCAGCTCATATACAGTAGCTTAACTTTTGAATTACTCTCAGAACATGGCCCATACAGTGTTCGGCACCGTATTAGTCTAGATAGAATGAAGAAACAATTGTTTTAGACAAAGTTACAAAATGGATTACATGATAATATACCTTTGACTGCATAGCATTGTGAATGTAGAGACTCACAGAAGTGCCATTCCAGGAAGCACGAGACATTGAATCTACGTTGGCTTAATGTCGGTCCATCGTCTACGACGCTGGCTCAACATTAAACCAATGTGGATTAATGTTTCATGTCTGCAGAGAGGTGCCATAACAACGCAATCTATTATTATTTTTCTCTTCAGATGAATTTTATTTCTTTTGCGCTTTATTATATATAGTATATACAAATTGTAATAAAAAAATTACCGAACTCTGAGGCCCGGCTTTAGTCTCTTTGGGTGTTGTAGACCAAAATTCGACCTAATATTTTGTAAACATAACTATATTGGTCTTCCTCATGGGCCGGAATCCTAAATGTCCATGATATAATTAAAGGGACTAGTTCAGGCTAAAAGCATAAAAAAATCGGTGATTAAGGTGACCATATGACCATATGATGTAAACATGTTCATAGACTAGAACTGCAAAAGTTTTTAATTTTTTGTGCTGCGCATTTACCTGTTAGGTTAGATATACAGACTAAATTCCTGCTTTCTTATTTTTGACAGCCATGTCAAAAATAAGAAATACGGGAATTTCGTCTTTATATCCAGCCTAACTGGTAAATGCGCAGCACAAAAACTATAAAACATCTTCAGTTCTAGACATGTTTGCATCATATTATGGTCATATTAATAGCAAAAAAAATCACTGATTTTTTTATGATTAGCCTGAGCTAGTCCCTTTAAGGGAAGAACCAAGGAGATAAGTTAAAATATATCTTCAATGTATATTCCTTCCACCACCATCGCAGGTGTTGACAAACATCCAATCAATACTTGCCAGTGAATCACCGTTTGTCTCTTTCACTCCTGAAAGTACTGTGACACTCACTGATAAGTCAGTGTACGCGTCTCTACGATGTACCTCTTACACACGATGTAGGCCCACCCACTCAATTCCGATACAATGTTGGGCCAGCGTCGCAGCCCATTGCTGGTTCAATGCCTTTCAATTGTTTATGACGCTGGCTCAACACTAATCCAACACTGGGTCTGCTGTATTCTTGGGCCAGCACACCAGCAAACACATGGCATTCACCCAATGTTGGCTTAATTTTGATCCACAGTTTTCAACGCTGGCCCAACTTTGAAACAGCATTGGGTGATTGTCCCGTGTTGTCCCGTATTGTTATTGCGGGTGACGCTTTACTCCTCACGTACTACTTCCCAGACAACACCCCATACATTGGCCCAATGCTTATGTAATGATGGGCCACCGTCTACGACGCTGGGCCAACATTATCCCAACTAAAACCCTTTAAGCTCTAATCACAAAATATAATCGCGAATATTATTATTTCTTAACACTTTTTAAAAACGCAGCTATCTGACCTAGGGATCTCAAACGTTATATTCGACATGTTCATAATGACTGGTGTACATGAATGTCAACCGTTTCCCACACACAACACCCCTCTTTCCCCTAAGTAGGACACAAACTCAGGCAAAATAAACGTAATAGCCTTCTGGCCCACGGACGGGCCTAATTATATAAAACAAACTCCATAGTTATACATACAATGGTACAATTAGTACTTCAATATTTAAACACAGCTATAAACATCAGGGATTAATTGATGTCATGAAGTTATTCAACCTTATAATATAATTTATAAAACAATATAGACCTATAGCGTTAATTTATATAGGGCCTACAGTGCAGAGCCAAAGAGCAATAAGTGCTTACATTTCAAGTAAACAGTTACTGCTCGTTGGCTTTGTTATTTATCAGTACAGTACGTTTTCAGAGTGCTCAGCCATAAAAAACAGCAGGCGAGGTATTTTTGCACCGTCACGGGTCACAGAAGGCCAGAAAAACACGAAGGCCTACTGTAGATATGGTAACATTCGCGAGATTTTATTTTTCATGAATTTCACGAGGAACACAAATTCGCGAATTCAAGAACCTCGTAAAATGTATTATTATAATAGCGATACTAAAGAAAAAGTAAAAATTCGCGAATTCTAAACCTCGTAAAAAATCACCAAATCAGAAATGCACGAAAATTTACACACGCAAAAATTACCAGATCTACAGTATTTGGCGTTCTTCCACACCCGTGACGATGCAAAGTACCCTGGTAAAATTGAAGAACCTTGATGTTTTGTCGCCCGTTACGGTATCTACAGTAGTCAGGCAGAATATTGCCAAAAATGCCCTCAACCTGGAATTTCATACAGGAGCTCGTTTTTTTACGGATTTAGGTCCCAAGAGGTCTCAAGACATCATTTCCGCCTGATATAGAAAAAGTTAGCAAGTGGTATTTTTTTAATTAGCTTATTTCCAAAATGGCCGCCATGCAAACTGTAAAATCTTGATTACGCCATATCTCAAGAAATATTTCATCAATTTTGACACTACCACTAAACAAATGATAACAAGTTGATTTAGGAATGTTTTACAGTCATAATAGGTCAAGTTCGAGGTCAAAACTCAATACCAAGGTCATTTAAAGACTGAACATGTTACAAATATTATTCTTTTACATACTTCAGATTTATTTGACCGATTTTGATGACAGCAAATTGATTAATAAATGTACCATATAAACCGAAGATGAACTTTGTGGTCAATAGTCACTCTCACGGTTATCTAAAAATAGATTTGTAACGTGAACAGGAAAGAGAAACGCGTCTTTTGAGTTGATTTCCCGACAGCCCACAGCTCTAGGCATATCATTGGACGTTTTGATGAATCAGCACAAATATCTTATATCTGAGCTTTCAAAATATAATGTGTGGTGCTCGTACGACGAGGTACTCAGGTTTAAACATTCAGCTGCAGCTGCCTTGTCAGAGCAATATGCCAGTGGTCTAGCATTAAATCCTGCTGATGCCTTAATTCACTGGTCAGGTGATAATTTTGATGCAGTGATTCATTCCCCAAATTAAAAATCTATGTGCCATTCAATGGTTGTAGGGTGGTTGTATGACATTCAATGGTTGTAGGGTGGCTTTAGGGCAGGCAGGCAAGACAGTTGACAACCATGTACGTTCCCTCGTATATCTAAAAACCAAGTTGTCAGTTCCAATTTCTTATGATATGCCACTAGAAAAGTTTGAGGGTCCTAAAAAACACCGATGCCTTCTTCGATGGCTCTTTTTCAGGTCCCGATAATTCACCTTACACGTGCATTAAGCTTAGATTTAATTTTTTTTTAAGATGTTATAACAACCGATTTGTGCCCAGAATACAATGGGTACAACACCCAAATATGTCGGGAGATGGGCATGACTGCAAAATCAGCAACGGCAGTCAAGTATATGCCCTCATCAATCACACACCAAATGATCCCAATACTATGCTTACTACTATGAACACTGCTACGACCATGACAAAACAAATTGGCCAAACAACATTGCCATATACATGGGATCAACAGTTATACAAGATCTGTATAGATATCATATTTAATAATATGGATAGGTTTGTGGATCTGATACCTATTCTTGGAGGCCTATACTTTTGACGGTGCAATAGGTACTTTAGCTGAATCACTGGGGTTGCGGGTCATTATGGGTGGTGCTTTTGATGTTGATTCAATGTTGAATGGTAAAAAATATCCACATAATGTGCGTGCATTACGAGCGCATGGTAGCAAAAGAGTTGTTTTGGCCGATTTTTCAACCTGACTGTCAAGATGTGTTTTCTCCAAGCTCAATGAGTCAACTTTTCGAATGGAATTCTGAGCTTTGTGACCAGAGTCGTACGGCAAAATCCTGGATTAATTTGGCCATCTATCTGGTTTTATTGATTAATCTGTTCATGAGAATTGTTTCCATCCATGTCCGAGCTGCAGAAATGATGCTACCATTCTTTTTTGCTGCAAGACAAAAAAACTGAAGGAAATGCATGCCTCAAAGGATGGTACCAGATCTACAAACCTATCCATATCATTAAATATGAACAGATTTGTTTATAGATGCGACATGGACAAGGTCCAAGTGGTGTCACCGGGCTTACTACAGGCCGACTAGACAGTGTGACTAATATTGTTTCCGTTTTTATGCGTGTCACTGAACTCTGCCATGCCTAATTACACCATACCATTGGGGCATCGTCATGCACATTCAGCCAATGATACTACGTTATCAACCATGAAGGGAGCACATCCAAAGTTGATGGGAAATATATCTTATGTAGGCCTACCGCTACTTCTTTAACATTTGTTCAGATTAGCCCCACAAAATATCTGGTACATCCAACACTGTTCAAACACTGTATGCTGTATGCAAAAAATAGCATCTCCTAACTTCATCATATAAAAAATTGAATCATTTTTTCAAAATTGTGTTTGAACTAGCCCCGCTCTCCCCCTACCCCGTAAACACAAAACATTTGTATTACATTTGTACTATGTTGGACCAACGTCGAAGACGTTGGGCCGGCGATGCACAAATGTTATACAAATGGTTTCTGTTTGCTGTGTATATGTGTGAAAAAGTGTCCCAAAGCCCCATTCATTCCCCCCTCCCCCCTGTGAATGCCTATATCATCGAACAAATTCTGAAATATTATTGAATTAAATATCAGATTGGTAATATTACATTTATGCATTATCTTTCACATAAGGAAATATCTTTCAAAACTATATTAAGTAATTACTAAAATTGCACTTCGGCACAAGGTACCCTTCAGTTTGCAAAATGATTACTAGTATTTGTATGGTGATCACGAGAGTGTAGAAGGTTAAACGAACTGTGAATAAAAGTCAACATCACATTTTTGTCCTCAACTCGTGACCATTAACTTGAAGTTATAAACTTCTTAGAATGCTGCCACAAAAACATGGAAAGGTCACGAAACATAATTTTTGATAATAACAAAAATGTAATATGACAAAACTTATTAAAATGTTGTGTTTACTACTCCAAGGAACATACAACTTGAGGTACTTTATGTTGCTATCACCATATTATATTATGTGTATAGATTCATGAAATAATTAAATAATCAGTGATGTATAAATATAATCCCATCTGCCTACTTCGCCTACTCCATTGATGTGATATAGCAATATCAATGATTTTGTTAAAATATATTCTCTATGATATATTCTCGAAACCATCCGTACACTAAATATCATAAGAAAAGAAAATGAAAAAGAAAGTATATTTGAAGTTGTTCTGAAAGTGGTTCTCACGGCTCAGCTCTTTTAAAAGAAGGCTTCAACTTACCCGGTATGACTGGGCTGCCTAACTGCGCGAGGCCCAGTCACACTGACCACCATTTTGTTTCCACAGCCAGCTGTGTAAAAACGACACATGCGCCGCCTACCGAAAAATTCGGATGCCATGAAATTGACACGAATATTTCAAGTGCATACGAAAACTAGGCCATTTTCAGCAGGCGTAAACTTTTGATCAGATTAGAACTATTACATTTAAAAATGGAGGTCACTGTGTCAGAGCCTTGCGATGTTATCAGGGTAGCTTCAACTATGTACGTACTTTAGATTGACGTTTCGCACATCTGTTGCCATTGTCCATTAATATCAGTATCCATCTTGTGTTTAATATTAATGTAATATTGAGGTATCGTTAAATTAAAAGTAGACATAAAAGCAAGTAGTCATGCTCTTATTGACATACTGTTACCGGTGTTGTATGTAATAAAGTAATAAAACAAATTTATTTCAGATTTAACTCGTTTCATTCTCATTCAAATTGTACAATGTACCTTTATTTATCATGACCATTATTCTACATAATTTAAATGATCAATCATAGTAGGACAACAACTGTTACCCAAAGCAAAATTAGACTTTACATGTGTGAAAATATGTATTGTGTTGATTGTGTGACAATGTCAACTTTTGTTACAAACTATGTTAACAATTTGAGCATTATATTGGCAAACCCCAAGGTCAGACCCATACCTGGTTGATGTCGCTCTAAACCAAAATCGTCAGTAAGCTGAATTTTGTTCAAAGTTGGTATCTATGGTACAAGGACACATTAGGCCCACTCCTAATTATACATTCTAGTAATTTTCTAAGAGCAATGCAAGATCTGGAGGTTATTGGCGCCTTCCGATATCAACATATTTATATCAATAATAAATTTGCCTCTACAAAATTGGTAGAGGAATAAAAGCCTACTACAACAATGAATTAAATGTTAAGAGTGAATACAAGTATTTTTGTGAAGGATTGGTTTAGAATTACATGCCAACTGCATAGAAATGCCACAATTTAGATAATTTGTGTACCGGTACAAATTGTTTTACGTAAGATTAGCTATAATTGAGCTTTGCAATGATCTGGATATTACATTTAGTTATCACTGTAAAGGCCGGCCTGGCAACCAGCACTTTTTCAGATTTTTCTGCATTCAGAGTCAAAGAAAATTGTGACATGTGACATGTGATGGAGTAATCATGCAACCATATATTTTTACAAGAACAATTATGTGACATTTTGATATTTTTAATATTTTAGTAATACACAGTGCATCACAATGTGATGTTTTAAATAATAAAATACTTTGTGAATGTCTCATTGCTAAAGCATACATCAGGCATATTCCTAATTTACATTTCAGTAATTTCTTAAGAGCACTGCAAGATCTGGAGGTTATTGGCGTCTTCGGATATCACCATAATTATACCATATTAGTTTCGACTCTACAAAATTGGAAGAAGGATAAAGGCCTACTACAAGAATGAATTAAATGTTTTGAGTGGTTAAGCCCCTTTTGTGGAGGATTGGTCTAGACTTGCATGACAGCTGCATGGAAATGCCACAATTTAGATAATTTTCTCTACAAAATTTTTCCTGTACGATTAGCTATAATTGGACTATATAATATTATATTTGGTTGTCACTGCAAAGGCCGACCCGGCAACCAGCACTTATATACATCTTGATTCTCGTTATTTCAATCAATGTGTGAAACATTACTTTTTGAGCCGAATTGTTAACATGTGTAACATGTGTAACGAAGCATCTGTTCAAGTGCTTGAGAACGGGTGTAAAAAACCCCATTGATTTTAATCAAATAAACATAGAAAGGCAAACAGACATCAAAAATAAATTCAACACTCTTACCAAAAGTTGTATCAATTATATATAATAAAAGTGCTAAAATTAAAACGATATACTAACAAAGTTACTCATAGTGTTCATATTATTCAAAGAATTAATAACAGTGCCGATAATCTACACTCTTTCAACATAAAAATAAATCCATTATGTTATATTATATCTTTAGGAAACAGTAATTATATACTTAATAATATGTAAGTCTATATAGCTATCATGATGATAAATAACTTTGCGCACTGGAATTCTCTATTACTATTCCTCTTTCATTATTGAATACATCCCTAAGGCACCTAACCGATTATATTGGTATACCATACCCTGGTTATAACATCTGTTCATTCTTGCAATATCGAATAGGAATCAAGTGAAAAATCAATCTTAACAGACACAATGCACGAAAGTGAATTTTGTGACATTAGAGCTTGCATTATCTATTATCAGTAGTAATATAATAAACATATTTTACCGTAGACTATGACCCAACATTAAAACAACATTGGCTAAACGTCTGATGTTTGTTGAGTTACTCACGCGTCTGTGCAATAAACAACCACCTGCTATTCATGTCATCTGTGCATGAAATAATTCTGTCCACATGATGACTGTGTACTTTACACATTCTACCAGTGGTTCATCAACACAGTTAGGAATCTCGATTATATAAATGTCTAAGTGGATCTCGGTGGTAGCCTACGAAACATGGGTAGTTATCAGCATGTGTTCCTCAGTCTATGGAAATATGGTAAATTAATTGGAGACGAGTTATGTTTATGTCTGTATATGTGTTTTGCTTATAATAGTTGTTGCTGTTCATTAGTGATCATCTAGCGAACAATAACAATGTCGTTAGAAGAAATCCAGACCATATTAAAACGTTCTGTAAAGTTACGTTAGTCATTTATGTTTATTGGAAAAATAAATAGACACTATTGTTTAGCTTATCATATATTCCTGTTATATGCTGATGTACACTACAGTTGGCATGTTCAAAACCATTCAAAATACATTTGCAGAGATTCATATTATGAATACATGGGACTAAATGATGTGTCCACATGCAGCGTTTCCTAAGCTATCGTTCGTGTTACTCGTGGCCAGCTATTTTCTGTAATTTCACTGATAGTCAAGCAGCAGCTGTGATCTAGTGCGCCCATTTTGCAAATTCTAGTGTTTTATTTCTATGTCATCGATAACATTCCAATGAACATAATTAAACTTGTTGCCAGCTTTTCACGACATTGTCTTAGAAAAAATCATCATTTTTATATTTTACGGTTAAAATTTGATAAAATTCAAGACCTACATTTGTTTAAAAAATAAAAAATATTACAAACATGAATTTATTGTAGGGAAAACCGGGGCTAGTTGGGACACCTTTTTGAAAAAATGATGAAGCTGGGAGACTTATATTTTTGTCTAGAAGTATTCAACTATAAATGTTTTTTAGCAAATATATTATTCTCAAATTGACAATTGAGTAAAAAAATTCCTGATAAAGTTAGAACACGAAGTCAAGGGTAGTGATACAGTGATACTAGGAGGCAACACAGAACGAAAATACATTTACCTCCCAAATTATGGGCACTGTACTGACTAACCTCTGTGCGAGCCAGCTGCGCTCTCCCCTCTAGTTTATCCCATGTATATGATATAATAGGGTATTAAAAAATATTAAGTTATGCAGAATTATTTTTAATATAATAATATATATAATTTTAATTTAATATATACTATCGAATAACTCACGATAGTAACTTGTTAGTTTGCTCTCAACGGAATTTCATTTGTTATAGTTTTCACACACGAACCACATGGAAATTGTATGCGTTTGGGCTGTTAGTATCCCCAAGGATTCAGCTGTTGATAGTAGTTGACTCTATATTCAATTTTGGGTAAAAAAGTTCGGCTCTTCTTTCACGAGATTCATTCGTCAAGTCTGAACAATTAGACAAAATCATTACCAAGTCCAAAATGATGAACTTACTTTATCATCAGAATGCATAAATAATATTAAATGGCTTAATATACCTTTACCAATAAATGCTTCTGTATTATCGGTTACATATAATTATCATCCAATGCCTGCTTGCTATAGATACCTCATTGGATCTGTAACATATTTAATAGTTTTTATGATTGGATATACTCACAAGCACTTTCTTAGCTAAAATAATATTCGATCTGAAGCTGTATCACAACGTTAACGGCTGAATGAGATACACAAAGAAAATATTTAAGAATTTTGTGTACACCTATAGTTTATGACACAATGAATAATCTAATAATCTAAATAAATTCGCTAGTCTATCTGACTTATTTTATGATTACTCGATATTTTATATTGATGTGTTTTTTGTGGATACTCCCGAACAACTTCATCTACATGAAGTTTTGAGTGTTATTTCTTTGGACATGCTTCCGAACTGTATCATATACTCTGTCCTAAGAATAACCCTGTATAATCCGTGAAAATACACTCCGAAAATCGTCCAACGATGAACCCATTTGGCAAATCTGTCAGCTAGAAAAATATCCATATTTAATTGTGAACCCAGACAGAACTACGTTATTCATATTATTTTATTATAGTTGCATGGAGTATAGGCATATGCCTAATATTCCTTTATGAACAACCCTTGATATAAATATTATATACAGTATACGTATAAAACAAATCCTGACTAAAGTGGAAACATTTTTCCTTCATCATTTAAGTTATCATCAGTTACTTGGCAAATATATATTATGATCCATTGTGTAAGGGTGATACGCCAATTTTTAATAGAATATATGCACAGCATAGTGAAATCACATAATTTCCTAGTGAAATTCTAATCATTCAGTTATATTATGTGATTGCATGTGATTCTACATGGGTATCTACATAACATAAGTCTACAAAATTATAATTGTGGGAACATATTTTTATTAAAAAAAATATATTATAATTATAAAAATTACCAAATCTATTAAAAATTACTGAATAACCAAAAAATAAAACACCAAACAGTTCAGAATCAACAACAGGAAAACATATTAAAAAGTCTCTATAGTCAAATCGGTGGTAATACACCAATTTTCCATAAATCCAAGATGGCCGCCTCCATTTGTTGGCCATAATTTTAATATATGATTTTTCAACTAATAAAGCTGGGAATAAGTGTAATACCTCTTTTTGATGTGTATGTGTGTGTGACAGGAGAAGCATTTTCCGGGAATGTTATGGCGATTTAAGATCATTTTCTAGATCAGAAGGTCAATTTTAAGAAATAAAATGTGGAAATGTGATATTTAACAAAAAAACTAGAAGCAAGTGTAAAATATGTTTTTAAATTTAATTATACCTGAATAATCTATTGGTGTTATAAGTTTGGTGATTCAATGTCATATGGAGGGTCAAAAGGTCCTTTTCAATGCCAAAAAAAAAAAATTATTTAACAAATACAAATGAGAACAAATGTAATGTATTCTCTCTATTGTGTATTTTTGACATGGTAATCTATTTCTAGCAATATTTGTATTACTCAAAGTCATATTCAGGGTTAAATGTTAATTTCAAGGTCAAGTAAGCAGAAGTATGATTTTTAACAATTCTAAATTGGAACAAGCCGAATACCTCTTGTTGGTGTAATTTTAATTGAAAAAATCTGATACTATTTTGATGATTCAAGGCCCTCTTCAGTGTCAAAAGGTCAAGTTAAACTTGTGAAATGGAACAAAGTATGAGAATATAATTTTTACATAAACAGATAGAAAAAAAGTTAGCTTGTTTTTATTTTGATAGAGCATATATTTCTGTAATTTTATAACAAACAATTTGATAGACAACTTAGGGCTAAATAGTACATTAGAATTTGACAACGCCTATCGAAATACCAATAGAAAACATGTTATAAGAGCACTCTGACAAAAAATACGTTTAACAAGTACATAAGTCCAGTAGAGCAAAATAAACCTAGTGTGTGCTTATTAGATTTGAAACAAACAAAATTATACTAATTGGTGCCTGCCTCCTAAATCAGCTAGGTTGCAAACACTGCCCTCCAGAAACGCTATTTTTTCTGACTGGATGCTCCCCACAATATCGTTTTTCGACCAGTTATGAAACATTCTGCGTATTTGAAACCTAAGGTCAATTTATGAGCTACCCTTTTTTTCAAAACAGATCATGGACTCACTGTTTCTAGAAAATATTTGTCAGGATAATCGCCGCCGGTCATTTCGGAGTCAGCAGGGCATAACTAGGGCCAAACACTGTTCTTTCAAATGCATTCATGTCTCAGCAATATATGATGAATTATTTTTTGCTTTTTATCGTTATTCAATTAACAATATGCTGAAATGAAAGCAACTTCTTTCTTCTACCACCACGCATTGAC
Source organism: Flabesymbios commensalis (assembly GCA_964017125.1). NCBI lineage: Eukaryota > Metazoa > Annelida > Polychaeta > Terebellida > Flabelligeridae > Flabesymbios > Flabesymbios commensalis. Next base: position 43,107,887 of record OZ024903.1, read on the forward strand.
TATCGTCATTATTATATAGTGTCATATTTGGTGTGCACATGTGAAATAAAAACTTTCAGAGCTTAGGTCAAATGTCATATAAATCAATCAAGTCAAGTAACAGAATAGTCCAATACTTCTAGTCGTGTATAGCATATTATAAAGTTCTCGGATAATATTCTCGTGGTGTTGCTTACTTAGATTTAAAAATATATTTTTCTCGTTTTATTTTTTACTTTTTGTCTGGTGGTGTTGCTGTATGTACTGTATGGTTCCGCATTGTTCACTTTCTTATTTTATTAGGTATTAAGTATTAAAGCATTTATAATGCGCCACATATCTTACATGTATGTGATTCATGGGAGAAAAAGGAAAAAAAAGTGGCACTGATATGTTTTATACCATTAAACTATGATAAGCTCCTTCAAACAAATATGTCTTTAGGGACCGCTTGAATAGTAAAATTTGATATCATTCAAGTTGTTCTATCATGTGACTGACAGAGGATCTGTTTTTTTTGTGTGTGTAGGTTTATCAGTTTTATTAGTCTACATATCATGCAGATACACGTCCTAACATTTCCAATTTATAATTCTCGTTCTTCTCATGGTAACACGCTCCGTGGTTGGTTTTACAAGAGACATGTGAAACCTTTCTTTAATGCAGTTAACTAGTGGAAATGTTATGATTTATTTGAAGTAGTACCAAAAATAGTTTAAGCCTAAATATCCAGACAAAATAACATCAAAACGATGTATTACACTGGCTCCTATTTTGAATCAAATTATAATCGTATTTTGTCCCCCTGAAATTGACCTTTTGACCTCGTTGATGAACTTGAATTACCATACTACTATTTACTATTACTGACATTTATATTGCGCCTAAACACAATTGATTCATAAGCGCATGTTCATTGCTGTTGAAAAAACATTATTGGAGCTGTTTATATCCTTCTTTACCACACTAATACCAGAAAAAAGATGGGGGGATGGGTGTCACCTCCGCGTGGTCCCCCCTGGGCAACTTCATAGAAGGCCAAGCACACCCAAACGTGTTTGCCTTTCTGCAATTTTCATCGAACCAGGTTTATCTATTTTTTATGTCGTGAAGTTTCTTTCTCATGTGTTTTTTGTGTTCGCTTCCCGGTGGTTCAGGGTTTTTCACTGAGGTTGTTATGTTTATTTTTCATAGTTAAAATTTTAAGTTAAAATTATTTATATATTCTTTATATATTCATATTTATATATATTTTTATATATTTTCTCATTGTACAGTGGGTTCTTTGATCTGTTCAGCACAGATTGATCGTCCAGCACATACTTTGTACATATACAAAATTGTTAGAAGTATATACTAGTGTATCGTCATTGATTGATTCACCAGGGTTGTAATAATTTAATAGTTTCTCTGTGACATCCTGGCGGGTAATGCAGCATGTTATAGAGAGGTCATTGCCATACAACTAGCCTGTGGTGACTTACAGTGTTCGCACGTTTTGTGATCGCTCTGTGGTGCTCTTCAATATCACAGACCTGATTACCAACTTTAATTTTTGTGAATTTGTTCTTTTGTTGTTTAATGGTTTCTCTGTTCATTGTTTCATATAATATTCATATTTATTTCAATTTATATACAAAAAGTATATTCATACAGTACAGACATACAGTAATTTTATTTTGAGTGGGTGCAGTGCTGGTTTGGTGTTGATCGTCATCCGGATTATTATATATGTATTCGATGGCAGCTTCAGTGGCCTCAGATTAAGTTGAACCACAATTTTACTCTCACACTCCGGATATGATTGGCACTGAACCGGCATTGGTCCTATTCTCAAAATATTTGTACACAAAAATATATTAAGCATGATTTATTTCTCTTATTATATATTTGTTTTGACAATGACACTGTTTTGTGACTTTCAATTATAATAATTTTTGTCATCTTTTTGTGTTAATTTATATTGTGCATCCGCGCTGGCGCTGCTTAAGGTTCTTAAGAGTGTATATTCAATACGCATCATGTTATCATCAATCGTTTTTATCTCAATGCCTTAGTGCGGACATACTGTTATCAGTTTGGTCTTTTTACATTATCACTTTTACTGTTCAAGATATCATATTATTTTAGTGTGAATTGTCATTTAAATGGCCATACTGGCCGAAAAATGACGTAAAAAAAAATATGTTACTTACTTACCAGAAAAAGATTCTCCAGCAAAAAAAAAATTACACATTTGCGCATAAATTTGTCTTTTAAATTGACCTTTTGACCAAGAATATAATCTTTAATCATCACGATATTACAAGAAATAATTTCCAACATCAAAACCCATCAACAATGGGTATTACACTTGCTCCTAGCTATATATTTTATGCAAAATCATATATAAAATTCTGCTTCGCAAATGGAGTGGCGGCCATATTGGATTGATGTAAATTAGGTATCCTTCCATCGATTGGATTTTAGCAGATGTTCGGTTGGTGATTCTGAGCTGATTGGTGAAAAAATTTAAACTAATGCAACTTGTGGTAGGTCTTTTCATATTTGTATTTGACTAAGGTGGACGTCTGGCGTCTAGAGCTCGATGTGTTAATCGACTGAAACACTCTCAGTAAAGTGTTCTAGATATTGAACAGGGCGATATAGACTTATAATATCATAGTGATGTGGGCTTTAATTATATAAAAAAAAACAATTTGACAAATATAGATATAAAAACATTTTACAGCTGGGCAGAACATTCTCCCTGAAATCAACATGTGTTAAATGGGAGGTCGACTTCAAAGGGTGTTTTGAAAATGTTCCCCCACTTATATTTTTGTAGACTTTTTATCTGCAATCCCTGAATGCTTTCTGAATACTTTGGCATACACAATAATTCTGTTACAATTTGTTCTAGGTTGACTGGACTATATATTCATTTCAATAGGATAATAATAATGAAATGTGATACTCGAATAGTTCATGAACTTTGGTTGTTCATCAACGGCATTCAATTCAAATAATTATTGAGCCAGGTAGTCAATGCACATTCATGAACGTTCATTAAATGTGTTCATGAATTATTCACGAATACTTCTGAACAACAAATGACATGTTCATGAAATTCATGAGCTGTCAAACTGAAGTTCCCGAGCCTAAGGCTCTTACAATTAGGGTTGCTCATGAACGACCAGGCACTCTGGTGCTTCATGAAACAGCAACACTAACTGAGTTCATGAAGTTTAGGAGCTAAGTTCATGTTGATACTCGTAAATGTTCACGAATTGTTCATGAAAATGTATTACCTTCCAAGTCCAAGTCTTTTGACCTTTAAAATACATATAGTATCTTGAGTGAGGATTCTATTTTTCTGAGTTTACTTCTTGCCTGAATACAGCAAGCTAATTAAACTTCTAACATGATCATTTTGTTAAGTAAGAAAGATATCTTTCCCCCTCACTAATTCAAACAAAACTGAACAGAAAACTGAAAAAAAATATATTTTTTTAAATATTTTGTATGCCGTGGTTGATAATTTGCCATATTCGCCAGCGTAATGATGAATATATTATTATGAATAATAATTTTGTCTTAATTGCCAATTCAGTGGTGTTCACTAAAAACCTCTAGGGATTAAATACTTTTCAAAATTGTCTGGAAGTGGTCTGCGTGAATCCAATGGCCACTTAGCAAGATGAAATGGTGTAATAAAAAAGGAAATTTATCAAAAATTAACCAATTTACTAAATCCCAAAGTATGAAAATACACCGGCGGTCAACTTGGAAACCATTTTGACTATCTAATGATATTAAATAATTCCAGCTTGGCATCATTCAGATTTTGCTTCTACACTTCTCCCCCTACCAGTTCATCAAAAGCAGGTTCAGGCTATTTTTGATCCCATGGCTGCTGGAGAATATCTGGCTTCTAAGATATAGCTTGAACAGGATTTTACGTAAATGCGGCTACTTTGCATATTTACCTATAAAAGTAGATATTATGGGAGTGTTAATCAAAATTGACAACTACGTTAGAGCCTTAGGCATATAAAAAACGTCCCAATTCTTTTTTAACGAATGATAACACCCTGAACCCTACCCCCGGAATATCTAGATCCAAATTTGTGATAAGTCACGAAGCTATTTTGGCACTAAAATTAATAAAAAACTAAAGCTGACAACGTTAGAACAGTAGCCACCTAATACAAACAACCGCCGCCTGAGTATAACATTAGTGTGCATCAAATTATTCAAAGATAACTTAAAGGTATATTGGTTTATCGAAAATATAATGACATACATACAAAAACATTTAGTTAAGTACGTCCTATATACTCAATTTTCATAGCAAGGATATTTATTGTTCCGTCGAGTGATTTTGGATCGCTCATTTTGGCAGACATTTACATTCCCCATGATAATCAGCAATGTTGACAGACAAATTTTGAAATGGTTTCTATAATATTGGGTAAGCTATTCTGTGCATTATCGCAGCTATGATCCAGAAAAGATTAGGTCGAGAATGTAGTAATTGCGCAAATGTTATAGCTAAGGAAATCAATATTTGCTCCACAATATTAAAAAATTGTATTAATTTAAGTTACATCCTTTGGCAAAATAAGTGTTTTTTTATTGTTTTACGTTGTACTTTTATACATTATCACACAAAAAGATTTGGATTAGAGTACGGTAGGCTATGTATTTTGCTGCAAAATGCGTAAGATACATTTTCATCTTTCAGAAATAGAATTGTAGGGTCGTACAAATGACACATCATAGGTAACATGGTGTAATGTTGATGAGAGGCATCAAATGCTAATACGTGACAAAAAAATAATGACAAATATTATCATCGAATGTAATTAAGGCATATCTCGACCAACGGAAGGTTGTCTCTCTGGTCTTGTTAATTTGAATATATGTATATGGCACAAGGGCTACACGCCTATTGCTTAATAAATATTATATTCTCTTCTATTTTATTCAGTCAGATATTACGCATATTAAAGTTAGTCATGGCCGATATTTTGCCAGATATCAGGCATATTAAAATTATTTGTGGCCGACAATCGGCCATTTAAGTAGGGCAAATTTCAAAAACCCTAAGAGGCACATATACACCCCCTAAGGGATGTGTGTGTGCAATATGAAATAAATCCACCCTTGGGTTTCCCAGATCTGCTCTAGAAACGAAATGTGGCCAGAAATCAGGCATATTAAAACTACTTATGGGCGATGGTAAGTATATACGTCAAATTTCAAAAACCTCAAAGGGCACTTCTACACCCTCTAAGGGATGTGTGTGGGCAAAATTTAAGAAATCCATCCACGGGTTTCCGGGATCTGCTCCGGAAACGAAATTCGTACAGACGGACGACGGGGCGAGGCGACGCCAATAACCCCCGCCTCAACTTTGTCGGGCGTGGGATAAAAAAAACAAGCAAACACGCGAGCATGAGACGAGTCAATGATGGTTGAATGCTGGTACAGATCGTAGACGGTGGGCCAATAATGAGCCGACATTGGGCGAATGTGTCGTGCTTTAAAACTCGTTCCGCCATAGAGCCTGTTATTTCTATGATCACTAATGATATCAAATATAGCTGTATTAGTACCACCATTATGTCAAATAAAACAAATTAATGTTTTTTTTACGACCGGAATGTTAGGAATGTCATTGACAGCTTATACAACACCGTGCCCACTGAGCCGCTCAGCTGTGACATGCAAATGGGGTGCGCCACTATTTATTCAAACAACCTTATTTATGTTGAGAAACCTCATTTTAACTTGTCAAATGTTCCTAGAAATACGACTTTTATTTTAAAATTTATCACGCTGCATTACGTGCGTAGTGTAGTAATTTAAGTTATAATTCAGTAGATTTGGGGTGCTGGAGAGCTGATGTAAAATTATTATTTTTTATCCAATAATAAAAAAAATCGATGAGCGTTTGTCCGATTTCATTGGCCTTTTAAAATAGCAAGGTATAGTGGCTGAGTTAGATGGCACACCGTATATATATATATAATCTAAACGTAATTTTATGCAGCTATTTTTACGTAGGCTGTAATCATATTTAACCCCTGAAGAGTTCAAATAAATAATTAAAATTTTCACCCACTTGAATTTGTGTCTCGCTACTGCGACCCACGGCTTCAAGTGGGTGAAAATTGCTTATATTTGTTTATTTTGAGATCTAAATCTCAATGTCTTAACGCGCATTTCGTTTCCAATAACAGCGATTTGAGCGGCTAATAAAATGTATTAAAACGACTATAGTGGTACTTAAATAGTTGAATGTGAGTAACTACTTCTTCTTCTTCTATTTGACCTATAGTTGCTGGCTTATGTTACTTGCTCGTGACATTTTTAATAACGGTCATCTAATTTCCAACAGAAATAGTGTCTTGTTAAACAGTTTGTCTCTCTATAGCATGACATAAATGGCATCTCTCTTTTAGAACATAGTAAACCGATTAACGTATTCCCAAAATTACATGTCACATGGTTTACCATCTGAAAGACTTTCAGGTTAGTCGCCACATGACTCCAAGATAGCGCTTGTACATTTTCATTAAAAATGGCTGATAATAGGCGAAATGTCTTCACCATGGTTAAAGTTCATGATTCTGGGTGTAGTTGTCGCCGCGTCGCGATCGCAATCTATTGTCTTGTTTTTATATAATCCCATCCACACCATGTTCCCTAGGCAATATTTGAAACACATTTCGTGTGACCCATTTGCACCATGTTTTTGTGTATCTGCACGCCTCAGTCGCATCTCGCCGTGCAGAAATGTCCACAATAAGATATATTACAAAAAAATTAATTTTATCGAATAACAAATAGATAAAGCATAGCTATATACACCTACATGTATATGTAATGGAAGGGGCCATATGTAATTTGCATCTGCAAATCAACAGTCGCATCGCGCAGTGCAGAAATGTCAATTATAAGACATGATACAATTTTTTGTTTGTTTATTGAATAAATCGATAAAGTATAGCTATATACATGACAAAAATGAAATGTATTGGGCTTTAGGCCACCTTTGTGCACATATAGGCTAAACTGGGCCAGGAGAACCTCCTGAGGATGGTGAGATGATTGAGATGACACTGTCCTCCAGACACCGGATTCGAAATTCGAGCCCTGGCGGTCTGAGGCCGAGCACGCTACCTCTCGGTCACGGAGGCTCCCCACAATACTAACTTTCACACGTGGATGGGGAAGAAACAATTTTGTTTCTTTCAAACCGCCGAGACCGGGAACCGAACCCCGGACTCTGGCGTGAAAGGCAGCGGTGCTAACCACTACCCTAGGGCCCCCGCATGTCTATATACATGACATTTGCGTATTGTTGCCAATGTATTTTTTTGGTGTACTATTTTTATGGCTCTAGCGCATCGACGCGCTCAACCAAACTTAACTTAAACAAACCTATCTGTCAATATCAGTACTTGTTGTTGAGTGCGTCAGTACGTTAGTTAAATGGGTCGATGCGTCGGTTGAATGTGTCGATGCGTCAAACACTCAAAACCTTTTTCTTCACACTTCTACAGTTTGTCCCATGTAATGATCACTAGAATCACTCACATATGTAAAACATCGCTAACATCGCTAGAATAGTTTATTTATTCATGTTTTATGTTTACTGTAATCCTGATAGAAGCCTTAAATAATAATGAATGTTGTGTATAAAAAGGGCTACATTTCAACAGTGTTCATTAATGACGTGGAAGGTCTTGGCTGTGCGACACAAATATCATGTGCCAAGCGCGACAAGCATGAGACAAAGCAGTGGCATCTGATAGCAATCTAGACGAAGCTTATAAATACGACTGAAAGAATGTACAGCCCACTAGAATTGACATTACTCAATTTATTGGTACTCCAGGCCGAGATTGTCAACCTGTACGTGTACGAGGAGTACGTAACATTTCATCTTTATTGATTTTTTATTAAACCATGCTATCAGTATCAGACCTGTTTTCCGTACACTAACGTGTCGTGCTTAAGCCTTTCTCCGCTAGATTTCTACTTAGTACATACCTTATATATTTCAAGCAGAACAACTGATACAATTTACAGCTGCAAAATAATGATAAAGATATTTGAGCAAAAACGTTATACTCATCAGTTTTTTTATCAGCTACATTTCATATTATCAATTGAAAGGGATTTTAATATTAACATTACAATTCCCCCTGTAGCATTAATTTGCGAAATAAAACTTATTGAGGACAACTGATATAATCGATCAACACAATCTAATTTTCCTTTCGGTTGATTTGGATATTTGATTGAGATAGGAGTGTGGCAAAACTCCCCATCGCCAGCTGAATGAGAATGATGCGAATCACCTGCCCATATATCAGATAAGACATAATTTGTATGTGAAACTAAAGTTTCACCCTTTGACCGCCGGTCCCGAAAATATTCGGTTTTTCACATTGTTATTACCACATTATGTACCACATTTGAAACATGTTAAAGATAAAATGTGACATTAAATCAGCAAGATTTAACAATAGTTGACCTCCATTTTGTGAAATCTGAATAATTTTCACTCACTTGAAGTTGTGGATCGCGTCAGCGAGACACCACTTCAAGTGAATGAAAATTCAAATTGAATAATTTGGCGGTTAAAGGGTTAAGTGCGAATCACCTCGCTAGCCGTTTCCAGCCTTTATATTTGCTCTTAAAACAAGAGACTTTGAGGGAGAAATCATAATTAAACTTGCTATATTGGTATATGTTTTGACTCAAATTGTATACATTTTTCCTCACCCGAAGTTGTGGACCGCGGCAGCGAGACACAACTTCATGTAACATGGAGTCTATGATGTGTCGTTTTCAGGGTTAAGGGGGTTAATTTGTCTTCAGCTCTGATAATTGTATGTACTCGGTCACTCAGTCATCAAGGAGGTGTGATTTTAGATAAATGGCTTCCACTGATCTATATGGTTCACATGGTACATGCAAAAACCAAGTCAGTTTGTGTTCAAAATCAACATCATAATTTAATTAAGTGTAACAATAATAACCTCATCTTAACATATAAAGCCCAGCCAATACCATATAGACGACACCCGACTAGACGTTGGGAGCACTTCATCTGTGCGGTGTGCAGAATCCTAAGACTACAATTTCATAGATAGAGATTGTTTATTTAAGTGACATGTGCATAACAACAAATACATGGGTACATGAAATATTGTTAAGCAAAGTACTCAGCCCTCGAAAGCTTATTAGTCACTATACATATAAAATATACGAAGGTGCAGTATATATTATATAATAATAATAACAATAATAATATAAAGCAAGACAATGTGATGTGTGTTCAGTTAAATAAGGTATGTTACCGTTTATACCAGGCATTTGAAATAAAATCAGCCATATATTTAACAAATTTATCATTCATTAAAAAAGGTAATAAATCGATTCCTCACATGGCTAAAATTTTTACTACAGGGGGTTCGAGCGAATTATTATTATGCAAAAGTTTATATCTAAACTCACTATAAAAATTACAGGTGCATAAAAAATTAATTTCGTCTTCTATTGCGTTTTCGTCACAAAAAGTACAATTTTATTTTTGTAATCCAACCTCCGTTGTTATGTATCAGATTTTTTAAAAGTTTAAAAGGCAGCCTTAATTGTTCCATTTAAATAATGTGGTTCTATAATTTAATATTTTGTATTATGTGTCTACATGAAGGTGATGTCCATCCCATGTCCCCTTGCATGGCACAAATTGGTGTTTTTGGTTCCAAACCTAAAAAGAAACGTAGTGGAGACTCCATTCTGGTAAACTGAAGTCCATGCGGACATCAAGAGTAGAATTAGGAGACAGCATCATTCTCATAGGAAATGTTGCGTAGATCCAGAAATCTCTGTCTCTAAGCTGAAATATTATCCACTCATAGTCAAATTAGCCATTTCAAAATAACCGCCAAGAGGTTATCATAACTAAATACAATCTTAATAAACGGCCTAAAATTCCATTCGAACCCTCTAATATTACTAATCTACGGATGTACAAAGCATTGATGGCATTACTTTTGCTTTATTGCTCATGTAAATTGTCAAAATTCAAAATGGCCGACAAAATGGCTGCCAAATGGTCTTTCTATCATAACCTGTGTATTAGTTCAGTGGATTTGATTAATATTTTGGGAGAATCGTTCTCATCGTGTTAAAAGCACAAAATTTGTTACAGAGCTGGACTAGAGTAGCTATACTGATCCATATTGGAAGAGGAACCATATTGCAGCTGTACTGCATGAGCTTCGTTCAGGGCATTTTCAACCACCCTTATTTTTTTTAAATTAATATAAATTATTATTAAAAAAAATATATGTTTCACCAGAAATGTCCACAAAAAACTGTTTTTAATGCTCTTAGCAGTTTATTTAATCAAAACAGGGGCGGATACTTAATGTGTGTGTGTGTGGGGGGGGGGGGGTCGCACCCCCTTTTTGACAAATAATTATAAAAAAGTACCATAAATCGATTAAAATAGCTCAAAATGTGATAAAAGCAATATATTTTGCACAAAGCTGCACAATGGTATACTAATATAGGAGAATAACCTAGTAACTGTAGCGAAAAGACTTGTCACCCACCCTTATCTTTTTCAAAAACGTAGTGAGTATTTTTTAATATTATGCTTCACCAAAGATATCTACAAAACTGTTTATTATTGCTTTTAGCAGTTCATTTAATCAAAGCAGTGGTGGATCCATTGCGCGTTTTTTCGACCAATTATTATAATGAGTACCCTAACTAAGGTAAAATTGTTTAAAATGTGATAAAAGCTGCACAAATGAAAGAGAACCAATCTTTACCCCTAGTTTAAGGGTTTTTTCCCTCGGGCCAATTCTTTTTGCTCAGACACCCCTTTTTTCCCTTTTTTTGCCACTTTATTATAAAAAGTGCACTAACCCGGCTTGAATACACAATTACAAATCTTTGGGGCGGCGAATAACCCACGTCAGCCACAAAATATGGACTCGCTACTGCATTCAAACACTAAAAACAACAAAATTTTGAAAAATAATCTGTTTTTATTTTGCAATTTTTTTTAATACGCTGGAAATTTTTCCTGTATTTTACAAAAAAGATGCAAAGAATCAAAACATTATCTAAAAGCAAACTTTTAACAATATATAAAAAACTAACAATATTTTTTTAAATCTGTACATATGTTTTCATTGTCAATTAATAAAATGAGCATAAATTAAACATCTGAAATATTTTTTGTAGAGCCTTATCCCGGTAGGTATGGTAATATAATGTGACATTAACACACGTGTTAGTGTAGTGAAGTACAGCTAAGCGCTTCAAAGCATCAGCAGTTGTTGCTGTTGTGCAGTTGTCATGCAGTAGAGGGTCAGATTCTTATTATAAAACTTTGATGCAACTATCTCATCGTAAAATGGAGTGCGCCCAACTCATTATCTTGCTGTATTATTGAAAAAAAAAACAGAATCAAGATGTGGAAGCTGATGTGCCTCGGATGATTTCTGGAGAATTAGTGAAGAACCAGAAGAACTGAGATACCATTTCACTGTTGTCATTCCATCCTACTTTATGTTTTTTATGACTTTGGTAAGTTTGATTGTACCAAGCATGTAGGTTGGTGAATATTGTTACACACTATTAGTTAACAATTTTATTGATACGTAATGGCAATCCATTTCCCACCTGCAAAAATATTAAAACGTGAGGAATAGTGACGTCTCAATAAAAAGTGGAACAGCTGACGGGGTAAGCTGGGACAATTTATTTATCTCCTTAGATACATCGATACTAAAAATTAAGGATATTGTAAAGAGGTATAAATGATTAAAACAGTATGAACACATTTACACAATAAATATCCAGTTGATGAAGAAGTATTGGAATCGTACGTGGAGAAGTGGGACACTTACGAAGAGAAAAGTTTACCCGATGCCTAACACTACTTAGTGCCCCAGTTCTCCATGTGCCTTCTAAAGTTATAATACATTCACTTACTCAATAATCACTATTATATAATCATAGTGAAAAAAATTGAGTTATACATACAGATGAAGCAAGGGTGATCTGAACACAATAAATATGATATACTAGTCTATACAGTCATATTAAACTTGCTCCACTAGTGTCTGTAATTTGATTCTAGAAGAGGATGCTACAAAAGAAGATGAACATTTCAATGCCACGTCTGATTCAAAGATGAGACCAGACACAAACCTGGTCAAACTTTTCACTTAAATTTCCCTTATCACTTCAAATTCCTTTGGGTAATGATTTAAAATCAGGGATCCAAATTCGCACTGGCCAGGTAACACGAGGCTGGTGGAATATTGTAAGGGCTACAGGATTTTTTTACATATACATAGTAAAAGATGGTAAGGGCTAGTTGGATTACGCACTGGGCTAGTGAAACCTTTAGTTGAATTTGAACCCCTGAAAATAACCCTTGGGGACATCCCCATCGACACACGACGTTGTTGCGACGTTTAATCAACGCCAGTGACGTTGATTCAACGTTGCAATAACGTCGTGTGCCCAGTGGGATATTATACTGCTACTGACACTTCAACACTCATTGCCCATACTCGATATAGATAATTAAACACAGACCTGATCACACTTCACAGTTAAATCAATGTATCTCTTCAAATGACCTTGGTCTGTGACCTTCAATAACCTCTGGTGTTTAATCCCACGTGCCAATGCCAGCATCTTAATGTCCATTGTCAGACTCCCACGGGTGAGACAGATAACCTTTCCAATGATACCAGACACAAACTTGTTTAGTTAAATCACCCTTATATTTTGAAATGACCTTGGATGATGAATTTTAATAACCTCTGGTGACCTTTTCCACCACTACTATTTCATTTGCCATACTCTCAGATAGATAACCTTACTAAACACACCTATGGTCAACTGGTTTACTGAAATCACCTTTGCCTGTTTGCGTGATTTGAAAGTTATGATCAAAAACACGATTTGGCAGCAATTTTGGCGGCCATCTTGAATTTGGACAATTTATACGGGCAAAAAAATAAAAATTGTGCCAGCAATACATTCGACACAAATAGATTAGTAATAATATAACGTTTGAATGTATTTTAGGCCGGCTATTATGATTTTATTTTTTTACAGCAACTTTTTGGTGGCCATTTAGAAAATGGCTAATTTGACAGTGATCGTACTATATTTCAGCTTGGAGACAGTGATTTTCCCATTCTACGGGAAATTTCCTATAAGAATGAGGATGTCTCCATATTCTACTAATGATGTCCACATGAACGTTTTTCAAGGCTTCGTTTCAGAAGTGGAGTCTCGACTAACGTATCGTATCGTATTTTGTAATTTCTCTGACTGTTCAAATTTTCTAATTCCCCAAATGTTTGCAAAATAATCAGATATAGGTACCACCATAGAATTATATAATTTTGTGTAGGTTCTATATCCAAAATCTTTCATTGATTTGAACCTCGATATACATGATCCTAATGATCTTCCTGCTCTACTGCTCAAATCGTTTATACTTTGAGGTCAATAGATTCATGAACATTCGTGGCGTCGTATGCAGTCGTCACGACTGAACGTGTTCAGTCAGTGGGTTGTAATCGGTACTCGTGTATGTGTGGACTGCCCTGTCACGCGATCAATACTCTGGATATAATGTAGTCAATTAGATAGTATCATTTTAGGTCACGTGATACCACAACCATGTGGTATATGTTGCCAGCCGAGATCTGGTCATAGAATCTCAAAGACTCTTCGCGATTGCTTAAAACGCGACCCTCGCGGCAGGTTTTAGAAAATCATAGAAAAACTGGTTCTACGACAGCAGCATGTTACACTGGGAAGACTGTTACCGACTTGGTGTCGTAAGCTATAGCAGGGATCCTAGTGGGGACAGTGTATGCCCCCTCTGATTTCTGAAATAACTTACGAAGCAAAGTTGGTAACAGTTTTTCTGGTGTGGCATACTGCCAATCCTGTGTCTGGAGAACAGTGTCATCTCATTCCTCTCACCATCCACAGGAGGTTATCCTGGCCCAGTTTAGCCTAAATGTGCACAAAGGTGGCCTAAAGCTCGACTCATTTCATTTCATTTGGCATACTGCCGTCATAGAATTAGCTGTGCCACGACGGTCGCGTTTTAAGCAATCTTTTAAGAGTCTTTTCGACGTGTGGGAGCCTTTAGATAATGCCTGTTCAGATTACCCAATGTTCAGATTACCCTAGGAGCCCCCCTCCCCCCCCCCCACAAATTTTACCGGGTAACTTTCAAAGATTTTAATTATTATAATTATATTTTATATTTTTATCATTATGGTATTGGGACATTTTTCGTGACACTTCAATCTCCTTATAGCCATTTGATCTTTAAGGCAACTAACGAAACAATTGTTATCACAAAGTGTGGAGATACTTTAATCTCCAAAATAATGTGTGAGCGCGAGGTCTGAAAACACTTTAATCCCCATATAATCCTTTGATCTCTATGTCAACTAACGGAACGCATCGAGCTAATTTTATCATAATTGTTTTTATTATATGTTTGATCTATTGCAGGTGCAACGTTGGCCATACTCGTCTGTAATGATAATTGGTTACAGTTGTCTAGTTTCGAAGGCCTATATCATTATTTCAGTGATAACATAAATAAAACTACCCGCATAGATGCCTACCATACCTGCATGCTTGCAATATCAATTCCAGTCATCTATAATATGACATCGCAACCAAATTCTCGCAAATTAAACGCAAATGTCAGAAATTGTAACGTTAAGGCTCCCACACTTTACAAAGACTCCCTACGATTGCTTAAAGTCTGACCGTCGTGGCAGCTTATAGAAAATCGCAGACAAGCTGGTCTTACGACAGTGGCATGTCACACCAGAAAGACTGTTACCGACTTTGTGTCCTAAGCTATAGCAGCGATCCAGGTGGTGACCGTGTAGGCCCGCTGGTGGATGTTTTGGAAGCAATATTGAGACATTATGATCGCGTCGCAGGACATGCCACACCGCAATGATCGTCGACGACGGCTAAGATGGGTCATGTTCAGTCTTGATAACAGCTTCCGACGCGACGGAAATCAACAAAATCGTAGTCGTGGGAGTGGCCACACCGCACCAGTTGCTTGGGATTACTGTCACCTCGCAAGCAATTGGGGACAGTCCTTGCAGTATGTGGGAGCCTTTAGACTCTTGACCTAGGCCCATAATCGAGTAAATGTATACAGTAGTCATATTGTGTATGCTTAGCCTACATATATAATACTACAAAAAACTACACAAAATTTGATGTATTTTCGTTTTTTCGGTCTGTCGTTTCGTTTCACTCATTAATAAAATTTACATATGATCAAGCCCACTCCTTAAACGTTGACCCTGCTGCGCATGCGGATGTACCTACTACCTATGTTCAACGAATTGTGAGGACCCACCTACTATATTATAAATATAATGCTGCAGCCTGCTATATTTTGATTGTTTTTCGGAACAAATCGATTTAAATGAACTATGTGTCATTTCATTTGGGCCTAACAGTAATAATCATCTTTGGTGTATAGGAGGGGAGTAATATAAATGAAAAGTTAATTTTACCCGTTTCAAATACCGTGGGGTACGTTGAAACTAGTTTCACCAAGCACCCTGTATGCTGAACTTAGTTTCAACGTACCCCCGGTTCGCTGTAACTGGCCTCTTTCTAGTTTCAGCGTACCGGGGGTGTGTTGAAACTAGTTTCAGTCATTATAGTCCATGAGCCAAAGGGTTGACCGGTACCATTTTGAGGGGCAAATTCTGCTTAGTGCCACATTGTTCAGTAATATTGTTGGGTGTTATAAATGCATGATAGCAGTTTAGATTGTACAGCTTAATGGTTTAATAATTGAATTTGTAAACCACACTTTCGAAGAAAAATGTACGTTCACGATAGCTTCGGCGCGTTTCCATAAACACGCGTTGCAGTTTATTACTGTGTTTACAGGTCAAAAATTAAGCAGACGACGTCTGACAAAGCGTCAAAAACATGCCCTTTTAACGTAGATCTAATGCTTATTCTGACAAACATGTCGTGTATTTGGGGTTGGATTTTACGCCTTTATTGGGACCTGGTGGGTTCGGGATGTTCAACTTCCCAAGTGGCGTGAGCCTGCGAGGTAGACTAGACGTGGCCTCTGTTCTGACAGACAATAAACCAACTCGGATGCATGTATGGCATATCTCCTGGCTCAAGAAGTTATATATATATATAATATGATGCCCAACAAAGAAAAAATATGTTCCATCATACAATTATACAAATAAACAGTCAATCTATTGTTGTGATTGTCAAAAAACTGAAGCAGGGTGTCCAGTACTATACTGCAGCCATATGCGTTATAAAATATCGCGTCGTTGAGAGTGCCTTCTGATCGAATGTTGATAGTCTAAACAAATAACTTAAATGTAGGATATATTTAAGTTCTTTTGTCTAACGGAATTTTGTATCATATCATATAATG
The DNA here is from genome assembly GCA_964017125.1 of Flabesymbios commensalis. Classification (NCBI taxonomy): domain Eukaryota; kingdom Metazoa; phylum Annelida; class Polychaeta; order Terebellida; family Flabelligeridae; genus Flabesymbios; species Flabesymbios commensalis. The sequence continues at coordinate 43,124,385 of OZ024903.1, forward strand.
CGTTATGCAATGCCTTACACCTCAACATGTTCTATGTAAAGCTGACATTTCTTATTATGTTTATAATCATGTTTATAGTAGACTCAAATGAATGAAAATGTGCATGGGCCTACCCGTTTTAATTCACATAGGCCTAAGCAGTAATCATGATGCGTTGGCCCTAATTGTCATAGACCAGAAGCATAGCCTTCATAGACAATGTAGCCTACCTTAATGATTATTATTTTGTTATGGATATAACGGGTGCTACGATTAGATAGTTATGGGCGATGGAGACAAATTAATTAGACCTACTAGGTGTTGCTTATATTATAAAGACATAAAGTTCCAGAGATGGAAATTTCTGATCATTTGAAAGAGACTCATCCCCTAGCAATAACACTTAGGCTTAGGCTCAAGGATATGAAGAGACAGTGGGTTTTGGACTTTCGGGTCTAACCCCATTTTTTCATATTTAAGCCAATTTAGGGGACATTTTAGGGCCTAAATAATTTGACATAGATATGGGAGCACTCCTTGCGCCAAACGTGGACATATTTTTTCTTCTTAAATATGTTCCAACGAAGATTTAAATTGTAATTTAACAAAGGACCTAATGCAATCAACAAATATGATAGAAATACTGCTTTACTTTTTTATTGACACAATTAAAAGTCATTACTGACTTATTATTTGTCATGAAAATATATTTATATATATAACATGTAGGCCTGCTACAGGGTTAGCATAGTTATTAGTTCTTTAAAATTGCATGTAAATCGAGACATAATATGTATATTTAAAACCAGGCCTCTGCTTGCCATTGATATATCTAAGCAAACGCAGGGTACCGGGGTATTTAAAATATACATCATATCTATTTAAAATTAAGTCAAACAGCAAACATCATAGGCCTACATATATATGTTTCCCGCACCAAAACCAGAGATGGAATAGCTACTATATTATGTTATTCTAATCTACATGATAGCAAAAAAGAAACTCTGCAAAGCGTGAAAACATAAGAATTACATATATACAACTATATATATACATTTTTTTCTACTGAACGTAAAACACAATATTAATATATGAAGATCTAAGAGATTATTAGTCCAGTCAAAAGGCTATTAGAACTAGAACAATTGCAATATGAATACTTATGGCTTCATAAAAACATACAGATAAACATACTAAAAATCTTACGGAATTATCGAGGTGGAACAAGGCAAACTTCACGTTCAAAGGTCAATTTCAAAGTCACAAATTATTTTTTAACAAATAAAAGTAGGAACAAACTTGTGTAATACCTCTTTTTCGTCTGATTTCGACTGGAAAATAGTATTATTTTGGTGATTCAAAGTCATCTGCAACATCAAAATGTCAATTCCGAGATCAAGTGACCAAAATATATCCTTTGACGCTTCCTCATCGACCTTCAGCCCCTCCAAATAACCATTGTATGCATAGGCCCACCCGTCACTTTCTATAGCACTGCATCTCACTTTATTAACTTTCCGTAGCCCTTTACACATATCCATTGCCCTTTAACGCCTCTTTGTTGCAATTGAAGTCTCCCCTGTCGCCTTTTAGCGCATATCCATCACCCTTTAACGGCTCTCCATCGCCGTTTAGCAACTCTTCTTCACCCTTTACCGCCTCCATATTGCATTCTTATGCCTCTCCATCACCTGTTGAAGCCAATCAATCGACCTAGCGCTTTTCCGACGCACTTTGACACATCTCTGTCACCTTTTAACGCCTCTCCATTGACTGTCAATGCTTTTCCCTCACCTTTTAACACCTCTCCGTCGCCATCTAATGCCTTCCAATCACATTTTAACGCCTCTGTATCGCCCTTTAATGCCTTTCCATCAACCTTTAATACCTTTTTGTCGCCCTTTAATGCCTCTACATCGTCCTTTAATACATAACCGTCATCCTATTAATGCACCCCATCACATTTTAACGCTTCCTGTGGCCTTTATGCGTCTTTTTGGAGCTTTACCACTTTTTCCTTGCAGTTGAAAACCTTTCCATCGCTATTTAACACATCTCCATAGCTTTTAAGGCCTGTCTATCACCCTTCAAAGCCTATCTTTTGCCCTTTAACGCCTTCCCAATCCCATCGCCGTTTAGTGCCTCCATCGACCTATAATGCTTTTTCTCTGCGTCACCCTTTAAATCGTCCTTATCACCATTCAACGCCTCTCCAACACTCCTTTGTGCCTCAGCATAGACCACTAATGCATTTTCTTCTACTTTAATGCCTCTACATTGCGCTTTATTGCATAACTGTCACTTAGTAATGCACCACATCGTTCTTTATGTATTTTCATACTCATAGCTCTTTAATGTATCCTCATTGCAATTGAAAGCCTTTCTGTTGCCTTTTAACGCATCTTCATTACCCTCTAACACCTCTTTACTGCCATGTAACGCCTCTCTATTGCCCTTCAGCACCTCTCAGTCACCTTTTAGCACGTCCCCATCGACTTTTGACTTCTCTCTGTTACCCTTTAATGCTTTCCCATCAGAAGTAAATGACTTTGTGGCACCCTTTAACGCTTTCTCGTCGCCCTTTAACACATCTTCATCTTCCTTCATTGCCTCCCCATAAGCTCTAACGCCTTTCGTTACCCTTTGCTGCTTCTACATCACCCTTTAATGCATAACAGTCACCTATTAATGTACCCCTATGACAAGTTTAACAACATCTCATTGCCGCTTATGCGTCTTTGTTCAAGCATCTTTGTTTTGATACAATTCAAGGCCTCTTGGTCGCTTTTTCACATACATTCGTCGCCCTTTAGACCCTCCCTATCGATCTCTAATTCTTTTCGGACAACCTTTAACACCTTTCCGATGCTATTGAATACCTCCCCATCCCTACTTAAGGACTCCCCATCGCCCTTTGACACTTCTCAATCTCCCTTTATTGCCTACCCATCGACCTTAACACCTTTTTGTCATCCTTTAATGCCTCTACATCAACCTTTATTGTTTCACCATTACCTATTAATGCACCCCCATCACACTTGACCAAATTCCCTTTATCCCTCGTAGCACTTTAACATTTCTCTGTTGCAATTGAAGGCCTTTCGATTGCCCTTTGACATATCTTATTCACCCTTTAACTCATATTCGTCGCCCTTGAATGCCTCCCCATTGCCCTTCAACGTCTCTCCATCACATTTTAACGCCTCTGCATCGACCTCTGACACCTTTCCTTTACCCTTTAGCCCATCCCCATCACCCTTAAAGGCTTTCCCATCACCATTTAACACCTCCGCGGCGCCCTTCAAAACTTCATCGTAGCCCTTTGACGCCCATTCGTTACTGTAGCGCATTTACACCCCCTTTAACGTTTATCCATCGCGTTTGAATGCATCTTTGTTGACTTTTAATGCCTCTTTGCCGCAATGTAATGTCTTTCTGTTGCCCTTTAACATATTTTCATCGACCTTTAGCATCTTCTCGTCACTCTTTAGCGCCTCATTATGTGGTGAAGCCCATCTAGTGCCATTCACAATGTAGCTGTACTAACAGTGACTAACGTGCCTTAGTGTTTGTAATATCATGATATCATGGTTAGTGGTTTGTCTAATTGTAAATCTAAGTTGTAGTTTTTAGCTATACTTTGAGTGATTTCAATGGGTATGATGGTTTACGGTTATATTGCTATTTTGTATGTTAAAACACAAGACTATACGTAGGTATATTGTTTCTTCCTGCATTTTTAGTGTTTTTGCCTTACAATGTAACTGCACATGGTCTAGTCGTTATATTTTTCTTATACAATTATGCAATGTAGTGCACTTGTTACTATAGTGTACGTGCTTGTAATTGAAATCGTGGTCCAGTGGTCATATTGTTAAAGGGACATGCCCAGGTCTATAATCATAAAAAAATCGGTGATTTTATTTTAGCTTAATAATATGACCATATGATGTAAACATGTTCATAGGCTAGAACTGCAAAAGTTTTTTTTAATTTTTTGCTGCGCATTCACCAGTTAAGCTGGATATAGAGACGAAGTTCCCGTATTTCTTATTTTTGACATGGTTGATTAGAAATCAGGAATTTTGTCCCTATATCTAGCTTAACTGGTGAATGCACAGCACAAAAATAAATAAAAACTTTTGCAGTTCTAGTCTCTGGACATGTTTACATCTTATGGTCATATTAAGAAGCCAAAATAAAAAAATCACCGATTTTTTGATGATTTTAGCCTGGGCCAGTCCCAATGATATTTAGCTGCAACCTATTCCACACAACTCGTTTTCTATTCACCATCAATAATTAAGAAATATTGGAGTGTCGTGTGTATTTTATTTAAATAATTAAACAGAACAATGTGCACGTGGGAGATATTTTGGCTAATTTCATGTCTTAGATGGTCATGACATTGACCTGTACAGCACGAACTTGAAATTTATTATCCCTCAGCAAAGTCAAAAGTCAATCAACAACCAATTTACAACTGTTAGAGTCAATATCATATTATATAGTATTTTGATAACTGGAAAAAATTGTATTTGTATATGGCCAGGACTTTGACCTGTGCCACATGACCTTGATATTTCATCACTCTTTAACAATAACATAAAATTAGTCAACCAATCATCAACCAATTCACAGCTGTTAGACTCGTTATCATCTGTTATTTAAACAATTAAACGCAAAATATGCACGTGCCCAATATTTTGGCTAATTTTGATTATTATATGACCTTGACATGTACAACATTCAACAGTCATTTCATCACCCGTAAACAATAAAAAAATAAATTAACAACTAATTTTGAAATAATATAAATCATATCGTATTATATGCATGTGAGTGATATTTTAGCTAACCTAGGGTATTAAATGGCAAATGACTTTGACTTGTGTGACATGATTTTGGCATTTTTTCATTCCAGTATAGGTGGAACGTGATTCCAGATCATTAAAAAAACATTTTTTTAGACAGAACATTTAACCAATCAGACAATCCGGTTCTTAGATACAGTCAATTGCAATTCAATGGCGGCCATTTAGTCATTGTTCATTAAAATGGGGGCAAATGACCCCCAGATGACCTTAAGATGATTGGAAAAACTGAATCCTATGATTCTCGGGTCAGGTCTCGGGTCAGGTCAGGATGGTTAGCCCTTTTTATACACAAATATATATTGCACTTGTTCTTATGCTTAGTTATTAAAATTACATTTTCAGTTACTTACCCCTAAAATTGATGTTTTGACATTGAAGATTACCTTTAATCATCAAAATTGTTTCATAAATTGATTATCACACAAGAAAGATATTACACTTGTTGCTTTTTATACTTATGTTAAAAACAAATTTTTACATTTTTGACCTTCGAATTGACCTTTTGACCTTGAAGTTGACCTTAAAACATGAAAATAATACCATAAATGGATTCTCCAGATAAAATCACATCAAAATGAGGTATTACACTTGTTTCTACCTTTCTTTGTTAGAAAATCATATTTGACCTTGAAACTTTTATCTGGCAGACGCCATCTTGGGCGCCATCTTGGATTTTGCACTTTTCCGCTCCACTAATTTCTTAAGATTTTTAATATGACAATTAGTGGCATTTATCAAGTTCAAGACAGTTAGGATACTTTCTGTTGCAATTTGTTCTAGGTCAAGGCCATATTTTGAGCCGATTGACTGGACTAAATAGTGGCCTATCATTTCGCTAATCACCGTAATTTTGTTCAATTTTGATATAGGGTTGTCCAATGTAAACCGATTTTTTAACAGAAAAGCTGCCACCTCTATATTGCTATCATACATCAATGGAAAGGGGAGATAATGTAGTTTTAGGAAATATGTGTGAAAATTTGCCCCATAAAATGGTACCAATGACTAAATTTTCAGCCTTTGGCTCATGGACTATTAATCATTCTGACCCAATATTGGCTCAATGTTGACCACCGTCTGCGCCGTCATCCTAACCCCGGACCAACAAAGGATTAATGTATACTTGCTGGAAAACCTTATCTTAGCTAGTACCACGTGATTCAAAAGGGTTTCAAGGACATGGCCTGCTGTAAAAGGTTGGCTGGTGGAAATCATATCTGCATAATTTATATACATTGCCTTTTTTGCAAGAAAAGCACAAAACAAAAAGCAATAATGGCTGCCACAAATGTATTGTACATAATTATAACTATTGAACGTTAATGTGTCACACATGGTTGCTAATGTTTTTCTGTGTACCAAGTCCATTTCTGGCAACATTTAATTGACTTGGGATATATTCACGTTGTTTGAAGGTTTGTGTGAAGGTTTGTGTGAAGGTTAGGGTCAAATTAAAGTTTTAAATAACATAACAAAATTATATTTTGTTCACAACACCAACAGTAGGTGTTTTTTCCCAACAGACAAATATCTTTTATCGTCAATCATTCAATCCTCACATCAATCTGATTCATCCCTTACTTCCAAGAAATACAACAACAATTCTCAACAACAACTTATTCCAAAGAACTGGCCAATGTGCAGACCAAAATGTCTTACCATGAGGGGAATCAAGCGGCATACCTTGGTACCCACATTTTAACGATTTTGAGAAAAAATCGCGCTGCAACATGAAGTACAGGATAAAACGAATAAATACAAATTAACACAAAAAGGTAACAAAGTCAGTGACCAAATGGTCTAACCCTGAATGTGAGACTCGTATATTGCTCAAGTTGTTGCTATCAATGACATATATTTTCATTATTTTTTTAATGTGGGTGATGCATGATGCCATCCATATGTGGAATGCATGTCCGTGGCTGGGACTTAAACTATAATCTGGCCATAGAGAGTTTGACATTAGATGAAACATTGGGAGAAATGGATATAATATATTTTCCAGCTAATGCTACTCTGACTCAAGGGTGGCAGAGCTTGAATGCTAGGCCACATCGTTTCCGCTTTAAACCTACGGTCCACTGTGTGTCAAGAATAATAAGACCTGGATGATGTAAATAAACATTCAGTCTACAGGTTGATTGACGCTGGGTTTAAAAGACATGTTCATTGCCTGAGTAACCTGATTACAAGACTACTGTTTGGCGGGGCCAGAGCTATCCCGTGTCAATAAATGCAATATGGCGTCGCAATTGGCTCTTTCTAGTCGTCGGCCGTGATACTTACAGTATGTTTTTTTAAATCAATGCCGCCAAAGTAACCTTCTTTAGTTGGTTAGCTGACTGATTGTTTGAATTGATGGAATTATTTACTGTCGTTCCAGTATATGGATTCGCTATATGATTCAAGAATCTGCTCTCAAGGCGGCGTTGGGTATGAAAAACATACTGTATTATTGATTTTGTTTGATGACTGTGGGTGTTTGCTGTGACGTCATTGTGGAACACCCACGGGCCACTATTTCATTCTGGGGCCGGCTTATCCCGTGTATAATGAAAACTGGACTATATGGCTTTAAATTGTTCAGCGACACCCAGTCTCCAACTGTCTGGCGGTAAATTTCCCAGGCATGCACAGAGCCCTTTATTGGGTGAGTACAGGAAACTTACTTTCACACTCCATGCCCAATTCCAAATCACAATCACGTCATCAGCTCATTTTATTTATATATTGTATCTATAGTGTACTACAATTCCTTATATATTTTAGTAAATGTGAAGAGAATAAAAAAAAACATATTGAAATCGATGCCGTGACAGATACAATCAAGCGGGGCGGGGGCCCTAGGGTAGTGGTTAGCACCGCTGCCTTTCACGCCAGAGTTCGGGGTTCGGTTCCCGGTCTCGGCGGTTTGAAAGAAACAAAAAATGTTTCTTCCCCATCCACGTGTGAAAGTCAGTATTGTGGGGAGCCTCTGTGACCGAGAGGTAGCGTGCTCGGCCTCAGACCTTAGGGCTCGAATTTCGAATCCTGTGTCTGGAGAACAGTGTCATCTTAATCATCTCACCATCCTCAGGAGGTTCCCCTGGCCCAGTTTAGCCTATATGTGCACAAAGGTGGCATAAAGCCCGATTCATTTCATTTTTATAATCAAGCGAATTAACGAAGAGACCAAGATTACGAAGTTGAGAACATCAAAATAATCTGATCTGTAAAATCCATACCTGAAACTGGAAAAAATGAGGAAGTTATTGTTTTGCTATAAATGACTCATATTTCTGCTGTTAATACAGTAATATTGGGGAACATGGATGTAGTAAATACCCCATTATTGTTTAATATTCAATGACAATGATGCGTGCCATGCAGACATCTACTCCATGCAAAATCTACTCTTTTGAGGTTACTCAAAGGTTTTACCAATATTTATTTAGATTGTTTTGATGTGACAAATAAAGTTACAATACTGCAGCAATTGTGGATGTAATGTATGCTATTCTTCAATGATCGTATCATACAGATATTTTTTCAATCCATAGCTTTTCAATCCATTTCGTCTGTGGCCGATAAAATCATCTCAGTCTGGATTTTTCAGTACAGACACATCATACACCATCACAACAGATACAAAAAATGTGTTTGTCTAATTCAGTGTACTTGACTGCATTTTAAATGTAAGACGCTATACCAGGATCAGGTTTATAATAATATCAAACAAAATAGAATATGTGCCCTAACTAGGATGGATTCAAAACTGAAAAAAGAATAGTTACAGGGAATTACCAGATTACCGTCCATCTAGAAAACAGGTACCAATGTAATTATGATGAACTCATTTACAATTTGTCTGAGGGTATTGAAAGAGTTATTATCTACGCCAATGTGGTGTAGTCAAATAATGCTGCTACCTCTTGCCGATACGTGAAATTGCATCTCGATGTGATATTACAATTAATAGTGATCTACGATTGTAATAATCAAGTTTCTTTATCGGCTTTCCCTGCACATTACCATTTTTGTATAAACATATTTTATTAAGCAATTGAAACATATACAAAAAAGTAATACGAGGTTTCGTTCGCTAACATTACCATTTCGTTGCAATGTCGATAAACCAATAGAGTTGTAAACATCAAATCATTTGCATCATTTTGAAGAAGGCAGACGCTATGTTGATGTACAGATTTGGAGAAAATAATTAATAAAATAAGGATTTAGCTCATAAATATTAGCAGATATAATTATATATCCAAAATGTTGAATCGTGATAGTTTTAGTAATTACAATTACTCTAAACAACATGGTTTTGTTATCCCCTATCGTTTACCTGGATAGCAAAATTAAAATTTTGTAACTGAGACAGGTAAACTGATAATACCATGGTTTGGTGTTGGCATAAAATTACCATTTCGTTGCAATGCCAATAAACCAAGAGAGTTGTAAACATTAAATCATTTGCATCATTTTGCAGAAGGCAAACGCTATGTTAATGTACAGAATTGGAGAAAATAATTAATAAAATGAAGATTTAGTTCATAAATATTAACAGATATTTTGAATCGTGATAGTTTTTGTAACTACAATTACTCTAAGCAACATGGTTTTGTTATACAGTAGGCCTACTTATCGTTTGCCTGGACAACAAAATTAAAACTTTGTAACTGAGACAGGTAAACTGACAAAGATAATACCATGGCTTGGTCTTGGCATAAAATATAATGTCAGATAAATGAATAACAGTGACAGCTAATAACAGCTATTATATAATAAAAGAGCATGATTTCATTGATTTTACTATATTCTTTTTGTTGACAAATATAAAGCCAAGGTTTTCATGTAGTGTATTCGATTAATTTCATTTTGTATGTCATTGTTTTTGTTTTGATAATCATTATTACAATGTAGAAACAAATAAATGATTCTGCGACATAAAGGCCGACATATCACACAAGTAATATTTGTATCAGTGAAAAAGAAACATGTTTTTAATCACCGTCTCTACTGCAATTGTGCTTACTTTTATTTATTTTTGTTAAGCTGTCTTAATATTTTGACTGAACTGATTAATAAGCCTTAATGGCCTGGGTACATTAATTAGTGTATGTAGGATATATATTATTATATCCGTAAAATGTATTGTACTTGTCAGCATAATAAATGAGCAATTGTATTAATAGATGAAGTTAAACGTTCTAATAGGCCTACGTTTATCTGTAAAAACAAGTATTATATATTATAAATGTCAACGAAGCAGAAGTTTACATATCGTTAATCAGTTATTATACTGCAGATCGATTCAGTGGGCGTACCATACGATAAAGACAAACCTAAATATATAGATTCGTGTATTGTGATTCAATAAAAATAATAATCAGATGTCCCTCGCTTCTGATATTGCCTAAAGGGCAAAGGTCACTGCAGTCTCTAACGTATAACGTATATACTGGGATACCGATAAGTTACGCCAGGTGAATTTGTTTTTTTACCATATATAACAGAGATGACATATCCAAACATATTAGATCCATCCATCCATCCATGCATCCATCCACCCATGCATGCGTCACGCACGCACGCACGCACGCACGCACGCACGCACGCACGCACGCACGCACGCACGCACGCACGCACGCACGCACGCACGCACGCACGCACGCACGCACGCACGCACGCACGCACGCACGCACGCACGCACGCACGCACGCACGCACGCACGCACGCACGCACGCACGCACGCACGCACGCACGCACGCACGCACGCACGCACGCACACACGCACGCACGCACGCACGCACGCACGCACGCATGCACGCACGCACGCACGCACGCACGCACGCATGCACGCACGCATACATACATACATACATACATACATACATACATACATACATACATACACATACACATACACACATACACATACACATCCACGATGCTATCCAGCCTTTTCTTTATTTACATACCTTAACTGGCAAGCATTTGATAATATCTTAGGTATGCCTTAATGGTATTTAAGGCCTTGAACAATCAAACCCCACATACTTAATATGTTTGGTTTAACCTTGATGCACAAACACAGAGCATTCATTAAAATCCAAAACAAGCGTCAATACACCATAAATGTATCAGATAGAATGAGCTACTTATGTACGCTTGTAAACGAGAAAATAATATGTTAAAATGTATATCTTCAGGAATAGTATCTGAAACTATTGTGCTTCATTTTATGTTGAAAATGTTGAAAATGTTGAAAAAGTGGCCCTCTCACATAATATTATTTTTCAGTATATTTTTTGTTGTAAACTAATATTATATATTTATGAATAATTTTATATTACTACTTAATATTATATTAATGTCGAGGAGTAGATGAGTGCTCCATAAGTCTAAAATTGTTTCTTGTTGACTGAATTGAAAATGATGGATGAATGATTTTTTGCTGGTATGTCGTTTGATTTTCTATGGATTTATATAGCTATACACAGACTAGCAGACGAATCAATGAAAATAATGTATTCAAATTGTTATTCATGTTTGGCTACTATTCAGGTGTAAAATTTAATGTTTTTGACAACCCATCTAGCTGCCAACGTAACGATAGGCCCCACTATAGCATCAGATGTAATATCTGATTCAAACTATATTAGGTGAATATATATATAGCTTTAATGTATTTGTAGGCCTATGCTGTATTTCGCAAAAAAATCGCTCTTATTGTGTGATCTAATCATATATTATACACACATATATACGATCTATAATAATTATACGTTACAAATATTCACTTGTGCGTTAATTATATACATTTGTATATTTCACTGTATGTATTCATTTTTACGTTTCATTTTCTTATTATCTTCGCTTATGCAATGTTTAAGTTATGAATGGCTATACCGTAGATACGGAATACTCAGTGGGTTTAATGAATAAAAAATCTACTTTTATGTTAACATGTGGTATGCCTTATTATGTTATCCATTGTAATAATATGTTACAATTAATTGTGTTGTGAGGTAAGTCAACCCTTACAGCGCGGGGATAGACATTAGACGTCATAAAAAAACTATCCAGCGCTTTATCCCTATAACCGCCAAATTATTCAATCTGAATTTTCACCCTATTGAAGTTGTGGATCGCGTCACTTCAAGTGAGTGAAAATTATTCAAATTTGACAAAATGGAGGTCAACTGTTTTCAAATATTACTGATTAATGTCACTTTTTATCTTTAACATGTTTAAAAGGTGGTACCCAATGTGTTAATAAAAAATAAAAACCCGAATATATGCGGCACCGGCGGTTAAAGAGTAGGTCGTCTGAGCTTGTTTTCGATGCTTGTTGTTGAATGGCTTATGCGCCAAACAGATAACAAAAAGATCGTAGACCAAATTGAATAAGGACATTTTATCGCATGCGGGGAGGCACATAAGATATTACCATGGTGACAGTAGATTCCGTGAGCATACTACAGGTAGAAATATTATGCAATTACTGGGCGTTTGAAGAAATGATCCCTTCTGGCGCAAGCGCAACCTTATACCTTATCCATCTACTAATCACAGATAATCAGCAGGCTCGATATCTGGATACAGGTGCAACGTCAGTAACGTTTTTCATTCACAAATGCGCTGACATTAATTTAAATAATGTTGTCAAGAGTGTCACATGACACATTTGTTATATCTAAGGCTTGATAATTAAATAAAATATAACCTCAAAAAAAGTAAACATAAACAGGTATATTTTGAACGAAAATGAAAATTTTCCGTCAAATTACCTCATCAAATATTTACCTCTGGTTATTTAATTTTATTTTTATAGTTATATAAAAAATCTGCTACACATCAACAATAGACATACAAGTTTTATTATCATTATAATTACATGTAGAACGATAATGGTTTTTTTTTCTAAATACATGTCGCAGGTAAAGATTTATAGTCTGATATTGTCCGCCTTTACATTTTACCCCTTGGTCACTGGACCTGTTCATTTGTGTGCCATTTCAACTCTACGGAGAGCATATAGTCCTGCAGCCATTTCGGTGCATTGAACTTATCGTACACATTGCCCTCTCTGTCCAATCAGGTACTATTCTTTACCTGAGTCAAGTGAAGCATTTGAGGGTGAAGTGCCTTGCCCAAGTACGCAACATAGAAACAATACAAAGATTGTATGACATAGAAATATCACCAATGGTTATATTTTTATTATAATTAATACCACAGCCTTTTTTAACTGTTAACCAACATAATCTGAAGGTTGAAAGTCGACATATATAGCTTACATACTTAGCTTATATCATCTTATCACCATAATGTATTCGAACAATAGTACGCATATAAGCTTTAAGTCGATTACATCTGCTGTTGCATATTTTTTTTTTAACTTTAATTGCTTTATTTTTCATATGTTGCTGACAATTACTTGCAACCAATTCAGAACACTAATTATGCTCCTATATGCTCGCTTATAAGTTTACACATACATATATGAAAGTCGAGGTATGTGTACGTCCAGAACAGCAGCTCTCTGTATTCGATTTCTATATATTTACACCGGGAGGCCTATTTATTGATTTACGTTGAGAAATTGGAGGATTGCCAGATTCAGTATCAAGTTAATACATCACGGAGACAGCATACATGTATTCTATAGCCAGATAGCGTCGAGTCACGATCCAATTTTGCAACAGTATGCAATAATTTTAGACCTCATAAAAGGAACTATAATTGTAGCTTCGTGATGATATTAAGACACGATAAATTGCTTGTAGGTAAAGCTGTGGAGCATGCAGTAATGCCAAGCATAACAAGTTATTCTGTGCGTAAGAAGCTAAAGCTCGGTCCTAACCCTTTTCACGCTCTTATCTAAATTTCCACCCACTTAAAGTTGTGTCTCGCTACCGCGATCCACAACTTCAAATGGGTGAACGGTACTCGTATTTGTTCAATACAGAAAGCACATCAAATTAAAAACGATTATAGTCGTGCATAGCACATAAGGGTTAACATAAAGTAGTAGAAGTACAAGTAGCATTTTATTG